>OY759267.1:47973655-48263655 GCA_963662155.1 Lamellibrachia columna
TACATTTTCGAATCAACAATTGTTGCGCCGGCCAAATCAACACGCGACTCGAGTTTTGTTGAGTTGCTGACCAGCATAGGTTGCGCGACTAATCCGTTTAAAGTCCGGATTACGAATGACAACAAAAGTTTAGCAATGTACGCCTAGCATTGGTCTCGCTATTCTGTGAGAAGCAAAACACGGCCGCGAAATAAAAAAAATTTCGGTAATTGTGAGACAGTTTTTCTCGGCCACATTTCTTTTAGAAGTCGGGTTATATCGGCTGCAGATAATTGTTTTATTTGTTCCCACAGTTTTCTATGCAGCTACGAAGCGAACGAAAGCAACTGCTAGTAATATGTCCGGAGCAAGTTTGTTGACACACAAAGACTTTAAAGTTTAAACGTCTTTCCTATTTTACATTTTTTTTCGCTCGTCACCTTTTAGAATCATTTTCAAACTTACCCAGCATCCACTGCGACAAGCTAGATTGTTAGTGCAAATGTTGAAGTTATATTTATGAAATCATCGAAAGAAAGCAACAGCAGGCAGGCACTGTGACGTGAATTGAGAGGAGAGTTTTAAGTCCGAAAGCAATACCGTTGCCTCCCTCAGCACACCGCCAGCGCAGACAACGCACACCGCGCACTGCCAGACATCCCCACGTACAACGGCTATGTCGTCAACTGGGTCTTGTCGTCGTCTTCGTCGTCTCACATCAACGTTGCCGGTAAGGGACGACGCCAATGGACGAACAACATAAATGGCGGTAGTTGTTTCCATAGATATCTACACTTTGTCATTTTAAAGAATTAGAGCCGGTGGTTATAATCAAATTTGAACAGTTTCGTTTCAAAGAAGGTAAGCACTTCTTGAGTGCATGCTGCGACGTTCATCTAGTTTCTTATCTCATCACTTGAAAGACAGCAGAACATGACACAAAAACGTTGTTGCAGATAAGACGCAGTGTTAATTATATGTGGCTGGAGCGAAAACTTCTTACGAAACACGTATTAAAATATTGTTATTGTGTAAGTGGCCTATAAGGGAAAGAGCGAACGAAGTGCAAAAGGCATCATATCTATTACGTCGTTGGCACTCTGAAAGTGTTAAAATTGTAGGCAACATACTTTACGAGGATTAAGACTTGTACATAGCGGAACACCGAGCATTATCCCTATTATATGTGTTGTGTTTGTAGTAAGGAGTAACTATACAGTCTGGCGAACTGTGTAATTTTGTATATGTCAGCCATGTTTGGTTTGCGATTGATTACATCGTTCAACACTATCAGTGCTGCACGTGTTAAATCTTACGTTCTTACTTGTCTAAATATCTAGATTGCAGAACATAACGAAATATGTCACTGATAACAAACGAATGCCTACTCGTGTTTGCCCCCGCCAGAGGGCGCGCCGGCCAGCTGTCCCTCGCCGTGCGCCACCCCGAACGGCGTCCACAGCGCCCGTGGCGCTGCGTGTCGGCCACCGAGCGACGACTCGCTCACGCCGCACGTGTGTCGCGCGCTCGACGAGCTGGCCGGTCAGCAGCAGTCGAGTCCGGACGAGCCGCTGTTCGGCCGCAAGGACCAGCTGTCGGTGAACTGGACGACGTACTGGGACGAACGGGAGTCGTGCTTCAAGCTGCTCTACGTCGGCCAGCCGCGCCTGCAGATGCAGTGCAACTCGAACTCGAAGGGCGAGATGTCGTGCAAACGCAAACACCCGAGCGGCTGCGCGGATGCCGAGGACACCGACGTCGACGACATCAAGCTGTCGAAGGTCGTCAAACTCGTCAACATACGTCACGTGACGTTCGCGCCAGAGTTCGTATGACGTCCTCCGCAGTTCCGTTTGGGTTCCGCGCGAACAATCCGTAGCGGTGTCTGCCGGGTCACGGCGCATGCGTCTATAGGCATCGACATATTGCTCTGCGCAACTGCGCAGGTGCGGTGACCCGTGACGACCAAGACGCGTTCATGTCAACAACCGCGCCTCTTGGACGTAAGTTGGTTGTTTAATGTAAATTCGTCAGCCGGCCAACGCTAGCTGAAGGGAACGCTAAAAAATCTCATAAGTATATACAATACTTCAACGCAAACAAGACATAGTCTACATTAAAAAAAGAACCTTCGCAGCGAAAGAGGGAGAAGAACGCGATAATCGCTCGCTACTTATCTGAATACGTTCGGCAAGAGCACAGTTGCGCCAGCACGCAGGTGGGTTCCAAACAAGACAGTCTAGAGGCAAGAAGACGGCGTCTAAGACATGGACGAAGTGAAGACACTTCCGACCCGGGGTCTGGGGACATTCGGCTTTGGAACAAGCTTGATTGCGCGTGTACTCACGAATAAAAACCAACTGGTTTATGTTCAAGGCAATCTCGTCATTCTTGGTTTAATGTGTAAAATGGGCAGTCAGTAATCTCCGTGAATATACAAGAGTATTACATTACTGAAGGAAGTTCGTTACCTTTCAGAATACTTTATTGTGCTCAGCGGAGCTTTCGGGACTATGGCGGTCCCTTCGTCAGTGTTGTCCTGTGTCACGTGACCTGAAAGCAGTTCTCGGTTGATCTCTGGGTGCCTCTGCGTAATTTCAATAGCCTCGCATATCTTTCTCCGTGACAACGGATGTGACAACCAACAGCCAGGTCACATGACACCGGATAGCAGCTCATTCTAACGTTGGTGAAGGGACCGCCATGGTGCCGATAGCTCTGTTGAGCACAACTAAATATTATGAAAGGTAACAAGTTTCCTTCAATATAAATGTAACAGAATACGGAATGTATACTTGATTTTCATTTAGATGTAAACAAAGCAAAAATCACATGAAACACAAATGAACGAAAAGTCGGATAAATAATGTATTCTAAAAGCAGCAGTCTATTTCCCAGAACTTTCCACAGGCCTGTAAGCCCTGTTTCGTTTCAACAGCTCAGCAGATATGAACAATCTTCTGCGAATTGTAGAATCACCAGATTACCAACTGTGTTTTCTCCGTACAAGCCGACAATACGATTCAACAACGACATGATGACGATACAGTACCACTAAATGCATTCTGTTACAGAACCAGTCATGAACATAGCGATCGTGTTGGGTAGCCGACCATAGCGAATTTTGCTCGCCTAGCTGTCGATATCAGATTGATAGCATTAACTGATGTGCCAGTTTTTGGTATATTTCAACTGATTTCCAACGGGAAAGGAATGCGGGCGCCGCTCGGGGCCACCTTAGCACCTCACGGGTGGCTCCGGTACTAAGATGGCTACGAGTGGCGCCATGCTGCGTAAAGGACACGCCTACTACTCATGCAACAGCGAAGTCTGTAGTTGCGCACGAAGAAGTCTACAAACTTGGTGTGCCGGCGAGAAGTCTACAAACTTGGTGTGCCGCCGAGAAGTCTACAAACTTGGTGTGCCGGCAAGAAGTCTACAAACTTGGTGTGCCGGCAAGAAGTCTACAAACTTGGTGTGCCGGCGAGAAGTCTACAAACTTGGTGTGCCGGCGAGAAGTCTACAAACATGGTGTGCCGGCGAGAAGTCTACAAACTTGGTGTGCCGGCGAGAAGTCTATAAACTTGGTGTGCCGGCGAGAAGTCTACAAACTTGGTGTGTCGGCAAGAAATCTACAAACTTGGTGTGCCGGCGAGAAGTCTACAAACTTGGTGTGCCGGCAAGAAGTCTACAAACTTGGTGTGCCGGCGAGAAGTCTACAAACTTGGTGTGCCGGCGAGAAGTCTACAAACTTGGTGTGCCGGCGAGAAGTCTACAAACTTGGTGTGCCGGCGAGAAGTCTACAAACTTGGTGTGCCGGCGAGAAGTCTACAAACTTGGTGTGCCGGCGAGAAGTCTACAAACTTGGTGTGCCGGCGAGAAGTCTATAAACTTGGTGTGCCGGCGAGAAGTCTACAAACTTGGTGTGCCGGCGAGAAGTCTACAAACTTGGTGTGCCGGCAAGAAGCTCTACAAAATACCAGCTTGTTGTAACGATCACAAACCTTGGAAAACGTCAGCGAGAAATCTTGTGCGTGTGGGAATCGTGCTTACATGGATGGTGTTGAAGTGGAGTGGCTTGAAGAGGAGAGCGTGCAAATTCATTGCATTCCTCAATTTCAGAAACAGCACTGCTTTGGGAGGAGAGAAGAACTCTCAAGGGCTTCCCTACACCAACCTCGCCGCCAGGGTTTCGGACTACATCAGTACCCCAGGGGTTATGACTACATCAGTATCCTTGGTGTATTAGCTTAATGTACTTTGTTTTTCTCAGTTTCCCGTGGCTATTGTACATAGACTCACTTTGGTAAGGAACATTTTTGCTATTTTATTATGAAGCTCACGTGTAAATGTGAATAGCTCACCGCGTGTTTTGCTTCTGATGCAACCATATTGTAATCAGATGGACACAATGATATGCGGCTCCATCTGGCTCTCTCAAAATTCTTATTTTCGAGCCTTATGGCTTGATGGAGGGATAGCAATTTCTCGCATAGGAGCGTCCTATCGCACCTTACCATATGAATAGTCTGACGCTCCTCTCGATCGAGCGAGACCTGACCAATGTCACGGACTTCGACTCCGTGAACACCCCAGGTCCCGTCGGTCCATCGTCAGCAGTGGTGGGACGAGCTCGTGGTTATGTTATGTTGACATTTATTAGTTTTGACCACTATCTATTAAAACATTGTTGGCTGATTCCAGTTGGGGCGGCGTAATTTTTAATTCTTGCCCCCAGCGGTGCTTTGCCTTGTTACGCCACCGCTTCTAAGCCACATAGAAAGTGAACATGCAATTATATTTTACATATCCAAAGGTGTTATTTACATGTAGCCTATTTTATCAAGTTGGCTTCCTCAGAACGAATGCGAATGATGTCTTGGTAGGATGACGTTATCGTAAACGTGTATACACTCACTATGTGATGTTGACAGCGTCACCTATCTCGGATCCACAATAACAGCCAACCATTCTCGGGACAGTGAGCTAAACATTCGCCTGGGAAAGATCTCCTGCTTGTTCAGCCTTCTTTGTGAACGTGTCTGATGTGTCCGCAGATGATAAAGACTATTGTGTTGTGGATCCTCTATGTGACTTCGAACTAGCTACTACCTCTTCCCTGAAACCTTCCGAACATTCTGTTGGCATTTTAATGACTGGGATATTTTTTCTTATTTAACTTGTTATTTATTTAACTTGTTTTATTTAACTTATCTGATTAACTTATATGTTTTCTAATGTATCAACTTAATTGTAGTTGTATATTTAACTAATACATTGTTTTCAAACTTATTTATTGAATTAATTTATTTAACTTATTTATTTAACTTATGTTTACCTGTCTTTTAACCACATTTTATCTTATCTTTTTAATTTATTTAAACATTTTTAGTATTGTCTTGTTAGCGCCCTTGAGCAGGTTTTTAACTAGGAAACATGGCGCATTATAAATATAATAATAATAATAATAAAAATAACAACACGAAGCTACCGTACAACGATAAAACTTGGCCGACATACAGCCTGCACGAGAGGAGACTAAACACGTGCAATGTCTGAGAACAATCCTTGGTATTCGCTGGCAGAACAAAGTGACAAATCAGAAAGTTCTCCCTACAACATGCTTCTGTCGAGCTGCAGGAAAGGAAAAGATCAGTGGGTAACTCACTCTTTCGCTACATGTTCTGAAACGTGATCTGAAATCTGTCGACATCCCACCCGAAACATGGACTGCTGCTGCCATGGGCCGGCCAAACTGGAAAAATACCAACCAATCGCTGGATTACGGCGGTTACGGCGCCACAATCCGCAGACGTCAGATGACATTTTCTCGTCTGTGGACGATATTTTCTCCTGACACAGAGAGATACACTCACAGGTTTGGGTCAAAAAGGTTTTATAGTGAGCATTTCATTCCGCAAGACTTGACTTTCAAGATGGCTGCAATTGTCATGGAACGAACTGATAGTTGAAGTGAAGAACTCATGGGTTGCATCACTTAACGAAGCACGCATATGTATGTATGTACTGTCCATATTGGTTCGTTGTGGCAGTGTCTTCCCAATGAACTGTCCTTTCCCAGGACTCAGCACTAAGTGTATGTGCTCGTATAGTTCTAGCCACCCGTGCGGATTACTTCTGACGTCATCTTACTTATGGTGGTATTTAATACACTGACGTATATCCGTTTACAAATGTGATGGTGCACCGACCGCTGGAGATGTATCGGCCGCCATCGTGATATTCAAAATGGCGGAATAACAATGTTATATTTATGGTCTCTGAAAATATGTGTGTATCCACCGAAATGAACGTTCTGTGTAGTTTGGAAGATGATAATAATGTTTGGCGATGGTGGCCACTGCAAGTCACACGTTGAACTGTGCGTGATCAAAAGCCAGCGAAAAAAACATAATAGTGTTTTAAAGCTCGTTATGAGATTTGAACCAATCCGTTATTGACTATTTTTCTCACGTTCTTAGGCATGAAGCATACCCTATCACAAAGACATTAATGTTTTGTCTGCAACTGCTCTTATAGAGCCGTCTCTGATTCTTGAAGGTGTGATCTCATCTACTAAATGAAGCAACGTTTCCTTTCCAAGAACTCCAAGCAAACCTAACGTTCACGTTGATGTTGAACTATTTATAAAATTGATTACAAACAACAAAAACATATCAGTAGTAATGGTTATACATATAATATATTATAAGGTGTCGAAGGCCCGTGCCAGCATATAATCATAAAATGTACTGTATCTTATTTTAATTAGTAAAATTACTGTCATTTATAGGCTAATTTTATAAGATAAATAATAACCTTTTTTGAAAAAGAATTTATTTAAGAAATTACTTGTTAACAGCGATTTGCTGCCGAAAACACCAGCAACAGATTTTAACAATGTAAAAGAGAAACAGAGCTCTTTCAAATAAATCACAAACACAACGAAAAACTTGACTGGACCGGTTATGACGTCAAACATTTGTTATCACCATAGTACTTCAGTGCAAGGTGCAAAATTCCCCCAACTAACGTTTACTGCAAATAAGCAATGGACGTGTTTGTCACTTGTACCCAAAACAACGTTGACAATAGTTGTGTTGATAAGCAATCGAACAACCGCGCTCGACTTGACGATGAGGTAAGTCAAACGTCTAGTTTATTTCTGTACCCGAAACTGATTAACATTGCCAAGAATTCCTATTAAGAAAGACAATATATAACCAATGCCAAAGTATGTTCCCGTGTGTAAGGCAATGCCATGTGGCAGTTAGACTTCATAGTGAGGTCAATGCAAAACTGCTTCCGGTATATTCTATGCATATCTAGGAGACAAGTTTCTATCAACTGCTATTTCGTATGATGAACACGATGTACACAGTATCGATAATTATATTAAACCTAGTCTTGATTTCGCTTCTAACTTCGCGTATGAAACCGTACCTCGCCGCCGAGACGACCGGAAACTGGCATGCGATCTCCATCTAAGGACGAGAGTTAAAATGCTCCGTGATTTCACCAACCCGTCTCATTACGACGTTGCAACTATACTTTATATTCCAAACTTGAAAAGTCCTACAATTCACGCACACTGTGTTCCAGTAGATTAAAAGAACTTGACACGCCACCTAGTGTCTGCAGTGTCTCATATTGCTAACAGACACGCCAACTTACTCATATTTCAGCTATTTAAAAAAATTATATATCGCCTGATAATTTTCATCCATCTGCGCAATAGAAACCGGATATAAAAACCGGTCATGTGATCCTAAATAAATATATATATTTAAAAACTCTCTAAGTTGTGTTGAGAATCTTCAGTGACAAAATGGCTGCCAAGGTATCGAGGTGCATCAACATTGAATGCTTTTCAATCCCGCGCATTGAGTCCGCGGACTAGCGAATCGGATTCGAGGATTAGTGAACCGGAATTGAGAATTAGCATGCCGGAATCGGGGGATTAGCAAACCGGAATCGGGGCATTTGCGAACCGGAAACAACTTCCCGTGGTGCCACCAACAAAGCACGTTCTTTGCAGGCCTCGCCACCGAGGGCGCTGTTTGCACCCCCGATCAAAGTAATTCCCCTCGACACGCCCGAGTACAAGACCCTACCTATCGACCCGCGGTGTGTCGGCCCACTACGAGACACCCCGCCGGAAGACGTCGTCTTTATCGACAGTTCTGGTAGGCCAGTGTCAATATCACTTTACGAACACACACAATAGAGAAATCGTATATGTATGGCTAAATTTACTTTTGAATACAAGTGAAGGGCATACCGACGACAGCACTGGCTGTTGCATCGCCTGCTCAAGAGGAAATGAATTGCATTTCAATATGTAACTGTGCCGTTTAAAAATGTTTCACTTTGAACCAGTTTATGGTGGAAAACTTAATTTGTAGTGTGATATAATTGTATAATTTATTAACACTGCTGAGCATAGTTTGGATATATAATTAAATAGTGAAACTTAAAACACCCCCGGAATTTACGCGAAGTTTGATTGACAGTTGAGAAGAAACTGGCGTGATATCTGATGAGTACGGTGTCGTGTTTGTGCGGCGGTGTGATTGACAGTTTAGAAGAAACTTGTGTGATATCTGGTGAGTACGGTATCGTGTTTGCGCGGCGGTGTGATTGACAGTTTAAAAGAAACTTGTGTGATATCTGGTGAGTACGGTATCGTGTTTGCGCGGCGGTGTGATTGACAGTTTAGAAGAAACTTGTGTGATATCTGGTGAGTACGGTATCGTGTTTGCGCGGCGGTGTGATTGACAGTTTAGAAGAAACTTGTGTGATATCTGGTGAGTACGGTGTCGTGTTTGTGCGGCGGTGTGATTGACAGTTTAGAAGAAACTTGTGTGATATCTGGTGAGTACGGTATCGTGTTTGCGCGGCGGTGTGATTGACAGTTTAAAAGAAACTTGTGTGATATCTGGTGAGTACGGTATCGTGTTTGCGCGGCGGTGTGATTGACAGTTTAGAAGAAACTTGTGTGATATCTGGTGAGTACGGTGTCGTGTTTGTGCGGCGGTGTGATTGACAGTTTAGAAGAAACTTGTGTGATATCTGGTGAGTACGGTGTCGTGTTTGCGCGGCGGTGTGATTGACAGTTGAGAAACGACTTGCATGACATCTAACGGGTACGGTGTCACGTTTGTGCGGAGGTGAAGTGTCGTTAGCGTGGATAACGATGTGTTGGTTTATGTCATGAGATGAACTGTTTCGCTCGCGTTGCCAGGTTTGTTCCATTGTGTTGTGGTCTTTCTGGTCTAACGTCGTGACGCGTGTAGTAGCAGAACGTACAACGTGTAGTAGCAGAACGTACAACGACAGCGAATGTAGACGAACTATTGAGGACACAAAATGGTGTTAGTAAAAGAACAGCTTAGAATGGATACAAGAATGTATTCGTTTTCACATAGGACGACGAATGAATGAATTGATGAATGAATGCATTAATGGAAAAAATGATGTACTAATTGTGCATAAGCTTAAAGAAATTGGCAGAGATATGACAAAGGCGGGTATAATAGATACATAATCATTAGACTCCCGAAAAGCCATTGGCTTAGACGTCCACTTAGACGTCCACTTAGACGTCCACTTAGACGTCCACTTGCCATCTGGAACGTATTCCTTTGGATGGCTATCATGCTAATTTTTTAAATATTTAATGCCACACCAACACACGTATTGCTCAATATTAAACATAAATACAACATATGATGAAATATAAACCAACCTCGCAGTATGACCTACTGCGAAGTCATTATGCCAATGTTCGAAACAATACAATTATTCAACCCGGCATTAAAGTACGATCTTGCTATCGTAAAATAATGTTATAAAATATAAACTACATATATTTTAACATGATAACGGCCCAAGTGTTGCGTGTTGTAATGAACCACAGTTTTTAGGTAAAATTGGACCGTTATGTGTTTACGAATATGTTAGAGTAGATATTCCTTCCTCCTTCACCCGGACGGTCGTAGACGTGTCATTTCCACATATTCTTCGCGAGCGTTTTCCGTGTTTGCTGCCCGTAGTAGGGTCGGTAGGCTTTTCTTGGTACATTCCTGTATATTCTCCAGTCGTTTGTTCCTCTGATGCCCCGTCTTCTTTTGTCCTCCGGGGTGTTTTTAATGGTGTTGTGTCGGGTAATGTGTCCAAACCAGGAGAGCTTTCGTCGTGTCACCGTTGTCAACCATGCCTCTTGTTTTCCAGCATAAACATGTACTATATCACATGATTTTGCGATAAAATTGACCAGATTTTGAATCTTGAAGTAGTTGTGTTGCTGTCAGGCTGGCGATTCACCGTGCAACGGCCGCTCGGTGGCTACACGGACGTCTTCCACAACGCCGTCATCAATGCGTTGACCAACCACGAGTGGGAATCGACCGACCAATCATTGAGCGAAACATGTCTGTGGGACGACGAACCGGCCAATCAGACGATGTCTGCAGAGCGTCTGGACACCGGCCTCGCGTGCAGCACCGCTGGTATGGGCACAATAATGTAGTCATATTTCTGATTAAGAATAGGTCATTCGTCAGGTGAGGCGACATTGTTTCAAGAAGATCACTCCCTGGTCGCAATGGCATCGATTCAGCGACACAGTTAGTCATGCGATATTGACACACATATTAAGCAGAGGAGGTTGGTAGGCTCCGCGCATGCAACACTAATCATGCGTTATCATATTAAAACGTTTGACACTTTGTTGGTACTCTTTGCTTTTGTCAATAAAAAAATCAATCAATTAAAGTTCATTTCCATTCTTGAAAACAACCCCCCAGGCCAGTGCTGTGGTGGTAACCTGTTACACGGGCCATTGCTGTGGTGGTAACCTGTTACACGGGCCAGTGTGGTGGTGGTAACCTGTTACACGGGCCAGTGTTGTGGTGGTAACCTGTTACACGGGCCAGTGCTGGTGGTGGTAACCTGTTACACGGGCCAGTGTTGTGGTGGTAACCTGTTACACGGGCCAGTGCTGTGGTGGTAACCTGTTACACGGGCCAGTGCTGTGGTGGTAACCTGTTACACGGGCCAGTGTTGTGGTGGTAACCTGTTACACGGGCCAGTGCTGTGGTGGTAACCTGTTACACGGGCCAGTGTTGTGGTGGTAACCTGTTACACGGGCCAGTGCTGTGGTGGTAACCTGTTACACGGGCCAGTGCTGTGGTGGTAACCTGTTACACGGGCCAGTGCTGTGGTGGTAACCTGTTACACGGGCCAGTGTTGTGGTGGTAACCTGTTACACGGGCCAGTGTTGTGGTGGTAACCTGTTACACGGGCCAGTGTTGTGGTGGTAACCTGTTACACGGGCCTGTTGTGGTGGTAACCTGTTACACGGGCCAGTGTTGTGGTGATACGCTGTTACACGGGTCTGTTGTGGCAGTAGCAGCGTTCTTTTGTAGCATTACAGCACATTTTCGCAAAAACAAAGAAATTCAACCAATCACAGAGAAATTAAAAAATATAAAACAAGTCATTATATTAAGCATAATCTGTTTTCACATGACCACAAGAACTATGTATGTTATTCATACTTGCTTGTAAAGAACAAACATATTTTAGGTTAATTATGCTTGCATAATTTCTTATGTCAAGACTTGTATTGCTCAAAATGTTCATTGCAGAGAAAGTAACTGCACTGCTTAAATAACACAGTGAAACCAGATAATAGTTATGTACTATCCATTGCAGTTGCGTTAAAAAATTAACTTAATACACAAGTCACGAAGTTATAAAGTAAATAATTACAAACAATTCGTCGTGAGGGAATCTTTATTATAAGTAAAACGAATCTGGTACAGGTATGTAAACAGATGAATATTAAAATTATAATGTTTTATTTACAAATGCTGGATTCTAGTCACTGCCTCGTTAGTGCAGTCCAGTATAAATATCTAGTCCGTTATTGTGGTGCAAGAACTTTTCCATGTCGATCACTTAGTCTCAGTATAACCATTGGACGTTTTGGTCCATCATTAATTAATCACTTGGCCCAATACTCAGCGTTGTTTCATTAATTAAAAACTGCTTTTAGTGGTTTGTGGTTCCATAAATCCGTGTGACACACTTTCTATTTGCATTTATCATAACATAGAATGTGTTTAAATGAATGTTTCATATATGGCTACAAACAAAAGAAGAAACCGAGACAGCAGTACTTGCACTTCTTTGGTGTTACTAACATTGAAACTTGTAAGTTCAAATTTGTATATTTTAATATTGAAGTATTATATTGATATCAATATTGAAGTGTAAATATAATTTTCTATGGGCCAGAACATCGCTTAGTATTGTCAAGAGGTCAGTATGTAATCTAATTGACCCATACTCTGATAACAAGTGACTTGAGTTGACGAAAACCATCATAAGTTGATGTGTCTGAATTGATTTCTCAACTAGATTAGCATTCCCTCTACATCTCCCTCTCTCCCTCTCCTCTCGCTCTCTCTACCTTTCCCTCTCTCCCTCTCTCTCCCTCTCTCTCCCTCTCTCTCCCTCTCTCTCCCTCTCTCTCTCTCTCTCTCTCTCTCTCTCTCTCTCTCTCTCTCTCTCTCTCTCTCTCCTCCCTATCTCTCTCTCTCTCTCTCTCTCTCTCTCTCTCTCTCTCTCTCTCTCTCTCTCTCTCTCTCTATGTAAGGTTTGATTTTGTCGCGTTACAAAGCTGCTTGCGGCCTGCCAACTTGTAAATCCCTCTGTCGCGCACCTCTGAGATGGTGAAATGCTTGCATGACCAGCACGGCGCCAGTTTGTCTCCCTTCCGGCTGTTCCGGCGTGCGTTATTGAGTAGAACTTTGTCGCCAAACGTGCCACTGTCGTTGCTGTTTTGTTTGGAAGGCATCCCACCTCCGGCCACTTCTGGTAACGACTAAGTGCCGCACGCCTGTTGACAGGCAGGGACCCGACCAGATCCATCCCAAATTGTTTAAAGCTTTTGTTGGGCACAGGGATAGGTGGAGGACAGCGGGTGTCTTGCGTAGATGGTTTCTCCGTTGGCACACATCACACGTATCTGCGGAGAGAAAAACGTATAAATAAAACGTATGGATATACAATTAGTACAAAGCTAATTAAGAATAGTTGCAACAATATCCAGTATGTTATACATACGTACACCCGATAGGTCAGATTTAAGGTCAAACCCAATTTTAACGAAAATCCGACCCTCCCATGTCCGTCTGACGGGCCCACCGGATGACCGGATGCATTTACCAATACATTCCCGTATGTCGCGGAACTGAGGACCTGGCCAGTAGTAACGCTACATCACCATGTGAGCTGTCTTGTTGATGCCCAGATGTCCGGACACAGGCTCCTTGTGTCAGGCCGACATGATCTGTACCATGTCGGCTGCAGTGATGACTCGGAGCTGCTTCCCTTCCCGCACGAAATGCAGCGTACCATCAAAGAGGATAAACTTGTTGGTCTTCTTCCTGAAGTTACGTCTCTGGCGTTCGATTGTTGCAGAAGGCGGGCGGCCAGACGCACACAGCATTATCTTTGCTCCGGCAAAAGGAATACAGATCCCTGAAAGACAACGAATGATACCATTCGTAATTATAATACCCTCAGTTATAATTACATTCATGTAAATACAATTCAGCACGAATTTGCTAAGTGATGCCTGAGGCACAGTAGGCCATTTCTAGTATATAAGTCTCCTGATATACTAAACAGCAAAACAGCAACACATACTTTATAGTTTTTATACATTATGTAAACGTTTACTATACACGTACTCATCAAGACCGATATCTAATGCGAAACTGTTGTACATATCAACATAATTTTACATATATATATATAAATATATATATTGTAGTTTACTATATATATATATATATTAAACTACAATAACAATCACTATGACATAGGAATCCATGCATCTGCTACCAGACTCTCTTCTCGGCGGATTCAAGAAGTCGAGCAAGAAGAGGAAAAGCAAGACTAGCATAGGAAAAACTTTATAAACAGCACACTGAGTTAGGTTTTGTAACTGCATTTTCAATAACAATAATTATTTAAAATATAATTAGGCCTACACATTTACATTGCTTTTATACTAATTTTGAAAAAGGTGTAAATAATTTTGCAATAGCTGATATTGCAGTGTCACAAAACAGAACGTAGAACGCAGAAGTTTACTTAGAACAAGTTCTTGGTATGACAAGTTATGATACTATCCGTTTCGTTTTCTCTCGCACCGAATAATAATGTCACTGGGCCGACTGTTCGCCACGAGACTGTTCTGCACTGCGGTGAATAACTACAGGAGACCGAGCCAGTAACATTTGTATTACCCAGAAATGAAGAATTGCAGTATACCAACTTGCTCAGTGTGTTCACATAATATATAAAATAGCTGTTCAAAATGTTAAATGAGGTTACATCTGCAGAACGATTCCGCACGGGGACGTATGAATTCCAAGTTGGAGACACGAGGTACAACTACGACTCGGTGGCGTCCCCACGCGGCGAGCATGGTTACTGGGGTGTGACGTCATCAACGAAACGCACTCCATCCGACGTTACTGTCGACGGATTCTGCGTGAACAGGATGAAAACCTACCCCTCTGAATGTATCAGATGGGGTAAGGAAATAAATGTGTATTATCTGAGAGACGTTCAACGCATTTTTGTGCAATATAACTGGAAGAATACAAATAAGTAAAAGAAAAAAACAAAACACGTGTAAATTTAATAATACCGACTCCCTACATACAGCGTATATACAGTGTGAGAAAACATCTGCACATGTTCACATTTCCCTTAATATATACATTATCCTTGCTTGTCGTTGATATACGCACCTAACAATTTGAGTTTCAATCGTGACGGTTACTGATCTGAAAGAACGTCTTTGAAACGTCCCTAAATCAATATAATAATTATTAAGTGACCACGTTTTGCCGTATGCTTTCGACTAGTATGCCCACAACACCTGCACCAATAGGTGTACTGTTTGCCCGTAGCTCTGAAGCGGTACACGACGCCACTGCCTGACGCCGAGACAGCGCGCCAGTGCCGAGACCGGGTCGTCCGTCGCCTCGCCGGCGTCTGCAAGCGTCTCGAGGTGCTGGCCGGGCGACAGCGGCGCTTCCCCGACCAGGCGCTGTTCTCGCGCAAGGACCAGCTGGCCATTAACGTGTCGACATACTGGGACGCCAATGTGGGTCGCTTCCAGCGGATGCACGTGTCCGGCAAGGGGAGACGTTCGCGGGCCGTGGCGTCTTCCCTGCGCTGCTTCTGTCGGCGTCGGTCCCCGCTGCTGTACATGTCCCGTCTGGGTAAACGTCACGTCGCCGACGATTGCCCCACGTCGGCGTTCAACGCGGGCGCCCACAACGAGGCGACCTCGACGCCACCACCAGCGTTGCGAGGCGGCGGCGGCACCGGAAGTGGCGTGTTCGCCGGAGAATACTACCGGTTCGAGGCGCCCCCTGCTGCCTGTTGCTGGCTTACGTCATCTAGATCCGACGCCAGTGCTGCCGCGTGGACATTTACCGCAGCCAGTGCGCAGGCGCACTGCAGGACTGTTCAGTTAGTGACGGACAGCGGACATGCCTACACATCGTGGCAGGCAGTGGCCTACACACCACAGTCATCACGTACACAGGCTCACGTGGTCGACTGCAGGCCAGCAGTGGCCGAATCTTCCGCCACCACGACGTCGCACTCACGCCCGGAAGCATGTCACTACCAGTGCAAGTTACTCGCGGACACGGCAGTTGGCGCCAGGGAGGTCTCACGGACCGCCGAGACTGCGCCGTGGCCGGATAGACCCAACCCAACTGTGTCTTCCCAGTACAACCATGAACTGCGGGCGTTCACGCCAACTGACCTCAACAGCAATCTCGCCGCTAGGTGGCACTTCGACCTGTGATCCCGTCAACAAACGAGACAGGAAAGTTGATTGTCAACACATGTAATTGTTTTTATTCAGCTGGCCCTTCATTCGCGTCATTCATACAACCAACAACCCTGAATCTGGAGATGATAGAATTCCGGACACAAAACAGAGATGTCGGTGCATGGAACTGGTGCGTTATTTCATCCCGTTAAAGAAGGCCTACCTGTTCGAAGGAAGCACAACAAAACATTGATACATGTCAAATAAACACAACACGGTTTTATATACCCAGTGTGTCGCACATGGACTATGTTGTATTAAACTAGAGGCAAATAAAAATTAGAAACAATAATTTATTTCACTATCATGACAAACTGAAACAATAATTTATTTCATGACTCATGACTGTCATTTTCCATACATATCACACAGTAGCCACCTCAGCAATAACAAAACACAACACAAAAAAGATCCCAAGGATATTCACTTGTCATTAAAACATTTGTATAATATTATAATCACCATTAGTTGCAACTGTGTGTCAATGTCAGGATCTATTCCTTGAAGGTATCCGGTACAGTTGAGATTGTATCAAGATTAGTTGCACAGTTTTGCATACAAACAGACAACTAAAGTTATCTAGCTGTTCCATTCCTGCATCCTAACCCATGAAAACGTTGGTACTGTATTTCTCATAATTACATCAAGTGTCTAAACAAATTAATTCTGTTTTCACCAGTGAAATAATCGTGGAACAGTATAGTGGATACAGTAAATGTAGTGTAAAACCAAATATTGTCCTTAAAATGAATAAGAATTTACTTTTTAAATGAGGTATTGTAGGCGAAAAAATCTCAGTTAACTAGTAGACAAAATGGCTTCAAAAGCCTTCAAATAAAAATCTTCCAACAATACCAGCTCTATCAGATGGGTCTACAGTGAATGAGTGTTCTAATATGTATTCTTGACCTTGCATAACCACAGCATCAGTGGCAACCAGTTGTTCCTGAGTTGTAATCTTGAGTCAAAAACGTCAAACTCAGCTCTCTGGATGCTCTTCAGATAAGACTCATTGGCAACCTGTCACACAAACACATCAAACTCAGCTCTCTGGATGCTCTTCAGATAAGACTCATTGGCAACCTGTCACACAAACACATCAAACTCAGCTCTCTGGATGCTCTTCAGATAAGACTCATTGGCAACCTGTCACACAAACACATCAAACTCAGCTCTCTGGATGCTCTTCAGATAAGACTCATTGGCAACCTGTCACACAAACACATCAAACTCAGCTCTCTGGATGCTCTTCAGATAAGACTCATTGGCAACCTGTCACACAAACACATCAAACTCAGCTCTCTAGATGTTCTTCAGATAAGACTCATTGGCAACCTGTCACACAAACACATCAAACTCTGCTCTCTGGATGCTCTTCAGATAAGACTCATTGGCAACCTGTCACACACACACATCAAACTCAGCACTCAATCGTATCATGTGTAAGTAACTCAAAGGTGTCAACGTTACTGCTTTCAGACAGGAAATACAATTTTCTTTGCATCAGTCCACTTTCCTATCTCTCTCCTGCTTTTCAAAAAATTTCCCGTTTTTTTAACTTTCGTAAATGTAAATTTTTTTCATGGTAAAATCGATATATTTGTTAATATTTCGAAGCACATGTTATTTCTAGATGGTCTCAAGTGATTTCACATTTCCTTGCGAAAGTATTCACCATGAACTTGAACGACAAATCAAAATGGTGATCCGTAAAACAAGATGTTTGAGTCTGATAAAATTGCTGAGTGGAGGGAGATGTTTCCTGTCCTTCATGACCAGATGTTGACACGTATGACAAATGAGTAATACATCCCACTTAGGAACAGTGCCAGTTATAACATGTGTGAAATAAGGAATATCTTACTTACATATGTAAATTTAATTAAGTGACTTCTAATGCAAATTAAAATGAATCTAATACAACTATGATATTCTGACTCTCACCTGCTGAAAGCACTAGTATTGGCACAAACTAAACCCAGTTGAAGAGTGTGTACCATCCTTGTTCTGTGCACGAGAAACCTACTGGACATGAGCAGTAGCACATCAACTTGCCGCTTAGAATAATGGATGGCTTCTGTATGCGTAAGCTGAATGTGATGAAAACTAAACAGTTGTAAGTCTAATCTGATGTACGTGGACACGACTTACTGTGGTCAGGAAGGCTGGAATCGCTGCTTTCGGTACATCCTTCTTAAGTGATTTTGCCTGGTTTAAAGAAACAAATATGATGTCATGTAGTGAGAAAATAGGATGACACTATTCGGGATCATAAGTGACTGAAGTATAGATCGTAAGTGACTGAAGATAGACAATGAGTGAATAAGGACTGTGATTGCATAGACCATGAATGAATAAGGATCATGATCGCTTAGACCATGGGTGAATATGGATTGTGACTGAACACAGACCATGAGTGAATAAGAAACATGACTGAACATAAGTGATGAGCGAATAAGGACCATGACTGAACATAAACCACGAGTGAATAAAGACCATTATTGAACATAGACCACAAGTGAGTAAGAACTGTGACTGAACATAGATCATGAGTGAATAAGGACCATGACTGAACATAGACCACAAGTGAATAAGAACTGTGACTGAACATAGATCACGAGTGAATAAGGACCATGACTGAACATAGACCACAAGTGAATAAGAACTGTGACTAAACATAGATCACGAGTGAATAAGGACCATGGCTGAACATTGATCACAAGTGAATAAGGATTATGACCGAACACAGACCATGAGTGAATATCAGACATGGGTCAATTCCATTTTGTCAATTAAAATTCCAGTCAATCAATTCCAATTCCGCCTTGCAAAAATCAATTCCAATTCCAAATTGTCATTTTCAATTCCAACTTTTAAAATCCTAGGCTAAGGAAAAATTCAAATCCAATTCGTTTTAACACAGTTTTATTTGTACTTGTAATCATGTGTGCACAATCATATTTAATCAGATATGATTAACAAATTAACTATTGTTCATTCAATGCATGCATATATGTATATATATATATATATATATACATACATATATATATATATATATATACATACATACATACACACACACACACACACACACACACACACACACACACACACACACACACACACATACATATATATATATATATATATACATATATATAGCCCTGGACAGTTGGGTCGTTAATTTTAGGTTTGAACAGTTCCCCCTTTTTATATCAGTTGTGGTATCATTGGTATTTCATCAAATTTACTGTAAACTTTGAGTTTTCAACATCCTAATCACCAACATGTATTCTCCATGGGAAAATAAACCTTGTCCACTGAGAAAGAAAATGAGATAAGGCCTGAATGGTCTGATTGGTTTTACTGTCTGTTTTTGATGTAAATGCAATTCCAACTGACTTTTGAAAATCGATTCCAATTCTAATTCCGGAATGTCTTGTGAATATGGCCCATGACTGAACATAAGTGATGAGTGAATAAGGACCATAGACCACGAGTGAATAATAAGGACCGTGACTGAACATAGATTACAAGTGAATAAGGACCATGAGTCAACATAAACCATAAGTGAATAAGGACCATGACTGAACAGAGACCACGAGAGAATAATGACAGAGAATAAGGACAGTGACTGAACATAGACCATGAGTGAATAAGAACCGTGACTGAACATAGACCACGAGTGAACAGGGACATTGCATAAACATGACCTTGCACTTACAGCCTCCAGCTGTAGGTGTGCCTGACTGGCGAGATTGTAGATCAAATCTTTCATCTTGTCTTCCCGACACCCTCGCTGCACTTCCTCCTGCGAGATGCCATTCTGCAGAGAGAGAAACAAATCTCACGGGTCACATAAGTAACGAATCTGTTCTTCCACGTTGCTCCCTCTATAATGGGTGAGGCTGGTTCGTGTACTGCTCCACCACCTCTGCTGTAATCCCTTTCCATTTCCCCCATTGGCAACCTTCACCTCCATTTTCATCCTCCTCTGCCTAAGTAATTATTATTAGAATGTCATCACAAAATCAGAATATATCTGTAAAATGGAAAAAAGCGATAGATTACATAATATTTTATTCTATAGCTTGGTAAAAAATGGTGCTGTTAACAGTCAAACTTCTTTTGAAATGGAAGAAGAGAAAACTTGCATATACTAAAACAAACAGACACATTAAGCTAAAATGTTGTCAGGTCAGGTTGGGCAATATTGTGTGAAAGTCAGTACAATGGCCAGTGCTTGTATATTAAACTTAGCCAAAACCGAATCAAATCAATCCAGATGATTTTAAATATTATTATACAAAAAGCAATGACAACTGAACAGCTGCGGAAGGACTATGCTGAAGATACAGGTGAGGATGTGTGATGCTTTACCTGCATCATGAGATCTACAGGCAGGTAGATGTGTCCATGGCCTGCATTGAACGGCACCGATCTAATCAGCGTGACAATGCCTGTAGCCTTGCCCAGATGACTTGCCGCGTGGTCGGCATGGATGTTCCGTACATCTGTAGAAACAAAACTGATAATTTCCAGACCTTTGGGGAGGATTGGGTGTGGCTTCTTTTTTGGCAATTCAGCATAAACACTAGTTTTGCATAAATCAGAGTTCTTTTTGGATTGAGTAAACGTTGTCTATAAATAAATAATAATTAAGAGTATTAAGATTTAACGTAAAAAAATTCAGATTTCTGCAAAGCGTTTACAAGTAGGAAATTTATAAATGGTGATTTACATAGCAGTGGAGCTATCCTAATGATTCAGAGAGTAGGCAAAACGGGAGACCTATCCAAATTCAGAGTAGGCAAAATGGAGACCTATCTAAATGCAGAGTAAGTAAAGTGGGAGAGCTATCCAAATTCAGAGAAGGCAAAATGGGAGAGCTATCCAAATGCAGAGTAGGCGAAATGGGAGGGCTATCCAAATTCAGAGTAGGCAAAATGGGAGAGCTATCCAAATGCAGAGTAAGCAGAATGGGAGAGCTATCCAAATTCAGAGCAGGCAAAATGGGAGAGCTATCCAAATTCAGAGTAGGTGAAATGGGAGGGCTATCCTAATTCAGAGCAGGCAAAATGGGAGAGCTATCCAAATTCAGAGTAGGCGAAATGGGAGGGCTATCCTAATTCAGAGTAGGCAAAATGGGAGAGCTATCCAAATTCAGAGTAGGCGAAATGGGAGGGCTATCCAAATGCAGAGTAGGCAAAATGGGAGGGCTATTAAAATTCAGAGTAGGCAAAATGGGAGGGCTATCCAAATGCAGAGTAGGTGAAATGGGTGTTGGCAAAATGGGAGTAGACGAAGTGGGAATAGGTGAAATGGGGATACCCTGACTGATCTAGTAAAAACATCACTTACCTAGGCTCTCCAGAATGAGATAGATTATTGACGAGACTGTTTGTTCCCCATAGTGCTCCACCTCTTTCAAGTTGTGGTAATGTTTGTCATACAAATTATCTTCCTGAAAATTTTTTAAAATTATTTTATGACAGAAAATCCTCAACAAATGGAAAATGAACACAAACAAATACGGACATGCGTGCATATATGTGTGTGACGCTATGGACATGAGTGCATATATGCGTATATATATAATATATATTATTATTATTAATTATTATTAATTCGACTGTGTAAGCATTAACACTGATGTTTAAAAGCCATACAAATGCTGGAATGAGAGCTTATTTTCCAACTAATATGATTACACAAGCATAGTCATGACACATGTGGCAAGCTTACAAAAGTTCAACACCAAGAAATTATCAAAACGCACCAAGCTACTACAAAATCAACTACATAATTAATATCAACAGTGATCCTAATTCAATGGAATTACTTAAATTTCATCTGAAACTAATTAACCCTTAATATAATATATAAAATTATGTTGCTTTCAGAACTCACCCGAGCTTCAAGAACTCTGGCAAACCACTGTTTTGATAGTTTGTGCTGCTTCACCGCCTAGAAAGATAGAAAGACAGACATATTGTCAAAATGTAACTAGAAAAAAAACCAGTTTAAATCATGTAGCCAATTTCAGTTCACTGTGGCTGTCAGATTAGTTTGCTTTACATCAGTTTTATTTCAGGCAAATGTGAATGAAACTGAGTCCTGATTGATCAACTTTGAAGTTTGAACATTGTTCCTTTACGTCATGATCAATCATGAAAAATGAAAATGACAGAGATAAATTTAACTGCACATTATAATAATAATAATTAGAGCACTTTTAGAGTGCCATGGATCCAGGTGACCCTGTTCAAAGGCGCTGACACAAACATAGTTAAAGACAGTCACGATTAAAAAATAAATAAATAGATAAATAAATAAAAACATAAAACGCATTGCAGATACTCTGACAAGTTACTCTTGTTCAAGTGTCTACAGATGGAACTGACTATAATGCAGACTTGGAAATTCAACTCGTGATGATGTGACTTACCTTAGCTAGTTCAGTAGCTACTGGTGTCTCGGGTGGCACACCCTGCAAACATATCAGGCCCATATCAAACATTTTTAATAATATAGTGGGCTCCGCTTAACAGAATCACAGAAAACATAAAAACACCTATTATCACTTGAAAAATAAAGAATTAAATATTATCATTTCAAAAATAAACAATGATGCAATACACATCTGCTTTATAAATTTATACAAGAAAAAAGCAGATTTTTCCCTGCATACACAATGCACACATTATAAATGTCAAATTAGGTTATTTATTATTAGTACAATGTATACAGCAAAAAGTACACACCTACCTGATATATCTTGTCAAGTGTGCCCTTCCAGAACTGTATCCGCATCATGGCTATGTTGCGTTCTGACACCAAGTCACGGATCTACAGATAGGATATCATCTACAGGAACGATAACATCTACACCAACGATAACATCTACAGCAATGATAGCATCTACATTAATGAAAACATCTACAGCAATGATAACATCTACAGCAATGAAAACATCTACAGCAATGAAAACATCTACAGGAATGATAACATCTACAGGAATGATAACATCTACAGCAATGAAAACATCTACAGCAATGAAAACATCTACAGCAATGATAACATCTACAGCAATGAAAACATCTACAGCAATGAAAACATCTACAGGAATGATAACATCTACAGCAATGATAACATCTACAGCAATGAAAACATCTACAGCAATGAAAACATCTACAGCAATGAAAACATATACAGCAATGAAAACATCTACAGCAATGAAAACATATACAGCAATGAAAACATATACAGCAATGAAAACATCTACAGCAATGAAAACATATACAGCAATGAAAACATCTACAGCAATGAAAACATCTACAGCAATGAAAACATCTACAGCAATGAAAACATCTACAGCAATGAAAACATCTACAGGAATGATAACATCTACAGCAATGAAAACATATACAGCAACGAAAACATCTACAGCAACGAAAACATCTACAGCAACGAAAACATCTACAGCAATGATAACATCTACAGCAATGAAAACATATACAGCAATGATAACATCTACAGCAATGAAAACATATACAGCAATGAAAACATCTACAGCAATGAAAACATCTACAGCAATGATAACATCTACAGCAATGAAAACATCTACAGCAATGAAAACATCTAGAGCAATGATAACATATACAGCAATGAAAACATATACAGCAATGAAAACATCTACAGCAATGATAACATCTACAGCAATGAAAACATCTACAGCAATGAAAACATCTAGAGCAATGATAACATATACAGCAATGAAAACATCTACAGCAATGAAAACATCTACAGCAATGATAACATCTACAGCAATGAAAACATCTACAGCAATGAAAACATCTACAGCAATGATAACATATACAGCAATGAAAACATCTACAGCAATGAAAACATCTACAGCAATGAAAACATCTAGAGCAATGAAAACATCTACAGCAATGATAACATCTACAGCAATGATAACATCTACAGCAATGAAAACATCTACAGCAATGATAACATCTACAGCAATGAAAACATCTACAGCAATGAAAACATCTACAGCAATGAAAACATCTACAGCAATGAAAACATCTACAGGAATGATAACATCTACAGCAATGAAAACATCTACAGCAATGAAAACATATACAGCAATGAAAACATCTACAGCAATGATAACATCTACAGGAATGATAACATCTACAGCAATGAAAACATCTACAGCAATGATAACATCTACAGCAATGAAAACATCTACAGCAATGAAAACATCTACAGCAATGAAAACATCTACAGCAATGATAACATCTACAGCAATGATAACATCTACAGCAATGATAACATCTACAGCAATGAAAACATCTACAGCAATGATAACATCTACAGCAATGAAAACATCTACAGCAATGAAAACATCTACAGCAATGAAAACATCTACAGCAATGATAACATCTACAGCAATGAAAACATCTACAGCAATGATAACATATACAGCAATGATTACATCTACAGCAATGAAAACATCTACAGCAATGAAATCATCTACAGCAATGAAATCATCTACAGCAATGAAAACATCTACAGCAATGAAAACATCTACAGCAATGATAACATCTACAGCAATGAAAACATCTACAGCAATGAAAACATCTACAGCAATGAAAACATCTAGAGCAATGATAACATCTAGAGCAATGAAAACATCTACAGCAATGAAAACATCTACAGCAATGATAACATCTACAGCAATGAAAACATATACAGCAATGATAACTTCTACAGCAATGAAAACATCTACAGCAATGAAAACATCTACAGCAATGATAACATCTACAGCAATGAAAACATCTACAGCAATGATAACATATACAGCAATGATTACATCTACAGCAATGAAAACATCTACAGCAATGAAATCATCTACAGCAATGAAATCATCTACAGCAATGAAAACATCTACAGCAATGAAAACATCTACAGCAATGAAAACATCTACAGCAATGAAAACATCTACAGCAATGATAACATCTACAGCAATGATAACATCTACAGCAATGAAAACATCTACAGCAATGAAAACATCTACAGCAATGATAACATCTACAGCAATGAAAACATCTAGAGCAATGAAAACATCTAGAGCAATGATAACATATACAGCAATGAAAACATCTACAGCAATGAAAACATCTACAGCAATGATAACATCTACAGCAATGAAAACTTCTACAGCAATGAAAACATCTACAGCAATGATAACATATACAGCAATGAAAACATCTACAGCAATGAAAACATCTAGAGCAATGAAAACATCTACAGCAATGATAACATCTACAGCAATGATAACATCTACAGCAATGAAAACATCTACAGCAATGATAACATCTACAGCAATGAAAACATCTACAGCAATGAAAACATCTACAGCAATGAAAACATCTACAGCAATGAAAACATCTACAGGAATGATAACATCTACAGCAATGAAAACATCTACAGCAATGAAAACATATACAGCAATGAAAACATCTACAGCAATGATAACATCTACAGCAATGAAAACATCTACAGCAATGATAACATCTACAGCAATGAAAACATCTACAGCAATGAAAACATCTACAGCAATGAAAACATCTACAGCAATGATAACATCTACAGCAATGATAACATCTACAGCAATGATAACATCTACAGCAATGAAAACATCTACAGCAATGATAACATCTACAGCAATGAAAACATCTACAGCAATGAAAACATCTACAGCAATGAAAACATCTACAGCAATGATAACATCTACAGCAATGAAAACATCTACAGCAATGATAACATATACAGCAATGATTACATCTACAGCAATGAAAACATCTACAGCAATGAAATCATCTACAGCAATGAAATCATCTACAGCAATGAAAACATCTACAGCAATGAAAACATCTACAGCAATGATAACATCTACAGCAATGAAAACATCTACAGCAATGAAAACATCTACAGCAATGAAAACATCTAGAGCAATGATAACATCTAGAGCAATGAAAACATCTACAGCAATGAAAACATCTACAGCAATGATAACATCTACAGCAATGAAAACATCTACAGCAATGAAAACATCTACAGCAATGAAAACATATACAGCAATGAAAACATCTACAGCAATGAAAACATCTACAGCAATGAAAACATCTACAGCAATGAAAACATCTACAGCAATGAAAACATCTACAGCAATGAAAACATCTACAGCAATGAAAACATCTAGAGCAATGAAAACATCTACAGCAATGATAACATCTACAGCAATGATAACATCTACAGCAATGAAAACATCTACAGCAATGATAACATCTACAGCAATGAAAACATCTACAGCAATGAAAACATCTACAGCAATGAAAACATCTACAGCAATGAAAACATCTACAGCAATGAAAACATCTACAGGAATGATAACATCTACAGCAATGAAAACATCTACAGCAATGAAAACATATACAGCAATGAAAACATCTACAGCAATGATAACATCTACAGGAATGATAACATCTACAGCAATGAAAACATCTACAGCAATGATAACATCTACAGCAATGAAAACATCTACAGCAATGAAAACATCTACAGCAATGAAAACATCTACAGCAATGATAACATCTACAGCAATGATAACATCTACAGCAATGATAACATCTACAGCAATGAAAACATCTACAGCAATGAAAACATCTACAGCAATGATAACTTCTACAGCAATGAAAACATCTACAGCAATGAAAACATCTACAGCAATGATAACATCTACAGCAATGAAAACATCTACAGCAATGATAACATATACAGCAATGATTACATCTACAGCAATGAAAACATCTACAGCAATGAAATCATCTACAGCAATGAAATCATCTACAGCAATGAAAACATCTACAGCAATGAAAACATCTACAGCAATGAAAACATCTACAGCAATGAAAACATCTAGAGCAATGATAACATATACAGCAATGAAAACATCTACAGCAATGAAAACATCTACAGCAATGAAAACATCTACAGCAATGATAACATCTACAGCAATGATAACATCTACAGCAATGAAAACATCTACAGCAATGAAAACATCTACAGCAATGATAACATCTACAGCAATGAAAACATCTACAGCGATGAAAACATCTAGAGCAATGAAAACATCTACAGCAATGATAACATCTACAGCGATGAAAACATCTAGAGCAATGAAAACATCTACAGCAATGATAACATCTACAGCAATGAAAACATCTACAGCAATGATAACATCTACAGCAATGAAAACATCTACAGCAATGAAAACATTTACAGCAATGAAAACATCTACAGCAATGAAAACATCTACAGGAATGATAACATCTACAGCAATGAAAACATCTACAGCAATGAAAACATATACAGCAATGAAAACATCTACAGCAATGATAACATCTACAGGAATGATAACATCTACAGCAATGAAAACATCTACAGCAATGATAACATCTACAGCAATGAAAACATCTACAGCAATGATAACATCTACAGCAATGAAAACATCTACAGCAATGAAAACATCTACAGCAATGAAAACATCTACAGGAATGATAACATCTACAGCAATGAAAACATCTACAGCAATGAAAACATATACAGCAATGAAAACATCTACAGCAATGATAACATCTACAGGAATGATAACATCTACAGCAATGAAAACATCTACAGCAATGATAACATATACAGCAATGAAAACATCTACAGCAATGAAAACATCTACAGCAATGATAACATCTACAGCAATGAAAACATCTACAGCAATGATAACATCTACAGCAATGAAAACATCTACAGCAATGATAACATATACAGCAATGATTACATCTACAGCAATGAAAACATCTACAGCAATGAAAACATCTACAGCAATGAAATCATCTACAGCAATGAAAACATCTACAGCAATGATAACATCTACAGCAATGATAACATATACAGCAATGAAAACATCTACAGGAATGATAACATCTACAGCAATGATAATTTCTACATGAATGATAACATCTACCACAATGCTTATATCTACAGGAATGATAACATCTAACAACAAGACTGCCATCCCAAACAAGTTCCAGGTGGCAAGTGGACAAGGAAGCTTGGCTTATCAAGAGTCCAACAATTTTCTCATCTATGTGTAGCCCGCCCTTATCAAATATCTGTCAAATCTATTTTTAAACATATTCACACTACTAGAATTAACACAATCATTTGGCAGTTTGTTCCATTCATTTATCACCCTCTGTGAGAAAGAGTACTTTCTCATGTCCAGCCTACACTGCTCCTTAACTAATGCTGCTTCGTGTCCTATGGTTCTACTGCCGTCTTTAAGTTTGAAGAACATATTCCTATCAACATCCTCATAACTGTTCACTATTTTAAACACTTCTATTTGGTCTCCTCTTAGTCTCCTGGTCTCTAGTGTTGTCAAACCACATTGTAATAAGCGACTTTCATAACTAAGGTTTCTCAATTCAGGAATCATTTTAGTTGCTCTTCGTTATATTCTTTCTAGCTTGTCTATGTCCTTTTTACGATACAGCCTCCATGCTTGAATACAATGTTCCAAATGTGGTCTAACTATTGCTTTGTACAGGGGTACAATTAGCTGTTTCTCCTTATACATGATAGTTCTCCTAATTAGCCCTAGAATTTTATTTCCTTTTGAAGCAGCAATCCCACATTGCTCTGAAACTTTCATGTCAGCACTAAATGTTACTCCTAAGTCCTTTTCTTGTGTGGTTCTACTTAGTACAGCATCCCCCATTTTATATTCTTCATCCATGTTTCCATGTCCTATGCGTATACATTTACACTTCCCAAAATTGAATAACATTTGCCATTTTTCTGACCATTTAACTAATTTATCTAGATCATCCTGTAAACTTTGTTTATTTGTACCATTTGTAACCTTTCTGAATACTTTTGTGTCATCTGCAAATTTGAATACTTTGCTAGATATGTCACCTTCTAAATCATTTATATATATATTAAAAACAGTATAGGGCCTAATACTGATCCCTGTGGTACCCCACTCAAAACCGATTTCCAGTTTGAAATCTTACCATCTACTATTACTCTCTGTCTTCTGTGTGTAAGCCACTTTTCTATCCAGTTGATTACATCATTACCTATACCGTGGGCTTTTAGCTTAAGTAACAATCTTTGGTGTGGCATTTTATCAAAAGCTTTCTGAAAATCTAAATAGACAACATCCACTGGTGACCCGTCATCTACCCACTTTGTAATTTCTTCAAAAAAACATAAGAGATTGGTTAGACATGACCTTGCTTTTAGGAACCCATGTTGAGATGTATTGATTAAATTATGTTTTACAAGGAATTCCACCATGTGGTCTCTAATTAATGTTTCGAGTAATTTACATACAACTGATGTTAAACTCACTGGTCTGTAATTGTCTGGCTTGTTCCTTGATCCCTTCTTAAATAGTGGCGTAATGTTTGCTTCTTTCCATTCTGAAGGAACTATTCCTTCTTCTATTGACAAGTTAAACAATTTTGTAAGTGGCGTACTAATTTGCTCAACAATTTCCTTAAGCAGTTTTGGTGGTATCCCATCAACTCCAGGTGATTTATTATCTTTCATCTTCTTAATTCTACATGAATGATAACATCTACAGGAATGATAACATATACAGCAATGATAACATCTACAGGAATGAAAACATCTACATGATTGATAACACCTACATGAATGATAACATCTACATGAATGATTACATCTACAGGAATTATAACATCTACATGAATGATTACATCTACAGGAATGATAACATCAACAGGATTGTAAATATCTACAAGAATAATAACTACAGGAATTATAATTTTTAGTAGGAATTATAACATCTACAGGAATTATTATGACATCTACAAGAAAAATTATAACATCTAATTATAACGTTTACACTCATGTGCATGCATGCGTGTACATGAGCGTGTGCAAGCATGGTTCTAGAATTTACATAAAAAAGTTTAACTGTCAATGCTATAATTAAAACCATTACACTTACTGTCTTCCAAAGCATTCAGAATCTGTTGTGAAGCCAGGCCACTGAAGGTGATAATAAAGTGTACAAACCTGGGCGATCTCGACGTTAAATGCACGTATAGCAAAGGCTGCACGCCTGGCTGTCTTCGGCAGTAGCAACGTTGCTAAGAAGTTCTCGTAATCATACTTCCTGAAAGCACACCGTTACATATAATAACAGGCCACTTTAAGAAACCTCTTGCTGCAGTATGTATTTCTAGTATTTTCTACAGACTGGCAACTTAAACATGAATGCATATTAGACTGTTAGTATTATATTACCACAGGTTGTACACACTGCACAGTGATATAAGATCTCGCAAGGGGCATAAGTTGGGGGCTTGAAGTCCAAGGCGACTATGCCATGTAAGGTCTTATAAAGCATAACAAGTCGGATGTCAGGTCTCCTTCGCTGGGGGCTGCGCCAGTTTAAATGGTTGAGCACAGTGGTGACACTGGCTTCACGACTGTAATTGTTGCAGACATACAGTGCTACCTGTCTTTAGAACATCTCTATTTTGGTTTTGTATGTTTGGGTGTACGGGTCCCATATGACAGCAGCATACTCCAATCGGGGTCTAACTTATGTGAAATAAGCACTGGTTTTTAAGTGTTCTTGGTCAACTTCGAGATTTCTTTGCTTTTTTTGTGACACAATCAATATGTCATTCCAGGACAGCGTTTTATTTATGACCACACCAAGATATTTTGATTTGTCCTCCTTTACGAGTAAGTAGATGTGAAGAGTATATTGTTTGTACTTGGGGTTATGGGATCTGGTTATGTGGAGGACACTACATTTCTAGGGATGGAACTCCATTTGCCACGTTTTTCCCATGTGGCTAATTTGTCTAGATCTTGTTGAAGGGATGTCGCATCAGTACCATTGGATATTGTCATGTAGATTTAACAAGATTTGCCATCCAAGCCAAAGGCCCAGATGGCAAGTGGACAAGGAAGCCATTGGCTTATCGAGAGTCCAACAATGTTCATCTAGAAGTAGATAACAGTGTTGTCAGCAAACAGTCGAAAAGCTGATTTGAGGCTATTAGGTAGGTTGTTTATATAGATAAGAAAGAGGATGGGGCAATCACTGAACCTTAGGGAACTCCACTGATAACCAGAGTCCAATACGAATAGGTACCTTCATATGCCACATGTCCATATTCTATAATAGAACATGGACCAGCGGGGGCTAAATTCAATGGGGAAAATGGACCTGGGATCCACGTTCAATGGGGTCCATCTTCTACATGATACTAGCCTCGATTACCCAGGCTCAACGCTGTGGTGCTACCGTTTGTCGCACACATCTTCTCCTGGATTTCATTATGACGGAAATTGTGTGTGAACCCAGATTCTGGGCGCATACATAATTAGCTAATTACGATATCATCCAAGCATTTGGGTAATTCATAAAACTTTTATCAGTTTATACGATGCAATTCGAATTAACTTTAAACATTGTCATTGATTATATTGACACAACTGTTAGACTGAAAAATTAAATATAAAAACAATGTTTAGTGTAGCATCTCGATAATGACGCTGATTGGCTGCTGGCGCTTCACGGGAACGCCTACACAAAATGGAGTGATGACAGTGGACAACAATGAGACCACGCCTCTGCTGACAGACTATCTTCTCGGCGGACTCACGAAGCCGAACGAGAGTCGGATAACACTAACGTCAAAGACTATTATTATACGACATAATCCTATTATCGCCCGGTCCTCTCGATCGTATGCTCACCTGACGATGTCGATACACTGGTCCTGGTGACTTCTTGTGACGCTGGCGCGGCCGCCCACATATCTACGATGTGCTCGACAAATGTGCAAGTCCAACGTAAAGAAGAACGACCTCCATCCACCGTTACATGTCAAGGCACTCATTGTACCGGTCACTTTCGGAGTCTGGCCAATCCGTGATGTGGCGCCACCGTTTGTGCGTTCGACTCAAACTCTCCACCAGTGGCGACACTATCCATTTCACTACTGACACAAGTTAGGGTATAGCCATCATAGAGTTACATCATTAATCACCCCCCCCCCATAAACAAGAGCGATAAGCCAGTTCACTGCAGTGAAGCGGGCGTAGACCACTGGCCGGCATTTCATTGCACGGCAGAAACAGTTGCATCCACTGCATAACACATAGGGTAGTACTGTTTATAGTGTGAACATAGCATGTTACAAATAGTTGTCTAACATATGTAAGTAAGTAAGTGAGTAAGTAAGTTAATGTATTTCCTCCACACCATCATCATGTACAATATAACGCAAACAAAAGCAATGAAGATGAGGTGGCTACCAGAGAATTATAAACTTATCGGGCTAGTAGCCAGTGACGATGACACCAGGAACCAATTAACTTGAACATTTGTCATTGTCATTTGTTCTTAATGGGGCATGGCCACCAGACTGATAAATAATTTGGATGAGGGTGGTCCCAGCAGTTGTGTTATAAGTGTGGGCAGTTGGGTTGTTCATACATGCATTAGGGTTAAACTCTTCAAGACAAAGATTTTGGAGGCTTGCTGGAGAAAGTTGTGGGACAATGAATATGGTTATTTCCTGTGTGGCTTACAGCTGTACGAATCGACAGAAGACATGGATCTAACATCTCGTTATTTTCAGGTAATTTATGTCGCAAATGTTTGTGCTGTGTTAGTGTATATGTGAATGAATGTAACAGTTTCGAAAATGTTCTGAAATATCAATATATTACAGATACGTTCGTTTTTCTTGGGGGAGTGTACATTAAGTGTTTTCCAGTAGTCACATTGATTGGGTGCAACATAAAATGTTATGGGGGTAGGATTCAGTTTTATAAATAATGTGTGCGTGCGTGTATGCATATTTGTAACTCTTTTATAAAACTCTACTAGATGTCAGCTCATTAATAAGATTTTTTTCTTTATTAAGTCATCTGCATTTAATGAGGCTCTCCCCTTTTTGGCCGTCGTTTGCCTTTTCTTCGTTGTATGAACCACTATCATGTAACTCATTCTGTACACATTGCAACATTCATTGCATTCTATGCATTTGTTTGACAAACCATGTGAAAGGTTGCCTACTAAAACAATTGACAGCTTAAATGAGAGAACACATTTCTTTACATGAGGCGTGTCCTTGGGCAAGGTGGCCAGATAACATTCAAGAGATCTTGATCTGCAGGTGGAAATAGCTGTGATGGAGCAGCTGGGGAATGTGTTGGAAGATGGGAAAATAATATTGTTGGGACCTTAGAGAAGAATGTCCAACAGGGCTTAATGAGATTTTGATCTCTTGCAGTCATTAGCTAATACATGTATAGAGCACTTCAGAAAGTTCAGTTTCGATAATGTATAGTGGTGCTACTGTTATAGTTAATATGTTATGATATTTGATATACAAGGTGCATGGATAGATTGTGCACGTAATAAGGTATTAGGTATATATAGCTATGTAGTATTAATCTCTTACTAGTACTGTATATCTCCGCTTCCAACACAGATTCCAGTCGGGACTGTCTTGTGAATCTCAACTCATTGAGACAGTCCACGACTGGATGACTGCTATGGACAACAAGACCCAAATTGACGCAATCCTGCTTGACTTTGCTAAAGCCTTCGACAAAGTGCCTCACCTACGTCTTCTATCAAAATTGACCTCCTACGGAATCACTGGAAACACTCAAAATTGGATCAAATCTTTTCTATCCAACCGCAAACAGAGAGTCTCAGTTAACGGTGCCCTGTCGGACATCTCATATGTCACATCTGGTGTCCCACAGGGTTCAGTCCTAGGACCTGTCCTCTTCTTACTCTACATAAATGACATAAATGGGAACATCAAATCTTCTATACGCCTTTTTGCAGATGATAGTATTATATATCGTAAAATTTCTTCCAAAACCGACCACGAAATTCTCCAAACCGACCTAAGCCAACTCCAAACATGGTCAGACAAATGGCAAATGGAATTTAATGTATCTAAATGCGTCCACCTTCCAATAACAAACAAAACTAAACCCAGCACACACAAGTACTCGCTTTCTGGCCAGCCATTATCCACCGTATCCAGCCACTCATACCTCGGAGTAAAATTGGATTCCAAATTAACCTGGACAAATCACGTCACTGACATAACTTCAAAATCTTCTAAATGTTTAGGCATGATTAAACGAACTCTTGGCCCATGTAAACCCGAAGTTAAGCAAACAGCCTACAACATGCTAATCCGGCCAAAACTTGAGTACTCTTCACCCATATGGAATCCCCACACCTTTTCACAAGTTAAAAGCCTTGAAAGAGTGCAACACTCTGCTGCCAGATTTGTTAAAAACGATTACAGACGGAACACAAATCCAGCAGATCTAATTACTGCCCTTGGATGGCCAACCCTCGAACGAAGGCGCATTATCAAACAAGCCACTACCTTCTACAAAATTCTAAACAACATTATTGAGATCACCCCCCCTCCAGGCCTACTAACTCGCTCTCGAACCCGTGGACAATACATATAGCCCCCAAGTGTCGTATAAATGCAATGGTCTTTTCATTTTATCCCAGAGCCATTCGCATATGGAATATGATTCCATCAAAAATTACCTACATAAAAAACCCAAAATCATTTCAAGAAGCTATTATGGAACTCCCTTTCACCACACCTCCTCACCTAAACTGCCTTTAAAACACAGTGGCAGTGCTCAGCGTAAACTTGTCCATGGTGTGGGTATGGAGACTGTCTATGTGTGCATGTGGCAAGGCAGCGACAGTATCCATACACACAACCAACCTATTAAAAATTTTCGTTAAACATCCTATACATAAAATAAATAAAACTATCAGATAAAAACCATTTCAGCAACATTAATGATACTAGTCTTTTAATCGAATGTACCACCCACAGCGCATGCGCACAGTCCACCACAAACTCCTGCGTTAGCCCAAGTTTGGGCTGTTTGGAGTAAACCACTTGAGACTTGAGATATATGATGAAGACTGGGTGCTGTACAGTATAAACACTGGGCCTCCAGTGGGTTCTTGCCGTGCAGCAGCACGAATGTCACTGGTCCGTGCCGGCATCATTTTATCATGTGTCAACTGATAAGAGCTCAGCGGTCTTGTTTACTAACGGGTGTTCTATTTGTGTCTATGGGTATAGTCTACAATAGTGTCCTAGGCCGGGGCCTTGTCCGCATTTAAAACCCCGGTTTTCGCAAGTCTTTTCTTGCATGCTTTTTAATTATTATGAAAAAATATGGGGAGATATTTGATATATTTTTCTTACATTGGAACAGGCTTCAAGTACGTTTATTGGCATAAAGATGAATGTCCTTGTTGCATTTAAACTGGAAAGGTGTTGACCCGTAATCGGAAGAAGTCTGAGGCTGAGCGATATTATAAGATGTTTATGATAATGTAGCGTGACCATGATTATGAGACAGAAATGTTTGAAATGGATACATTTATGACATTATGTGGCCGCCTCATGCCACGATCAGCTCATCGTAGACACAATAACTAAACACATCTATGTTTTGCAGTATTAACTTTTTATTCTTGTTTTTAACTTTAGCGTAATTTTTATACCGCTGCTTTTTAAATCACTGGAAAAGTGCTCGCTCCGCACGCTGTTCCCCATGTAGAGTTTATTCCTCGCTACTCGGGGCATCTATAGTATTATAAAGAAAGAAAAAAGGCATGTCAATTTATGTACTGGGCCTGGGGTGGCATATATTTGCCAGCAATTTTCCATTAACTTTCGATCATACTTAAGTTATAGCTTATGCATGTATCAAGCTAAAAATTCAAGGAAAAACACGAAGTAGTTTCTGCCAGATTAACATTTGTGGCCATGTCTGTTGAAAGCTTGACTTTCTAGGCAAAAAGTCACGTGATGAAAGAACTGATGGGGATCTGGTAAAATTATCTATCCATCAATTGTGTATCCACGACGAATCATGGTTGGAATACACTTCTGCCTGAATGCAACAGTCACAATGCACCAACCGGCGTGGTCAGAATAAAGAATGCTCCAACCTCTTGGTCAGAATGCCCCACTATTGGTTGGAATGCCCCACTTTGGTCGTATAGAATTTTAATGTATTATAATATAAAATCTAGATTACTTTTAATAATTTTGGGGTTATTTTTATGAAATGCTTGCATAACTGATGCTTCTTTTAATACTGCCCATAGCCATAGGCATAGAGGGAAATCGCGTCATTCTTAGATATATTAGTCACAACATTCCACTGTGGGTATAACTAATATATAACTAGTAATTTTGTTATTGTAATGTATTCATAAAGCCAAGTTTATTTGTGATGATCTTTATTTGTTTGCTCTGTTGTGGCATTATTGGCGTATCTTAAAGTTAAACATAATTTAATACGACTGAGAATTTAATATTGCACACAACTTCCCCCACACACAGTCGCATAAGTGTGTGCATTCGTATATATATATATATATATATTTATATATATATATATATATATATATATATATATATATATATATACATATAAACTATATAAACAATTTTATACCACCATGTATACTCATATATACATACATATTTGTGGTAGTTACATATATAATTTTATAAACGTATAAAATCTAGATTATTTTAAATAATTTTGGGGTTATTTTTATGAAATGCTTGCATAACTGATGCTTCTTTTAATACTGCCCATAGCCATAGGCATAGAGGGAAATCGCGTCATTCTTAGATATATTAGTCACAACGTTCCACTGTGGGTATAACTAATATATAACTAGTAATTTTGTTATTGTAATGTATTCATAAAGCCAAGTTTATTTGTGATGATCTTTATTTGTTTGCTCTGTTGTGGCATTATTGGCGTATCTTAAAGTTAAGTTAAACATAATTTAATACGACTGAGAATTTAATATTGCACACAACTTCCCCCACACACAGTCGCATAAGTGTGTGCATTCGTATATATATATATATATATATATATATATATATATATATATATATATATGTATATATATATATATATATATATATACATATAAACTATATAAACAATTTTATACCACCATGTATACTCATATATATACATACATATTTGTGGTAGTTACATATATAATTTTATAAACGTGGTCAGTTTGATGAGTAGGAATCGTATCGAGCATTGTTTGCATTAGAATACTACAAATATTGTGGCCTAAACATACTTTTCATAAGGAGGTATGTCACTAAACAAAATGGTAAAATTAATGACATATTAGTAATAATGAAAACACCAGACCATAAATAACAGTGTACATTTTATTCTGTTCAGCAGCAGCACAGTTCAAACGCAGCTTTAAGGCTTACATTCACCACATTCAATGAGTATCATAAAGTTAACTATAAAGTAATATCAATAACTCGGTACATTTCAAACTGACAAATTTTTTTAACCAGTGTTCGAAATGACCACTGACTCTTGGGGGTCCCCTAAAAATAATGGTCACCCCCGAAAAAATCTTTTCAGGCACTGTAATGGCTATTAGCGTCTATTTTTGTGAAAAGACTTGCTTGCTATCATAACGATCTGCTAGTTATTTCACCAACTTAGGTTGAATGCACTTGTAAGTCGCTCTGGATCAAAACGTCTGCTAAATGACTATATTGTAAATTGTGGTCTAAACCATTGCAACAGCTAGGTGCAACAGCTAGGTGCAACAGCTAGGTGCAACAGCTAGGTGCAACAGCTAGGTGCAACAGCTAGGTGCAACAGCTAGGTGCAACAGCTAGGTGCAACAGCGGAAGGGCAATAACATAAAATGTGGACTCCCAAGGTTTTAACCCAACATCATGACTGTTACGTGTTCAGTTTTAATTTAATGTTGAATAAAGGGTGCAGTTAATTAGTTTTACTTTGAATGGAACGTTTTGAACTTGCCTTGGACTGTGGTGACACGCAAGATCTACTCAGTTCTTCATTTCCAATCAAAGCATTAATTGTTGATTGTGCTACTAATGGAATTAGCCCTCACTTTGAGCACTTGTTATTCCTGTACAGTAACGTTTACAATTGTTCAAGTAATAGTAACAATAATAGATGGAACAGAATGCAATGTAATAGTAATAGAAAGCAAAGTAATTGCTATTACAATTGAATATTTCGATCACACCAAAATTCAGTTTCATTGAAAGTAATCAGACCAAAAAATTCTGTATTTTGACAGTATCCAAATCATGACAGTCAATTAACTATAGCACGATTGGCAGGAGATACAGTGACAATGTGACTGCTGCATGGCTAATTGGTCATTTGAAGCCAAGTCCACCAGCCATCTATCCTTTTCACACAAGCCTATTCATTCATTCATTCACTGAAGCAGGATAAGGGTTCCAAGCTTCCAGCACAAAACAGACTGTTTTAACATCTCAATCAATCAATCAATCATTGCCATCTCCCAACCCTAGCTGCCACCATGCTGGGTAGTGTTTGAACAAAATCCAGGGGCTTATACCAACTTTTCTGAGATTTTTTCAGTTGGTAGCTAGCTTGCACACTATTAACCAAAAGTGTGAAAAACATCCTATCCTTGAGCCAATAATTAACTGTCCCCCAAGCAGCAGCTGAGCAGTATGGGTCTAATATGGTATAATCAGACTGTGTTATGTGACAGTGACATTGTTTTTCTGTTTCATTCCAATGAATATATGAAACCTACACCCGACTGGAATTGTGTGAGATTAATTTAATTGGGAAATTTATGAGTTAATTGTAATTTAATTAATTATACACCCATCAGTTAATTTGAATCTATGTAAGTGATTAAGTATGTTAAATGTTTAATAAAAATAGTTCTGAGGGAAAATGTAATAGTAATAACTTGAAATGTAATAGTAATATATTACATTGCCTTCAGAATGTAATAGTAATAGAAAGGAAACTAAGTAATCGACCCCAGGCCTGGTACTCGTCATCAAATAGCTAGGTGTGAATAACAGAGTATGCTTCCCATTCAATACAATCTCGAGGATAATAATACAGAGCAATATAGAAACAACATAAACAGTATATTCTAATAATATTACTTTTATTTAAGTTATTAAACTGTATGATTGTTTTATATTACCAGGTATATAAGAATTAATTTTAATGATGCAATGAATTGTGTAAGTTCTAATGATCATCTTCGATTGTGTATAAAAATGGTAAAACATAGCAGCACATGTTATGCGGAAGGAACCGAAAGCTATAAAAGCATGTATAAAGTAACCAATTCGGGTTAATGTGGAACTAAATAAATGAAACAAAGAATAAAAAAATTTATTCATAGTAAGACACATAAGCTTCATTAGGCATCAAATGCCACTTCATTCTCTTTCTTATGATGATCCAACAATGACATGATCATGGTATGATAATAGAACAAAACAAAAATATAACACTAGTTTATTTTTAAAATGGATGCTAAATTGGCTGAAGGACATCTATAAAAATGGCTAAAAATTAACAAAGTAATATAAGTATTGTTTTGGTTTAATATACTACTATACATAGTTTAAGTTTTATTATACGTTTGACTATAATCATATCAGTGGAGCATTCCGACCAACAGTGAGGCATTTCGACTAAGCGGTTGGAGCATTCTGACTATGCCAGTTGGTGCATTGTGACTGGTGCCTTCAGGCAGAGGTACACTCCGACCAGCACCCTCCATGACAACGCATGTACTCTATCCTAGGAGCCCACAAATATTTAACAAATTATTGTGTCAGCAAAGAATACATACAGCAATTATGAACAATAGCATCAGAATGCAAAAGTATTTTATTTTCAGTAATATTTGTATTATGACTGAACATTCTTATATTTCTTTTCAGTGGCTTAGCAAAACAGCCAAGCACTCCTCGAATAAAAACAGTTGTTGAAGTCTTGGAGGTAACATGGCAGCCGGTGATTTTTTAATGTCTGAACTTTTTAATTAATGTAATTTGTTATTTCAATTGTTTTACCTAAATAATATTTCGGACGAATCTTGGTTGGAATGCACCTCTGCCTGAATGCACCAGTTGCAATGTGTGGTTGGAATGCTCCAACTGCTTGGGTCGAAATGTCCCACTGTTGGTTGGAATGCCCCACTTTGGTGGTATCTAATGTATTATAATATAAAACTGAGGTTATTTGTGATAATTTTGGGGTTCTTTTTATGAAACGTTTGTGTAACTGATGCTTCTTTCTATGGCATAGAGGGCAGTCGCACCGCGTCATTCTTAGATATATTAGTCACCTCTGCACCAGTCGCAATGCCCCAACTGGCGTGGTCAGAATGCTCCAACCTCTTGGTCAGAATGCCCCACTGTTGGTTGGAATGCCCCACTTTGGTGGTATTGAATTTTAATGTATTATAATATAAAATCGAGATTATTTGTAATAATTTTGGGTTCTTTTTATGAAACGCCTGCATAACTGATGCTTCTTTTAATACTGCCCATAGCCATAGGCATAGAGGGAAATCGCGTAATTCTTAGATATATTAGTCACGACGTTCCACTGTGGGTATAACTAATATATAACTAGTAATTTCTTTATTGTTATGTATTCATAAAGCCAGGTTTATTTGTGATGATCTTTATTTGTTTGCTCTGTTGTGGCATTATTGGCGTATCTTAAAGTTAAACATATAATGTAATATAACTGGAAATTTAATAGTGCGCACAACTTACCCCACACACGGTTGCATTAGCAAAGCTATAAAAGCAGGTGCAAAGTAACCAATTCGGGTTAATGTGGAACTAAATCAATAAATGAAACAAAGAATCAACAAATGAGAGGATATGCTTTATTCACAATAAGATACACATAAGCTTCATTAATCAGACATTAGGCATCGATCGTCACCTAATTTTCTCTCTTATGATGATCCAACAAAATAGTCACCTCACCTGTCCTCTTCGGGCCCAGTGGCCCATTAGGTTGAAGTGCATCTCCTCCAGCTCGCTTTGTCAGCTGCTACGCGTCTGGCCTCATTCCAGCAGTTCCACCCCAGTACGCGTCTTTCATTTTCAAAAGTTTATCACCACGTTGTCTTTGGTCGACCAACCTTTCTTCTACCTTAGGGTGTCCAGGTCAATGCCGTCCCACATTTGTTGATCTTGTTCATTCGTAGCATATGTCCTACCCATTTCCATCTTCTTAATTTGATCTTGGTGCTGATTGCCTTCAAATTTGTTTTGGCAAGGACATCTTGATTTTGATTGTCAACAAAATAGTACACTAGACAATGGGGGCAAATTTTTGGCAAAAGCTTCGTGTGCTCGGGGGACGAAGTCACCAGAGTTGCGATCTGAAATCACTATGGCCGGAAATCACATGTATCTAATATGTTTGAACATTATAATTAAATATGAAATTAGTTCTATCGAAATATAACACTGTAGTTTATAAAAAATGGACACTAAATTGGCTGAAGGATGTCTATAAAAATGGCTAAAAAGTAACAATTACGAAGAAATGTACACATTGTTTTTGTGTAATACTAATATACAGTTTAATTTTATTATACTTATTATATGTTTGACAGTAATCATGAGTAGGGCATTCCGACCATGCCGGTTGGAGCATTCCGACCATGCCGGTTGGCGCTTTGTGACTGGTGCATGCATTCCAACCCGGACCCCTCCTGAAAAGTAATTACTTTCATGTAATATCTTTAAAATATACATAAAAATAGACAATCTAACAGTTATTTAACCGTTGTAGCAAATAATGATGAATATCCAAAAAAGAAAAGGTGGTTTTTATTCAGAATCTTTGCACAGTGCAAATGGTTTATTTGGTTTTGATGAAATCGTACAAATAATTTTTTTTATTTTGGTTCAGCCAAACTCAAATTTGGCAAAGCAAATTGCAAAATTGCATATGTGAAGCCCACCTCTACTATACCATGAAGCTATTTACACTTGCAATTTACCTGATCTAGTGATTAAAAACAGTTCTTTCGATGATTTAAAAATGTATACTCTCTTATTAAACTGACTTATTCACACACGCTATGTATTTGTACATCACTGAACCTGATTATCAGAGGAAACGTTGATTGCGTATACATGTTTAGGTGCTCCAAGTCTAATTGGTTCAGAGCCATACCCCATAGCAGAAACTGTAGTCAAAGTCTGGCTTTTGATGAGGAGGGGTATATTATGTTTTTCAGTCATTTAGTTTGCAAAACAATTTGGTATCATATGGTATGTAATGAAATAATGATAAGGTTAAACAAATACAGTTAAAGTAATGTATGGTGTTCACTCATTGAGGGATGTGTTCTTTATAACAACAGCGAAGTCTTCAAGTCCTTCAGCCGTCTGCCCCAGTGCAGTTTGTCACGTCAAGCAGGACTGACAAGGGGGTCCATGCACTTTGCAATACTGTTCATGTTGACCTGACACACAGGTGGGTAACTGGAAATATATTATCTTTTAGGACAAGAAAGCTTATGCAACATACTTGAATAATAATTAATGTAATTTGTAACATTTAATTAATTAATATGATTAGAGCGATATTTCGTTATTAAACTAAAATATTTCTTGTATTTTGTATTATTACGAAATATAAGAAATGTCAGCCAAGCATAATAGACAGGTTGTAAAAGAACCTGTGGTCAGTGTTGTGTGACACGCATCTTATATTGCCTCTGAATTTGATTTTTACATTGTTACGTTAGGAATGAAGGTGTTGCCTACCATCCAGATGTTGTCACTACTGTGATGAATAAGAAAATGGTGGAGATGAAGGAACCCGTAAGGTAAGCTTAACTTGTGCAAGCAGCACAGCTGAAAACTTTAGAAATCAATGTGGCATCAAAAGTATAATTAATCCATATGGCAATTTGAAAATCCAATAGAATTGTTGTGACCTGACTGACTTTTGATCCGACCAATTTGTTACATAACCTAGTTGTTGTGACCAAATTGTTGTGACCTGACCAAATTGTTGTGACCTGACTGAAATGTTGTGACCCGACTAAGTTGTTATGACCTGACTAAATAGTTGTGACCTGGCCGAGCTATTGTGACTTGACTGATGATTGTGACCTGAACAAGTTGTCATGTTGTCACTGTGTTGTGACACGGCCACATTGCTACTCCTGTTAGTCAGGGTGCTGAAGACTCGGCATGTTGCCAACGACTTCCACTGTCGCTTCCGAGCTCGCAGTCGCTCCTACGTCTACCGGCTGAGCATCTGTAGGCAGCCAGAACAGGCATGGACACTGGCCTACACACCAATGGAGTTTATGCACAGCTACTTCATCAGGTGAACATCTCCTTCACAAACACTGTTTTACTGCATTTTGAAAACTTGCAAAAAGCTAGCTTTATTAAAAAATTCAGGTAAATCATAATTATTAAATATTCCATTTGATATGCTTGGATACTGCATGTATAAACCTAAATTATTGATGAGTTCTGTCAGTGAGTGGTATTCTTGTTTTACACAAACGCGATGTTTGATTCTGGAACTTTGGCATCAGTACCTGTTGCTAGGAATCCTAAGACATTTGTTAAAAACTAACAATAGCTCTAGCATCTCTCCTTGAACCATGTACAAGTCTACAGTTCGTAGCCACTCCAATCTTGTGTTGCTGCCTATAACTCATATTACATAACACACAATGTGCTACATTGTGTCGTAATCAGTAGTTGATGCTATAATTGTATATTTTTTCTGTGATACATTGATAGTGATACTTGTTTTTGATGGCTTCAATCTTACAATAGTTGTGATAGCCATTTAGGTATCGACTCACTGCAAATCTGCAATGTAGATATGTAGACACCAACATGAATACTCTACCAACATACATTTGCACCCTTGATCTCGTTGTCATGCATGGCTGCCCACTGCACATATATCCTTATTAATCTTCCCTTCGTCATTGAACCATGATTGTTGGTAGAGATGCGGTTGACCTGGATTTGTTGCGGGAAGGGGCGGCAGTCATGTCTGGCACCCACAACTACACCAACTTCACAACGGCAATCCAGTCATGGCAGAATCCAGTCAAGACACTGTCGATTGATGTCCGGCCTGGCCATGGTTTTCTGCAGGAGTACTCTCCATTCTACCGGGACCAGTTCGATCACTGGGATCTCTGCTACAATTCTAATTCATTTCTCTACAAACAAGTAAGTTTTCAGGATGGACAAATAGGCCCTTTCATACGTTCTTGATGGAAAATTTGTATCGATACCAACCTCGAACCATAAGCTAGCGTAATGACGTTACGACAAAGCCCTGACAGTGGTCGCGACAAATGTTAAAGGTGTTGACACATCGTAATAATGTAATGGAGGGCCATACATCGTAATGATTATGCCAAAACCTTCCATTATTTTTTGCATGTGTTGTACAGATAAAGAAACGTTTTTATGGAACAAGAGAAACAAAACCCAGTATTTTATCTGCCTCACTTATTTACAACTTTGCTATTTTTTCATAAGAATTCTTGTACAGGCTACTTGCATCTTTCTGGAAATCCAGACCTGTTCCATTGACAGAACATGCAAATACAGTGCAGTGAAAACTCTATTGGGATCATACATTGGCAAGTTAGATTTTGGTCAGCTTTGCGTGGCCTTTAATGTCAAGATTTTGATTTGTAGATTCGTAAGATGACCGCAGTGATTTTGGCTGTGGGTAGAGGAAGATTGGACATTGCCGTGGTTAGAAACATGCTTGACCAGCCAGGGGAGATACAACTGAAGGACAGCAGTATCTACAACATACCAGCACATGCTCTCTACCTCACCAATATCCACTATGACGAGGAAGGTACGAGACTGTTTCTTGGTGTCACTCATTAAGTTTGACAAACTAATGACCCAGGTCACACCAATGGGTTGTGTTGGGTTTCTAGTTTCAAACCCACTCGTTTCGACTTTCTCAGCTTTCGATGAAAAGTTTAATATTCAGAAATTTTTGTATTACGATGCACCGGTATCATATCGGTTCTTATCTTAAACTTCAATTAGAAGTGCATTAAGCAATATTATGATTTAAAAATAATACTGTATAGTTAAAAACTGAAAGGTATACATACTTAATTAGTCTGCCAAGTACAACAAAGCTTGATATGAACAGTAAACCATGGTTGCTATGTCACGAAGTCAAAATCAGATTATCATCCAATTCTGTATTTTGGTAATGAATATAACACTGATATTACACCAATTATATATTATACCAGAAAGCAAATTGTATAAAAATGTGTGCATACTGCTATGAATGCGTCTAAAGTAGCAAAATTTTGAATTAATATGCCGGCGGTACTCTTCATGAGCTATGGCATGTAGATAAAATGTTAGTTGTCTATTTTGAATTAATATGCCGGCGGTACTCTTCATGAGCTATGTATGGCATGTAGATAAAATGTTAGTTGTCTATTTGGAATTAATATGCCGGCGGTACTCTTCATGAGCTATGGCATGTAGATAAAATGTTAGTTGTCTATTTGGAATTAATATGCCGGCGGTACTCTTCATGAGCTATGGCATGTAGATAAAATGTTAGTTGTCTATTTGGAATTAATATGCCGGCGGTACTCTTCATGAGCTATGGCATGTAGATAAAATGTTAGTTGTCTATTTTGAATTAATATGCCGGCGGTACTCTTCATGAGCTATGGCATGTAGATAAAATGTTAGTTGTCTATTTTGAATTAATATGCCGGCGGTACTCTTCATGAGCTATGGCATGTAGATAAAATGTTAGTTGTCTATTTCCACATTGGTATAAACTACCATAAACTACCAACCTTGTTTGGAACTTCTCCAGAAAGTAATTGCGTGTATAATTTTCTTCCAGATCTTAAGTTTGAGCCAACAGAGCGTATCGATGAGGAAGTCGCAGACGACCTTGAACGTTCTTGACACCAACCGACCCTAGTCTTATGTGAGATGTATGTTGTCATGATAAATATTAGGAGCACCGCAATAATGTGTGAAATGTTTCGTTCTTCAAAATATATTTTAAAAGTGTAATTGACCATAAAACAAATGGTTTATCGAACCGTTCACCCTTTTCAGCATGAATGTTTTGTATAAGCATCCATTACACGTATACATCAAATTTATACATAAATTTATAATAAACTTGTTTCTTAGAAATGTGTTATGATTTTGTTTATAAATACAGGATGTATATATATAATGGATTGTAGCCAATCATGCATAGATGACTTTCTCTGATTCTGTTGCTGGGCCTTCTAAACTATGGATGCTTAAGATTTATTCTTAATATTACATTTCTCAATAATTACATTAGTATGGCCAGCATATATCACCACCACATCAGGCATGTTATGATTGCCATGCCAGTTTAGGAAACATGCTTTTATTATACATTACATTTAAACTTTTATATAGATTAACCTTTCCTCCAAGCAGAAGGCTGACTAAAGGGAAGTTCTCATCTCATCAATACGTTTTTCGTGTAATTCCACTTCTGCTGTCATCACAAGCAGTCTACACATGTAACGCACAGTCAATATGCTAGACAAAATTCAGTAGGTTTTTTGAGTGACAAATCCCACAGATGTAGTAATTTACTGAATGTGATAGTATCGCCCCACTACACTGTTGTGTATTCTAGTAAAACCTTGCTGGAGTGTAGTGGCTGTGCTCAGTAGGCAATGTACATGTTGAACAGAAATACACCAACACTAGAGTATATATTGTATAAATTTAATAATGATACATTATACTAATGTGAACATATTGCATTATTGGACGACAAGTCCAAGCTGCCATTTTGCATAACATCCATGTTTCTTACAGAATCAAAACTGATCATACTAACCATAGTATTAAATGCACTGTACAATGGGGCTATTACACTATCAGTATTTATTGATAACATAAGACAAAATAAAAAAATTATTTCTCAAATTCTGCAGTCTCACTCCTATAAAATCCCCTTTTTTGAAATGTATGAAATCTTTATCCTTTCAAGGTATTTTGCAAATAGAATGCGGTTGTTTCAAGGAGGTTGTATTCACAGATGATCCCAGTTCACCTACTGGCCAAATATAGTATAGTTCTTTTTGGATTAAATCAATGTTGTTTATAAAAATAGAACTAAGATTTAATACAAGAAACACTCATCAATCTTATATTACAATTATAAATTTGGTTTACAATTATTAAATTTAAATGTAATTTTGATAAATATTGTCTATAGAAAGATCTTTATAATAATTTATTTTATCCTGATGCAGAGAATCGGAGAGCTATTGTAATACAGAATAGTGAAGCGGGAGTAGCCCAAGTGGGGATACCCCATCTATCTACATCTGTCCACACTGGGAGATGATGACCGGGATCTTTGGCTTGTTGTTTGGTCCTGTCGGAACGTTCTCAATCCTTCGCAATACTAACAGTCCATCAATCACTTGTCCTATTCAACAACATTGCACTAAGTAAACTAATCAGCATTATATGCAACAAATATGGATGTTGTAACAAACATTTTTAATACTAAGCAAATTTAATTACATGTCAGAAATATTTGACAATTATAATAAACATTGGGTAGTATACCAGCTGTATACTATCAATTGCTTAATATTACGTTTTATATTTAAAATAACATTTATTGTTTTAATATAATAGCTGCATAATACAGCTATGGCATTAAAACGATGTTAGTTGCCTGTTAAAAGCATGATGAATAATGATATCCCTATTGTTACTTTCATAAGATATAATGTTATAATTAAGCAATAATGTAATTCCTACAAGTGCTGTGGGTAACTTACCAAATACAACATGTTTCCCATCCAGAAAGTCACACTTTGAACATGTGATAAAGAACTGACAGCCATTTGTGTCTCTGCCACTGTTAGCCTACAGACAACAGTAACTCGGTATCATTGTTCAATGTTGCCAGCTACACTGATCTATCAATTACACATCCTGCTGCTACATAACACTAACAATTACACATCCTGCTGCTACATAACACTAACAATGAGCACAGTTCGTATGTCTAATTTCTATTCATAATAAAATACATTTCTCTATGACATATGCATCTAATGATATTTGTAGCACCAGAAAGACTTAATATTTAACACTGTCAAATCTTTCACAAAACTCAAATTAAACAGTATGAAGATTCCACGCAAGATTTCACTAAGTAAACCTTGACCCATTTTGTTTAAATGTTGCACAGTTAAGACAGTGTTTTGTCAGTTAACTTTCTGTTACTATGAGTAATGCTTTCTGCATTACTCATAGTCATAGTACTTTAAAAAGTGAACACAAATTAATGTAATTAACATGCAGTCAATGGAATTGTATGATTTATCAGTCTTGTCTAATTTCAACAGGCTACAACAAATAACAGTTACTATTGTCAACATATTTGTTTGCTATCTACAAAAGTACTATGTCAGTTGTGGCCAGTAAACAATAACTAAATGCATTAGAATCTCCAGATAACTCACCATTGATAGTACTCCAGGACCCAAGTGTGACAACTTGAAATTTTCATCAGCAAAATGACTGCCATAGATACTTGTCAAGCCTGTGCCATCTCCCTGAGAACACCCAGCAATAACTGGTTAGGGAATGGCTTCTACAGCAACACTAAACCTGGTAAACGTATACTCATTCATATGCAAATAATTTCGTAACATGCGAGTAATATATCCTTATCAATGATTTCTGTATGAATAAGATTACATTTACATGTCAAATTAATCTAAATTTATTGTCATTTGCAACATAAAATATGAACAATTGTATTAAAAATATTAGAAAGAGATTACAAATATAACATAATGCCATTCTTATAGAAGTGCTTAAATTGTTATAATCCCAAATGCACTTACATTTACAAAATCACCTCCTTGCACCATGAAATCTTTAATAACTCTGCAAACAAAGAATTGGTAGCTATATTCAGTGCCAATGACACAGTTCACGGTTACAAAATTACATGTTTCACATTGTGGTCTACATTATTACTTATATACATTCATTCTAACTCTAAAATGTTAATTTTAGAGTTTGTATTGTAAAATAAATATTTTTATAAAGCATTCATAAAAGTAATATCACCTGTGAAAGCCACATCCCTTGTATCCGATTGGAACGCCATCTTTCCTGTATTCACCAGTGCACAGCTGTCTGTAATGCAGACACCAATCTAGATTAGACCAAATATGTTTTCTCTGGAGACTGTACTGGGGCATTTCTGAAGTGTCTACAGAAATTCATATGCTAGCAACTGACCAATGTACTTTAGCTAAATATTTCATAACTAATATGTACTACCCTACAACATAACTTTATTTTAAAGTCCATACATTATTAGAGTATAAAGAAATTAACTGTCAATATAGAACTGTTGCAATTCTCTGATGGATTGAGCAACAAGGCCTCGCAAAAGTTCACCATATTGAAATCAGACCTGGGGCCGAGTACATTTTCATGAGTAAAGTACAAGTACATTGGTGATGGCTGAGTACGAGTATATTGGTGATGGCTGAGTACGAGTACGAGTATATTGGTGATGGCTGAGTATGAGTACATTGGTGATGGCTGAGTACGAGTACGAGTACATTGGTGATGGCTGAGTACGAGTACGAGTATATTGGTGATGGCTGAGTACGAGTACATTTCTCAAAGCTGAATACAAATACATTTCCACGAGTATGAGTACATCTTGTATGATGTCACAGTAAATCTGTATAGTAATAACAACATATTTAAAAAATAAACATTGTGAATGAATTTATGTAATTCAGGAAGAGTTGTCTATGCAACGGCAGTTGATCAGACTTTTTATATGAGGAAAACTGTAAAAAACTATGTTTGGGACCAAACTGGGGGTTATTGCAATAGAATTGACATAATAAAATTGTTTTTAATAATCCTGCATTAGAAAACATAACTCAGCTGAGAACACAAATTTTTTTTATTTGATTCATATGCAGGTAATACAATTTGCTACCATACTTTTTGAAATTGTTGTAATTGTTAATGATTTGATAAAATAAGAAATAAAATAATTTTCACAATGATATTGAAAAAGTACTCAGATGTACTCGTAAAATCTGAGTACATTGAACACGAGTACAATTATTTGACCATACTTTCTACGAGTATGAGTATTTAAAAATTTACTCGGGTACTTTGGCCCCAGTGTGATTGAAATATGTCTTGAAATACAAATTGAAATTACCTTCACTGTACGCATGATCGTAATTAATGTTACACAAAAGAACCCTTTCTGTCATTCAATTTCCAACAATTCTATAAAATATGAGCTTTGGCTAGATATTTTCCAATTTGTTAGACAAGAAATTTCAATGTAATTCTCAAACTTCATGACAATGTAGGAATGATCAAATTTCCTTGCTTTGTTTCATATGTTTTCCTTGATTTATATGTACAGTTAGAATGTAGTTGATCATAAAATTAATACTTGAGTGGAATTTAAATGTTTTGTCAAAGTTATCAGACAAAGAGAGAACATGGTACAATGTGGTACTGGGTGGATAAGAAGTAATGTACGTGTCACAACATAAAATATGAGCACAATCAAACCTGCTGAAACAACCACCTGCATTAAGACTTAAGAGACCACCTGTCATTAACGACCAGTCAACTCCTCCTTTCACAAGTTTCATGTTAAATTAGATACCTGCATTACCTGTATTAAGACAGTAAAGACCACTTATTGACCATCCACTGAGTGGTCGCAGGTTTGAATGTAATGTACAAATTCTTTAAAATTAAAGTAGTGCAATTACCTGAAGTTCTCTGCAGTTTTTGGACACACATCAGCAAACAGTTCGACCTTGATTCTTCCTATATTCTAAAAGCAACAGCCAATATAACTATAGTAGCTTCCTATTTTGATCAGCAGTATGATGAATGTGAATATGCAATTTGGTTTGTCCTGGTTACTGTATAAGGCCTCCACACTGGTATGGTGTGTTCCATATGAGGTCTAACTATATTCACGTATAATTAGCTTTTTTTCTGTATATATTATAATTTTATTTCTTAACCCAACAACTTGATTACTTTTTGAAGCTTCAATCCCACATTGCCCTGACACTTTCATGGAAGCAATAATTTTTACTCATAAGTCCTTTTTTGTGAATGCACTTAGTGCAGTATGTCACATATCCAGGTCTCTATTTATATTTCCCACCCATGTTCTCAAATCCTATGTATAGGCATTTCGTCATCATAATGTGGTGCTATCTCCTCTCGGAAGGTTGGCTATCACGGACCCCACCCATGTCTGCACTGCAGCGTAGATTGGATCATATAATATGACAAAATACTCGGACAGTCTAACATGGACAGATCATTTTGGCCTGTGGATGTTGGCCAGCGCTCTTTAGTCAATTTTTGAAGTCACTAAAGCATAAGTATAACAAATACTTGTAAGGATATTTAGATCAGTTCATTTGGTTGAACAAAATATAAACTACTAAATTATTTTGTATTTAATTTCAGTATTTTTTACAATGTATAGTTCTATAATGTAATAATTGCTACTTTTATAACGTTTGTTTTGTTGAAATAAAGATTCATTCATTCATTTAATTTAGTTACACTCACAGTTTTCGTCAGTTGGCAAGACCAATGCAGTGATTGATGCCGTATTTTAGAATTCGCATAATATTACACTGTAATTTCTTATGGTATATAGAACTAAACAGCAATGCAGATTCAGATTAAAACATGAAGTTTAACATACGTTAACAATAAAAATCGCTGTACATTCCCTTTAAATCAATATTGTATCACCATCATAATTGCATAAACACCATTAATAAGCATTAGTCGCCATTATTACATTGGCATGCAATTAAATTAATATTATTGCATTAAAATGGGCCGGAATCACTAGCTAAATATCAGAAGTCTCAATATCTCTAAAAGCGCAAATGACAGATATGACAAGGGCAGGTCACACGTAGATGAGCTAGTGGCTTCCTTGCACTCTTGCCATGTGGAGCTTATTCCAGTTATTACTTTGGATGGCAACAATAGACATGTATTATCGCTCACATCACAGGCACAATTCTTCCTGACATAAACGATCCTGCAATACATATGAAACCAATTACCGTGCTTCCAACAGTTATGTCGAAAAATACAACTGGGTTGTTTGGATTACGTCTCTCCGTCATATTTGTTTCGATAGAAACAAAAAGGCTTCAAAAACTACAGCATTCCCTCATCAGGCTAACGCAAGACAGTCGATTTCCCGACAGGTGGCAGCTCTTTCATCGATATTGCTAGTGAACAAACTCCCCACCAGTGGCGCCACTAACCATTTGCTATGCCGATGGTGCTACTGGTACAACCGCATCTTCTTTATGTCTAGTGAAGTTGGCCATGATGGCAATTCTGTCTTCTTATATATATATATATATATATATATATATATATATATATATATATATATATATATATATCAATGCATCCCAGTTTGTACGGCGTTTTTAATTGAAGAAGTACACCACACAGGGTTGGCACCTATACGCATGAAAGACTACCATCGCAATTAGTTGAAACAGCTAACACTATATTGCTTTTTGAAGATAAGGCAGTGGTTATCTGCGTTGGATTTGTCAGGACGGAGATTACAATTTTTTTTAACTCATTGGCTACGATTAGAAACTTAGGCAACTTCTTTCAGTCCTTGTTGCCTAAGTTCACTCAGCTATGTAAATGTGGATCCGATCCTTGTAGCTATGGGGTGCTACCGTGTTAACGAACGGTTCACCGACGTCGTGTCCAGGGGCAATGTAAATTCTCATCCGCTTGCGCAAAGGAAACAGGGGTTAAGCACCGGCTCTGCGAGTCTGGCTGAATGGCCTAGAAAGGATTTAACTTAATACTATGGCATACGTGACCTAACACATGCTGCTCACTAGCTCGAGAAGCGCTCCGGGGAGCTGTCTGGTGAAATAGCAGGAGTTTTGACAGTGGCTCACCACAGTCGCGGATGGCGACAGACCAATAAAAAAACCGATTCTTCTGCCATTCCTCTTGTAAACAATCCTTTGTAAAGTGTGGATTGAACGTGCGATCTTTAGAGCACTATGGCACCACTCAGCTATTTCATCCTTCGGAACGACAACCGGTCGATTCTTCCGTACGTATTTCTGAAGCCTATAGTGGCCAAGTGGTAAATGAAAAAGCTACATTGAACGTGAGGTATGAAAATAATTTATGCCTGCCTGACAAAATCTCCTCCGATTATATATAGTTTCAGTAATATAAAACACCTCACGTATGTTCAACGCCAACACATTCTAGCATAGTTAAATTGCGAGGATTAAATGTAAAAAGTCATAATCCTACGCAGTCAACTGTAAATTGGTAGCTAGCTGAAGTGATTTCTGTCGGTAAGCGTCTGTAAATGGAAGTGCTTATTGCTTGTACAATACCCACGGACCTCCATGGAAACATTGTTGACACGTCGGAGTTGCACTCTAAACTGCAGAATACCCAACCAACCCCGCCAAAATTGCTTTTTATGTGTCTCTAGATAGCGAATACTTAAAATGAACACCCCTGAAATCCCGCCGTCGATCATTATGGCTGTGCCAACAGCTGTTCTCCCACCCTCCATATAGCAGCCTAGTAACGTAAAAGTAACGATTGTATGCCCTACCCAGGGGAGGCCCTACTCGGGTGTCGGATACAAAAACGACCCCCGTGAACTAAAAATATGGCCTAGTTCTGCGCATGCACACAGACAGGAGTAAAGATCATACGTGACTATTTTGCTGTACAGTAATTCCACTTTTGAACAATACGCATTTGTTATAATTGTTATAGTCAACGATAATGGTATAACATTACGTCTGGTTAGATAAAAGAAACGGACAATCTAAGCTGCCCCTAGACCAGTCTGAGTTTAGACTCGGACAATCTCAGTTGCCCCTAGACCGACCTAGATACGGCTGCCTCAAAACATGCGTCATGTGTGCGGGTGTTGAGTATCCACACCGGAAGCTTGTTATTAACTTATTGCACCTGCTCTATTCCCGACAAGGCTATCTCGAACACACCCAACACAGACGACGTCGGGAATAGGTTGAAGACATTTCCACCACTTTTTAGAAAAGTTTGGCGACATGGTATCGGAATATAACCTATTTCCGACACGATTAAGGCGTGTCCTTCTACTGCCTACGTCTACTGCCTGTCCGTCGTGGTGGCGCGGGCGTTTTATCGTCTTGGAATCCCGTCGGCGTCGGGAAACTGACACGTGTGTAAGGCATTATGCCACCGGGCATAAAAAGTAATAGTTTTAATTTCGATAGCCGGTGTATGCTGTCAAATATGCTGATGGCTGGGTATTCGTCCTGTGTGGTAGACTGACAGTAGTTACACGTGCTTCTACTTTCTTAATCCGTAATCAGTCATAGACAGACCAAATGCGACGTCATGCGGAAATGGATAGTCTAAGCTACGGAATATCCCTATTACTCAAAGTTTGTGTCTACATCAACTATACTGTAATAGCTCCACAATTTCGGTGGACGACGATGGGCAATGGTTTCAAAATGTGTGTTGTAACCCTCGCCCATATAGATATATAATCCCGATTATATGTCTGGGCGGGACATTGCGTTAACGGCGTTTATACCACTATTACCACTCTCCCGTAAATGTAATCGCCGCCCGTAAATCCAATAAATCCATAAATGTAATTGGATCTCCATGTAATCATATCAAATACATGTAAAACCAATGTAAATACCACCACACATGTTAGGAGGAATTTAGGTGTAATATAAGTATACACTATTGTGCAAAACATTACAACAAAGTAACGCTCCTGTCGTGGCTTTTCTCCAAAAAAGAATTTCTATTGACTTATAAAATGGGCAAAAGTGTGAAAATAAGCACCAATAAAGAGGTTTTGGGGAGGGAGGGAAGAATGGGGCTCAAAGCTCGGGCAGAGCCCCATCGATTCGTGAACAGGTGTGAACCCTGCAGCTGTCATTAGCATGGTGGCCTAGCGCTTAATTCGTTCACAAACTTCGGCCCTTCGCACACATGCAGTCATTGCAACCATAAGGGTCTACCTGTATTTGCATTTACGTAACTAGTTCCTGTTTTAACCCTACCTCATACAACAACTACATGCAGCCACATTTCGGACACATTCGCACACAATCGAACACAATTGTTGAATATGTCATTGTTTAGTCTATGTTTTGAGACAATGTGTGGAGAAGAAATCATCATAACCACATTGTGCAGTGTGCACCACTTTTACACAAAACACAAAAGTTATGTAATACTGCTTATGCAAACATATAATTATTAATGATATCGCATATTTTCCACCTATGGCTATACGTTTCCGTAGAACGTCAAGCTGCGGCAACGATCAAGTAGTATCTCGTCAGTAACGTTAGACACTAACACACATTTTGAAAGCGTTGATGACGCATCTCCGATTAGCAAATCCGACGAGCTTTGATCCATCGCCACGCTTCAGTGGACATGACGTTAAAATCCAAGCAGGCGAGTCCGGTTACTGGCGGGATTATGCCTTATCTTAGGGGGCGCCATCAGCCGGCGGCGGCGGTGGCGGCGGTGGCGGTGGCGGCGGCGGCGGACGCTACGACGCCAGACAGGGGGAGAGTGGCGCAGGAAGTAACAGCACAGCTCGCAGACGAACTTTGCGGCGGATTGTAGCGGTGCGTCGTCTGCTGCCGATCGGACAAGTGTGCTGTGTCCGGCGTTTCTTTCGCCATCCTGTGGTGTAGACGCCAGCGTTGCGAATACTAATAGGGCCGCTGTCGGACGAGCGTTCTGCGGATACTCGTGCGCAGTTATGATCTGCTAAGTTCGAGCAGCGTCGACCGTAAAGCGAGCGACAGCGGGAGCCGGTAAAGCGGGAAGCGGGAGAGACTCAAGAGCAGTCGGCACTTGAAAGTCGGCGTAGTGGGGAAGATCCGACCATGGCAGCGTCGAGGGGCTCACCCGATGGGAGGACTAGAGCCGGTTGTAGGACTTTCGCGTCCTGCAACTGCAGACTTTTTCTAGGAATTTTACTACTAACATGCTCTCTGACCGGTGCTCAAGAAAATACGGAAAATGTGAGTATTTTCAACTTACCATTTCACATAAAAAGTTGTATGTGCGGCAGTCTCAAATTATATAAAATTGTGATGAAAAGGGAAGTAGATGATGGCTAGTGGGACAGTGACACATATTTTCATGATATTCAGTGACTTTTCGGCAGAAGATGATACTGTGTGCCACAATATGTATTTTTCTGTGGTGCGTGCACTCGACAGTCGACATGCCATTTTGCCCCAGGCCCAGGCTAAGAAGCTAAGGCAAGGGTGTAACCCCAAAGGCAAAGTCTATGACTAGGGTAGATTTCATGCTGTGGCCCTCCTGCCTGCTCTCGTTGAACTTAATATGGCACACCTTTTTTATGAGTTAGGCATTCTAACAAAGATAAAAAATTGTCTAGTAAGCCCTTGGGGGTACCTACAGTAATGCCATGCTAAGACCATGTTATTTAATCTCTCGATCATATTCAAATTCTTCAGTCAACCTGATGTGACTGCTACAAGCCTTATCTGCCTCATTGACAGTGTTTAGTGATGCAGTTAGTTTGTCTTTGAGGAGTCTTGTACCTCTTGTCCTTGTAAATAATAGGGCAATGTTGGCACATTTTAGCATGTGTAGTGGTTCCGAGTGCACTGATTTATCCCTAAACTTCTGACAATTATTTGATTGTATCAGCACAATGTTAGTATTAACGTGAATGAATTGTCAAGATCTTTCAGCGATCTCTGATCTCGGGTCTCATAATGTGATGAACTATTGATAAGCCCAAGGCAAGATCATGACAGTTCAGGCTTGGCACTCAGTGTGATTCTGTATGAAATGCAGAAAGCATGAAATTGCAATCTAGCAATATATTTAATATTAATGCACACTGGTGAGTGTGAAGACAGGTGGCATACTTGGATGGCACAGCTTCTGAATGGGTATATAAAAAACTATTGACATATGCCTGCCTACCTTTAGGATAAAAAGCTTTCTAAATAGCATATCGGCAGATTTGGCACAGAGTTTTTTCAAGATTGTTGTGCAGTCCGTTTATACAGATTACGACAAGTTCAGCATTTGGGTCTTGGAGTACTGAATCAGATCTGAGACTGGTCATATTTTGAGGGAAGATACAGTTTCCATATTGTTGTCATTCTCACTGTGAAAACAGGTAAATAACTAAACTCTGTGTAAGCCCAGCTGATCTTGTGCCTCTGTTTTTCCATGAATGTGGACAGCAATGAAATCTACTACTTGACACGGAAATTGCCACCTGACATAAAATTGTGTGTGCTAATGTGAACTGCATTCTCACCCCAGCCACAAGTTGTGAATGCCCATCTAATGCAGGGGTTGTTATATATAAACGTTGTTTTGTTAGTTGAATGGTAGTACAGACGCCCAGTAATTTGAAGCCCAATAAAGATTTCCATGGTTCAAGATATACTCACGTTGGTTTATTTCCAACAGCACTTAATTTACATGAATAAGTTACATTCTTTATGAAGTAGTTACATCTTACATCAGGTTCAGTTTCAAGTGCATTCACCGATTCATTCAATGTTATTTCAGAGGTGGTGTACATAACATTGCAGTACACTTATTTGTTTATTTGTGCATTTCTGTCATGATTATTAATTCAGTAGAAAGGAACTCGGTACTGAGGCAGCTGTGACTACTTACAAGTGAATGACCCCTGGTCAAGTGAAGGAAGTAGTATCTCCTGCTGTAGGCTTATTATCCATATCTACATTTCCTTGGCCTGTGGCTAAATAGCTAGCCTCATTTAATCTCCCATGTTGCATTTACTATTTTACCAAGAAAGTCCCAGAACTTGTAACTACGAGGTTATTAGTCTAGTTATTATACATGCTGTTTATATTCTATGCATAATAGTCAGTTGATGAACGCCTCTATAAGTTTAAATCTTGAGGCAAACTTACTGATTTATGTCACTGGCATGCATGCTCTTCCTGTGGTTAATCTAATTAATGTTTCCTATGCTAATTTCCAGTTCCACCTTTTTCCATCCCCTCCCAGTAATGATTCCCTCTATGGCTGTTTGCTCTTTCCTCTAAATAAATAAATGACTGGTCAGTTCAGAGGAAACCCCTGGCCACGGTCTGACTTGTCAGGGTTCCAGATAAGTCCTTGTGGTGCTGCTAGAGTTGTTCCTAATTGGGGGATGGGTGATTAATGAGATGTGGGATGTTAGGAAGTTTAGTAACAGTACCATTAATGGTTTGTGGACCAGTTTCCTGCATGGAGGCTTTATGGTCCTTTTAGACCTCATCTAGAATACTGTATACAAGCATGGAGACCATATCGTAAGAAGGATATAGATACGCGTGAATGCAATCAGAGGAGAGCAACTAAAATTATTCCAGAACTAAGATACCTTAGTTATGAAGAACGCATGAAAGAATGTGGTTTAACAACTCTAGAGATGAGGTTAAGAGGAGACCCGATTGAAGTTTTTAAGATATTGAATGGGTATGAAAATGTTGATAGAAATATGTTTTTCTCATTCAAGAAATATAGCAGAACTAGAGGACATGAGGTAAAATTAGTAAAGGATCAGTGTAGATTGGATATCAGGAAGTACTCATTCTCACAGTGGAAAATAAATTAATGGATCAAATTGTCTATGGATTGTATAACTGCTAGCAGCGTGAATATGTTTAAAAACTTAGGAGGGCGGGTTACAAGTAGATGAACATTGTTGGACTCTCGATAAGCCAATGGCTTCCTTGTCCACTTGCCATCTGGGCCTTTGGCTTGGATGGTAAATCTTGTTACATCTTTTTGGAGAGAAAAATTAATTGGTGGAAATTAGATTTGGCAATTTGCTGATTAAACAAAATGTTAGAGAAATCATGAAAGAACCAATGATACATAAACTATACAATCTTATGTAGCCTGTTGGGGGAACAGCTTGCCATTTAACCAACTAATAGAAGATACTGATGATAATGTACATATAGCAAATGATTGAAATGAAATTGTAGAAATAAAATAATGAGAGTAAAATCAGACATGTACTTTTGGACAGTGGACACCAGAGATAAATTATTCTAACAACCTGTTTCAGCACATCCTAGTGGTATCATAAAACTGTCTACCTGGGCATAACATGCTCCCTCTATTCTTCAGGGTGTTAAAGCTAGAAAGTGCTAGGCACACATCTATTCAGTGAAGTGTGAAAATGCTACTACTTCAGAGTGTCAACATAGTCATGGTTCAGTGAACCCAGTCAGTGGGTGTCTCTAGTTTTATTGGCATATTGTGTGAATGAAGTGAAGGCAGACCATTCACAGAGGGGCTACTCACTTTCTCACTCTTGTGTGACTGAGTAATGACTATGAGTAAGATTTTCAATTTGATAAAATTAGCTGTCTGGAAAGCATGATTGATTTGCCTTGCTTACGTTACGCATAAGAAGGTGTTAGAAACATTGTATCTGCCTCTGAGAAGAAGGGAAGTGTTTAAACTTTTTGAAATGTTACTGTGAGATTATAGCTTTGACACATGCCATATATTTCTCTGATCAGAATAGTAACAGAATCACCAGTAAGATTATTTTTTCAGTTTGAAATTAGGTGATAATTTGTAAAAGACTGGTATCGTGAACCTTCAGCAGGGCAGGGCCTAAAGCCCGGCACACACGAGCTGACCGGCAGCACGGTGCCAGCTCATGACGCGTTTCTGTGGCCGATCTGCTCGTGTGCAGGTGACCTAGCTAAGCTGTTGGCCTCACGAGCTGGCGGAAAGATTATCTGTCGTGTTTGATATTTTCAGCTCTCGTTTGCATCGCGTAAACTCGATTCTCTCGTCTGCGGGCAACATGAGCTATCAGCTCAGCTGCGAAAGTAATCTAGCCAATAATAATACTTACTGCAATCATGTGATAACAAAATGGCGATGTCCAGCGACTTTTTGTCCGAGTCAATTTCGGAAGACAAACTTGTTGAAATTTGCTAACAAACTATTAGAAAAGTTGTTTTGAGTAAAGTACTTATCCAAATCTTGTAAAAGACACCTATGTCAAAAACCGTGCGTCCTATGTGCTCTTCCAAGTTAGGGTAGAGCTCTGCTTTAAGTTATTGATGTTTCTATTCTGAATAATGGACTGCCTGTAATTGTAGTAAAAAATTTAGAAATACAAATGAATGCAGGATGCCATGTTTACACTGTTTTCTGGAGGGAACCTGCACAAAGCATTGTGGGTGAATTGGTCGTGACAGTGTATGCAGTTCAGCTAAATTCGTTCATCTGCGGGCAGCGGTGATGAGAAATATAGCTCAGCCGTTGGCCTCACGAGCTGTCGTCGCACTGCCGATCCGCCCATGTGCACCAGGCTTAAGATTCGTCTAAGGACCCACCCTCACCCCTCAGATCTGATTTTATGATCATTTTCATTGTTTCAGGTGCAAAAGTCAGTAGCACACACACTCATGAAAAATGACACTTGAGACCTGCTGATGAAAGATTTTGATAACAGTCACCCATTAAGTGTTGGGCCATTTTCATATTATGAGTCATGATAATTTCCGTTTCAGCTCTCATTACAGTTTTGCACAACATGTACACATTTTATTACAAAAACTTTGTACCTGTGCCACTGAAAAAATTTTCTAACAAATTTCAATGCATCACTAGCATTATGTGCGAGTTTGTTCATAACTTTGTGCTAATTGTTTTCCAAAGCATTTTTGATATGTCAGTAACAGGTTTTCTTTATCCTTACAGCTGCATACATTCTACTGATATATAACATATATCCTATTTTAGCAGGCAGAATGGCTAGGAATGGTTCTAGGAATGGGTATTTGAGGGTCAAGATTACGAGGCTATTGTAAGTTGTAACACATTAACAAATGTAGGCATGAACTCTTAGGTGTGTGTGTGTGTTAAATATATCATCTCAATATTTCTCATAGCTAAATTAAATAGCTGTCTCAGGAAACTGGTGTGAAACTTCAGGTGAATTTACGTACACTTGTAATTCGATGAACTGTGAACTTGGCCAGGGTCAGATGTGTAGTGTTGTATGTGATATTGTATCTGCAGGACTCAGTGTAGTGGGTGGCTGGGGGGGGGGGCAGGAATTAGCAGTTATCTGAGCTGGTGTAGGTTGCTGGATAAGACAAGACATACTGAAAAAGATTGTATGTCAGAGGTCACAGTGCTGTAGATTGGACGGAAGGCATGTGCATCTCTTGACTGTGGCAAGGAAAAACTTGCTGAATCCTTCACATTCTGATCACAGAAATTATCTTGGGTAGACTGGTATTTGTATAAGAAAATTACCTAGATGAAAGGGATATTTTCTCATGAAACAGCCAAATACCTTGGAATCATAGTAGGATGTAATTACAGCATCAGACTGACTTCCAGGAGTCGTTCATTAAACTCTATATAAAGTAGACAAGACTGATCTGATGGGCAGCCTTCTGAACATCCACCATCCATCTCTGTTGGTGTTGCTTGCTCTGTTGGTTAGCCGGAAGATCTTGTTTGTGGAAATGATACCAAACATATGGCTAATATTGGCTATCAAGAGAGTGATTCTTGGAAGCAGACATACTGGGTGCTAAAAACATTTCAGACTGACACTTGAAAGATTCACCCCACTGACTGACGATATGAATTGAAGAATTAAACACTGCAAGATATATGCTGTGGTGACATCTTTCAGACAACAATGTTGTTTTGTTGTGACAGTCTGTGTCACAACCGCACACATTATTGTTTTGTGCTAGGCTAATGAACGGGTTACTAGTAGTATTACTGTGCTGAAAGGAAAAGTAGTTTTTTTGGTAAAACAAAATGCACAGAAACATGGCGGGTACTGTTCTGCAGTGTTCGTGATGGCAGGTATTATTAGAAATGTAGTGTTCGAGATACATTGAGCCCTGAAAGGTGGTGATAATTGACCAGTACATAAACTCTGACTGTGTTTGCTTGCAGTCCATGATGATTGGATGTGGAAGATCTCCCCAATCTTTACGAAGTTGTACCCTGCTAATTTGCCAGAGCATGAAACTGGACTATGTTACAACTTGTTGAAGAGAAATCTTTTATTGCAGCCTCCTTCTAGTGGTTTGAGAAGGATTTGGTTTAGAAAATGTCACAGATGAGTAGCTACACACCCACACATGTTACCCTTTGCTCTTTCACTAGCCAGGGGCGGCAGTGATTGCAGGGGGAGGTTAAAATTAGTGACCTGCTATGGCCAGTTGAGCAGTAATTACCTGGCTGATAACATGCTCTACTAATCCTGTGGACAGGTGAAACCTCTCTCAGCTTTGGCAGTGTTTCCACACTGCAATGACCAGTGGTAGTAGACCACACAAGAAGGAGATTCTTGCTGGGCCCAGCAACAGTTTTGTCAGTGCAAACCTCCACATTGTACAGATTACCCAGCATGCAATACAGATTGGGAGGTATACGGACGTATCCTGTATTTTTAATTATTTATTTTAAATGGAAACAGTTTGAAAAAGTACACATATTTTCTTTAAAGTTTAAAAATGAATGACAAACTATTAGCGGTTAAAAGACAAATTCTCTTAATGCTAGGCAAATTTACGGCAAAACCTAGCAGATTTCGTTTGATGTTGGTATGTTCCATAGCCTGAGAGATGGCAATACTCGATTGGAATAAGTAAGTCGGTTAACCAACAAAAAAATTTATATGGCTTTATACAAGTAAAAATGCGGATTTCAACCAGAAAAATGCTGTAGATCTGTCAATGGATGTCCTTGCCATCAAACCAGATGGCACAATGGTTGTTTGACTAAAAAAATTTCATCAAGGTGTTTAATATTGTGTCAGCCCAAGATATATGTAGGTTGCTTCAGTTGGGTGATGGAATTTGGTTCGTTCCTTGGTTTCAAGTTTTATAAACAATTAAATCAAGAGACTGTTCATTATCAGGATACCACAAGTGAGCTTTGTATAACCTCTTACTGTAGAGGATCTTGACATTCCTGACCTTGAAATAATGGGGTTCTTGGCATCCAACATCCACTCCCTGGACATACCTAGGTTGAAGAGGGTCTGACCCCTGTCTGGGAAGGGCTGTCAAGAGTGGGGTGACTCAGATAGGGACTACAGTCTGGCGGTTGTTATCCTGGTTCTAGTAATTCTACACATGCTGCTGCAGCATGGAGGAGCCATTTGCTGGTCTTCAATGAAGAATCACCTCAGCTGTAAGATAGCGCAGCATGTCTAGTACTAGTGGAATCACTGCTTATTGGAAAGCATAAATGGAACAATCTGACCAGGCATAGTCTGCCTTCATCCCCAGTGCTTTTATTGCATTTGGCTTTTCTTTAGTAATGTGCCTTAATGGATCATTTCAACATCCTGTCCGATTTCTTCATTTTCTAGTTGTGACCCAATGCTAGTTCACCCAAAAGTGATTTTTTTGTAGCTTTGACAATTTTCCTTCCTTTCTGTCCTGCATCATAATTATATCATCGCATATAATTGGATTTGTCTTGTCCATCCATCTTGTCCGTTTTCTCCATGGTCCAATGGACGTTTTAAAGCTGTGACATGATGCTTTTGAATTTGTTAATAAGTAACAGCACATGAATAACAGCAATTTATGTGCATTATCATGCATACACAGAATAGTTCTGTCTTTCACAACAATGTAAGTGCAATTATTTACAGCCCTGTAGATAGTTGTGCTGGTGGTAGAATGCTGATAACTTACCACATCAGGACAGAAATAGTTTCCCCCAGTGGTTAATTTTGTTAGAGGAAGACTGGCTGCAGGCCAGGACATTGCACCGACTAATTACACAGTCTGTAGGGCAACCAGATGCTGTACCTTTCCACAAGCCCATCCCAGATCATTGTCTAGATTGCCCATGGCTGATTTGGGCAAGTTACAATAATCTTTACTAGAGTGGCATTGACATGACACCTGGCGTTGTTGGAGTAACCTTTGGCCATCCCATTTACCCTATCTGTGAAATGTAGGTTCCTGTAACTGTGATGCAACTTAGTTTTTCTGATGCATTGCAGGTGGAAACTTTGGTGATCCCTACCAGACTTCTGCTCTGCAATTGCCCTTTGTACCAGATCTGTAGTATGGAGCTTTCTTTACTCATGAAGAGTGAGGAACCTGTGCACATGTATTGCAGTAAATTGTTTCTGACTGTTCCCTAATATGCTGAGGGTAGCACTTTACACATAGGTAAATGTAAAATCTGTCTCGGACCCAGGAAACTTTAAATTAACACACACCCCACTGAATTCAGCAGACAGTGTGAAGTATCAATAAATAGCACCTACTGAATTCATCTTCAAGTGTATGGAGGAGGGTCACTGAGTTCACCGCTCTTGAGCACACAACATTATTTACTCTGTGATGAATTTTAATGCGTTAAATTATAAAATGTTGTGATACATTATGATGGGCTTAACTTGACTGATTCAGGCCTCGACATTAACGCTGGCCCAGCACCTTTTTTGGGGGCTGTTGAGCCAGTTCGGGCCACAAGTTTCCATATTTTACTGGAAATATAGTTTCAGATCGTTTTTATCCCATTAGTCACAGCCACAGGTCATCGTTTTAATCACGTGTCCTTGCCTTGTCACCCCAGCGCTACAATTAAACACAATCATCATCTCATCTGATTTTGTGTTGTCACTTCGTATAGTTGCCTTCTTGTTTTGATATATATATATTATTATATACGAGCCTCACAGAAAAGCCCGCATGATGTCACTACTAGCGATGACGTGTGGACGTTTTGTGAATTGTGGATGCTTATATTTTACTAGGATTGCGCCGTGTTACCAGTATAATATTGGTATATCGCAGCATTTTCTTCTGCGCAATACGCATTGGCTATTGCGATACACCTTCGACGTACCAATTTCATATAAACCGACTGGTTCACGGACTGTCTGCTAGGTGTCACGACAGCACGTAACATACATTCCAGGACCCGCTAGGGCACAGATAGCTAAGTTTACCGTAACTTTGTACATAAGTTCAAAAGTTTATATTTGAAAGAAATTAACCCAGTTGTAACAGTCATAGTTATATACAGTGTCAGGTCCAGTTTGCCCATCGTATTTTCGAGTATGACTAGCTGTAACTCGATACGCACGCGGCGGCATCACCCGTTGTTCTCAAAACATGACCTACTGCGAATGGCATGTTCGACAGAAGGCATATGATTCTCAAACAATTCCTGCAGCAACATTGTCTGCCATATGGAATACTGACTGAAAGCATGAAACTAAATCAACAACGGCAAAATAAATAACATCCAAACTCGCATCCTTCGACTTGTAATGCGATGTATTGCAAACAATAGTGGATTTTATAAATCAATAAAGACAATTTTGGGCCAGTAACTTTTTTGGGGGCCAGTGCCTTTTAACATCTACTGGCCTGATGGGCCACTGGGTACAAAAGCTTAAAGTCAAGGCCTGTGATGGTTGGACTGATTTAATTTGTAGTTTGAACATGAATGCCTTTTGCTGCCTTGAATACCTTCCAATGTGGTGACAGATTCCACCTTATGAATTGATGGCTTTGCCTTGCTCCCAGGTGTGTTGAAATGCAACAAGCAAACAGTTGATTAGTTGGCTTGGCTCACAGGGTATAAGGTGTTACCCTCTTTGAAGGCAGAGTGGGTATTACCGGTAAGAGAAGGTCCATTGTTGTGGCCATTTTTAGCAAGGCTGATGAGAACCTTGACATGGTGTCCACCCCATGGTGATGACTTCAGTCCACTTTCAAGCACCCTGTGCTGACTAGGGTACTAATACAGTTAACAGGTTAGATTACACAGGTGTGATTGGAGGTGTTAGATGTAATGCAGAGATTAGATTGTAGAAAAGTGGGACTGCTTGCACATGCAGTATGAGTCTTAGACGAGGGTCTCCCAAGGAGGCTCATACAGCATGTGCAAACGGTTGCTCTAAATCTACTAAAGGGTGGTTGAAACTTAAATATCCCTGAATTCTTTGTAGGATCCAACTTCTCACAGAGTCCCTCCTGTAAGAAGGTTGGTCACAATAATAATCCTGACATGTATACTGAGTAATGCAGCATCCCACTGTGGAGGCCACACAAGACACACAGCATCCCACTGTGGAGGCCACACAAGACACACAGCATCCCACTGTGGAGGCCACACGGGACACACAGCATCCCACTTTGGAGGCCACACAAGACACACAGCATCCCACTGTGGAGGCCACACAAGACACACAGCATCCCACTGTGGAGGCCACACAAGACACACAGCATCCCACTGTGGAGGCCACACAGGATACACAGCATCCCACTGTGGAGGCCACACAAGACACACAGCATCCCACTGTGGAGGCCACACAAAACACACAGCATCTCACTGTGGAGGCCACACAGGACACACAGCATCCCACTGTGGAGGCCACACAGGACACACAGCATCCCACTGTGGAGGCCACACAAGACACACATCATCCCACTGTGGAGGCCACACAGGACACACATCATCCCACTGTGGACGCCACACAGGACACACAGCATCCCACTGTGGAGGCCACACAGGACACACAGCATCCCACTGTGGAGGCCACACAAGACACACATCATCCCACTGTGGAGGCCACACAAGACACACATCATCCCACTGTGGAGGCCACACAGGACACACAGCATCCCACTGTGGAGGCCACACAGGACACACACGCATAGTGTGGGTGGTTTCTTTCAACAAACATCCACCACCAGGTATCTCTCCAGTGGGTGCGCACTGACAAACCCCTTCCCACACCCAGCAGCAGCTGGAGACAGGGAGCAGACCGGGTGGTGGGATCAGAGTGAGAACAAGACTGGGTGCAGGGAATCAGTGGTGTTGAACAACAAACAGCACAGAAACTGTATGGAGTACCACATGAACTGATGTAGTATCACTTGATCTGTCAACAGATCACTGATGGCTGTTTACAGATGTGGGCAGGGTCTTGACCGAGACTCCTTGCTATAAACAATATTAAATTCATGTAACAGCATGGTATTGTGAATAAGATTAATATAATTTACAGAATGAAGTTCAACATAAAAACTGAACCGTTCAGTGGAATCACTGAGATAGATCTGGTTCTTTATCCAACAGTCTTTACATGTGTGATGTTTAATACAATGCTGATGTTCAGTCTACTTATTAACTTCTTAAATTATTCCTAAGATATCTGAGCAAGATACCAGTATATCACTTCCTGTGCCCTGTTGTTATTTCCTACATTACCCTTAATTACTCCACTAATTGCCCTTGTGATTATATATGGCCAGAGTTTATTAGCTGTCTGGCCACTCTTTGAAGTGGATAGGGTTTCCATGTAACTAGGCTCTCTTCCCATCTTGTGCCAGCTGTAGGCAGGCTGTAGGCAGACTCTGGATTACTTCTGTCATCCTGCGACTTCCCATCCAGGACCAGGGGATGTTGCTGGTGGATCTACGACATTTGGTGATAGTTGAGGCTCCAGTTTGACTGGAACCAGAATCTGTGCTTCTCTGTATTCTTGAATGACATTGCTTGGTGTTCTTAATGTCGGTGTAGATGGGGAGACTATTGGAGTATAACTTTACTACTTGTGTGGTTTTTGTGAGACTGGTTTACAAGTTAAGGTAATTTACATATGACATATGGTTTTGCAGTGTTATTCAACAAACTTATTCAATTTGAACAGTGAATTAATGTTCAGATATACTAATCATTAACTATACAACAGTGAACTGGACATATTCAGCTTATGCTTACATTTCATGTAGGTTACAATTCTGTCTAAAAAAGTGAACGGATGGGTATAGTGGGTGGAGGAGTACCATGGCGTGAATACAAAGTACCACATCGTATGGTGGTAGGGGATGTTAGTGTATGGTGGTAGGGGGGATGTTAGGTTATGGTGATAGGGGATGTTAGGGTATGGTGCTAGGGGATGTTAGGGTTATGGTGGTAGGGGATGTTAGGTTTGGTGGTAGGGGTGATGTTAGGTTATGGTGATAGGGGATGTTAGGGTATGGTGCTAGGGGATGTTAGGGTATGGTTGTAGGGGATGTTAGTGTATGGTGATAGGGGATGTTAGGGTATGGTGCTAGGGATGTTAGGGTATGATGGTAGGGGATGTTAGGGTATGGTGATAGGGGATGTTAGGTTATGGTGATAGGGGATGTTAGGGTATGGTGCTAGGGGATGTTAGGGTATGGTGGTAGGGGATGTTAGGTATGGTGGTAGGGGGGATGTTAGGTTATGGTGATAGGGGATGTTAGGGTATGGTGCTAGGGGATGTTAGGGTATGGTTGTAGGGGATGTTAGTGTATGGTGATAGGGCATGTTAGGGTATGGTGCTAGGGATGTTAGGGTATGATGTTAGGGTATGGTGCTAGGGGATGTTAGGATATGGTGGTAGGGGATGTTGGGGTATGGTGATAGGGGATGTTAGGGTATGGTGATAGGGGATGTTAGGGTATGGTGCTAGGGGATGTTAGGGTATGGTGCTAGGGATGTTAGGGTATGGTGGTAGGGGATGTTAGTGTATGGTGATAGGGGATGTTAGGGTATGGTGCTAGGGGATGTTAGGGTATGGTGGTGGGGGATGTTAGGGTATTGTGTTGGGGGATGTTAGGGTATGGTGCTAGGGGATGTTAGGATATGGTGGTAGGGGATGTTGGGGTATGGTGATAGGGGATGTTAGGATATGGTGATAGGGGATGTAGGCCAATTGGGTGTTTGGGGCATTTCATCAATGCCACTCCCACTCACAAACACCTGTCTTTGGCTTTCACTTTGACTACCCACATCCTTTTAAGACTTTAGAAATTAGACTGTAGTGTGCTAAATCAGTTAATAGATCATAGCAGCTAAATACCCAGTACAACCTCCAATATTAACACAAACATCTCTCAAGCATGTCAATGTACAGCTAACTAATTAACGACTAAGTTTCCCTGTATATTCTATTGCTTGAACAACTGGAATACTGTCTTACTTTGTCAGTTTGAAGTTTAAAAAAAAAATCTTATTTGTGAAATATGCTTGTTGTTGGTGGGCTACTGCTAGTGGAAGATTAGATAGTGACCCCGGGGAACAGAGTTGAAGCATTTTTCATTCAAGTATTGTATACAAGTGAGTGAATGGAATCAGACACTGTCACTACATCACCTTGCTGGGTGGTACAAAGGGATAGGTAGTGGTACTTCAGACATGGGGGGTTCTTGAAACAATTTAGTAAGGTTGCAATGAAGATTAAATTGGAGGGAGGGATCAGTAAACACTGGGACATGTTGAGATAAATTGAAGTTTGGAAAATTATTAGCTTTGTGTGAAGTTAAGGCTTACACGTAAGTGTCAAAGGAATGTCATTAGTTATGAACTGTCAGATAGGGATATTATTAGGGTTCACACTAAACATTTTTCGTTTAAGTTTAGTTAGTTTTAATTAAAAGTAGAAACTGCAGCTATCTGAAACTAACCTGAATTCACAGTATTCTCGAGTTGTCCCCATATTTCAGGTTTTTTACCATGCTTTTCAGTTTGCATAACAAAGTTACACGGCTGAGATTTTAACATGTGTATTAATGTATATATTTTTAGCTGAATCTGAAATTTGCATGTTCATAATTCTTTCAATGTAAATAAAGTGCATGGGCACAATTCTGGAAGCAACACCCAAGAGACTTAAAATTTAGGGATTGTTAGAAAATAAAGAAGGCTACACAACCTGTGGCATGACATGTGGGATAATGTCAAGGTTGTGAATAAACCTTGATCTATTGGAAGGCAAGTGGAATACTGTCAGTCATGGCTCAGCCTTGACAGGTTGACATGTCTATGACATGGCATGTAGGATGCTGCCAAGGTCATGAAGTTTCCAAGTTGTGCATCATTCTCTGACACAGAACATAATATTATAGAGTCCATCAGCCAACATGCTTGGCCACAGAATCCAGTGGAAATAGCAACAGTCGTATCAGCTTCCAAACTGTGTATATGACAACATTGTGTAGGGTAAATTGTAGCCAATCTGGGCCTGTCATTGCATAAACACATGGGCCATATCAATTTCCTGCATAATTATCTTTGTCTGGCCACACTTGTAAACCATGTATCTTCATCTATGGCTGTGGAATGTGTTTGCTGACTCAGAGTGATCTTGCAACAAGGAAACACAAAATTACCCATGACATGTTGTAGGAAAGATTAGAAGTGTTCTAAAAATTATTGTTATAACAGAGGTAAGGTTATGTGAAGACTCCAGAGCCAATTTTGGTAGTAGGATTATATTACTGGATTGGTCCGACCAAAATGGCATATACAAAGGTTTCGTCTCTCAATGTGATGAAAATAAGTTCTATAACTGGATGGCTGTGCCATACCTGCAGGTATAACCATTAAATAATTTATTGGAAGGAGATGTGTGTGACTTACTATTCCAAATCTTTTTTCCATGCGATTTTGTGTGCGAACACTTGATACAAAGTCAAACTTCATTAATTTTAATAGCCACATCCATTACCTGAGAGGCCAGCAGAAGCTTCCACATCCAAAGGTATGTTTACATAAGATATTCATTTGTGAGGGATAGTTTGTTTTGTTTGCATATGGATGACCAAATATTAGGTACTTGAGAATAATAGTTATTGAATTTATTGTAACACTTCTTAATTCTAGACATAAACAATCAAGTTGTCACACATCATTTGCTTTCTGTTCGTGCAATTTTGTAGTTGTTATTGAGTTTAGTGTGGCTGTAATGTTACACGTTACAAGAAATGTTACATCTGTTTCAAGGAATGTTAGCTGTAAAATGGACACCTGTGTTACACAACTTGTAATTTTGATCTCAGGGAATAAAAAAGTAATGCATCATGGGATTGCACACAAGCATCTGCATAAATATGAAAGTGTTAATTAGGAAAATAAAATTCAGTGACTGCCTCTAGTCACTGGAGTTAATTTTCAATGCATGGTTATTACAAGTGGTGATGTTATATTTCTGTGTTTGAGAATTCATGGAACTGAGCTCCTTGTCTAGACACTGGATGCAACATCAACTGCTCTGACAGGTGAAGTGTATAGGTACACAGAATTGTCAGACAGGTGGACTGGCGTCTGGCAGTTGACAAGACACTTATCCTCTATGGGGTAGTGGAGACACAATAAGACACACCCCTTAGGCAGTCATCGTCTTTTTGTTGAAATAAAGATGTCCATTTGTAAACTTTGCTGTTATTTACACCACGTCTAACAATGTAAAATTGTTAACTTTACCTGCTCCTGATGCAAAAGCATGATATCTTGTTGCACCAGCTTAATCATAGTTTAGATTGTATGGATTATGTAACACCTTACCCATCTTAAGTATTTTCATGATATTAAAATTTCTGTCTGCTTTTAAGAAACATAAATGTTGGTCTGACAAAAGGAAATAATAAACTGAAGTAAATTAGAAAAAGGATGTTCCGTTCAAAAAAGTCTTCCATGATGTCCACACTAAACACCCTGTAGCAGGGTATTGACATGCAAGCTATATGGGTTATATGCCTCCAGCATTTGACATGCAGCAATGACAAACGCTGGTGGCAAAAGGGGTGCATCTGATACACAGAGGGCCACTATATAAAACTTTTCAGTTGGACACCATAACTGCTTATTAGCTATCTGAAAACACCATTGTTCTCTGCTTATCCTATTTCGCATGTCAGTTGTTGTGAATTGTCCATCTCTAGCAGCTAGTGCTGCATTTATAGCACAAAGGCGTTATCTGATGATTATTCAGTCACGCTACAATGATTTGCCATGTAAGATGTCTGTGCAAGTGATAGATAGCAAATAATTAGATATGGTTCTATCTTGAGATTGTCACAATGTGGAAAATACGACCACCAGACGAGTCTGGGATCTTTTTTATTGTCATTCCACATTATATCACCTTTTCTTTGACGTGGCTCTTATCATACATCTGGAGTTCACATGGATGATGGTTTCCCTGTAATAAGGCACATATTTCATAATATGTTTAATGGCAGTGTAGTATTTAAGTATTCAAGACAATTGACAAGAACTCTGTTAGGGCTATCCATCTGTTTTATGAGTCACTAGTATGCAGCCCTTGGCTACTAATGCTGGACAAGGTGTCTTAGGTCCTATATAAGTTCTTTCCCACTAACTTGTGAAGTACATGGTTGTGGGAGAATGGAAAGGAACATGGGAAACACACGCATTGAACATCTTCAAGTTATTTATGGTTTACAACCTGTACTTGACATCCTGTTGACATCAGCACATCTTGCGTTGAGTGCAAGAGGAACTTCTGGAGGTTCAGGTTGTGACTTGTTTTATTTCAATAATTCACAAAAGCTGCAATGTGACATGGAAGTTTCAGCAAAAAAAAAAATTTCAACACTTTATTCCTAAGGTGAAGCTCTACCTGGGCAAGCATGCTTTCTCTATAGCTACTCCTAAAACCTGGAATAATCTCCCATCATCTTAAAATCATCTGAAACTATAGCTACCTTCCACAAAAATGTCAAGATCTTTTTTCAAAATTGCATTTCAACCCTAAATCCTCGGTGGTTCCTCGTTTTCATTGTGACTTGGAGTCTGTGTTCATGATATCATGTTTGAACAATTCTGGTTTGTTGTACTAGTGAGCTCGGGTCCTGGATGATTTAGATGCTATAGGCATTTTATTATAACGTGGTATTTCATAATTTGATAGTGACTGCTGTACAAGACTGCTATACTACAACATATATCACCTGAGAGGCAGGTGAAACTACAGCCAAAGGTCTGTTTACTGCACGTTTTGAAGAGGCGTTGTCTTGTCAGTTACTGGTGATAAGCACAGAAAGTACCAGCAGATAACATCACTTGACTAGGGGGCCAAGCAGAGACTGCCCATTGTGTGTTCCCTGAGTGAATTCACACAGGGTTTAATAGACCTGACAGTGCATCTATAATTGTTTTGGTTGGTGAAAGTTGAGCCAGTGTTTAGCATACAGAATACCAGATGTGACCACTGAAATAAATTACAGCATATTGGAAATACATGGCTAAGCGATTTCCTGTAATGATATACTACTGCACAGTGTAATAACAATATTAAGGCAAAATGTTCATCCTATGGTAAAATAAAAAATTAACAGTTTTGAAATCCATACAGTCACGTTGTATGAATAGTGGAACAAATGTGGGCTGATTGCCTTTTTATATAAATACTTGAGCTGACTAGTGACTCTCGACCATATCTTATTTAGTTATAACACTTCAGCCACTTTGCAAGTCAGATTGGTCACATACTTCCCACATACTATGGGATTAAAATGAATCGGTTACATACCAGAATGCATTAGACAGAGTTGCTATGGTTACATCTGTAAGTCTGCATCCTCCATCTAGTGTACCTGTCTGACAGTCTGGGATCATCTGGGAGAATTTGTCATAATACGCAGAAATGGCAGTGCTCCTATCTCTGACAAGCAAGCTTATGAAGAGCACAGGAAAAATTTGCTCCTGGGCCTTGGTACAATAGTAGCTGCATCAAACCATCACCTAAGAGTGCATGCAACATCAGTGATAGGAGATTTATACAAGTAATGAATGCATTTATATTTAGCTGTTTGCTTAGATGAAAAACTTTAAACTTTGAAGCAACGTTTGTTGTTGACATGTGTATAAATGCCTGTCCAGTGTGATGAAGCAATGTTTATACTATATAAATAATGAATATTCTAGAATGATATTAATCACATTGCACACAGAAAATGAACTTTGCTGTTTTTTTAAACAACAGCTAGCTGGCTTCTGTAGTGTACTCATTTCCCTGGTGCAAAAAAATGGCTGTACTTGTCTAGTTGCATCTTCAAGCACTGAATAAAGCAGTCTGTGTGTGTGTGCATAGTATGAAATTATGAATGAAGTTGAATGAAATAAAGCGTGCACAATGTGAATAATGCATTATTTTTGTAGTGTGAATGATGCGAAGAAATTATATGTGAATAGCGTATGTGCTATGTGAATGAAGAAATACACTCTGTAAAAATGAAATGATATGTGCACAAAGTGAATGAAGCACTGTGCTACATGACTGAAACATTATCCCAGGGTATCACATTTGAGGTGAGCGATCGCTCTTGCTCCCTATAGCTCACGCAAATCAATAATCTAGGGAGTGATTTATCGCTCACATCAATTGTTAAAATCGCTCGTTGCCTGCAAGTGTTCGTCTTGACAAGTACTTTCTTGAGTATTAGATTCACTAGGAAAGTCTCCTCTTTATAATGCAGTGTTCGGGCTGCAATATTTGGAGTTCTTGTATCATCCGTCACCGGTGATCGCAGCCCGCTGCACCAAGATTCCAAGAACGCCATCGAAGCTATGCTGGCCGCACGGTTTATAAAAATAAAAAAAATTAGTGGACTAACGTTGATGTGTATTATGTGTAAATGTCACATAATGTTGTGTGTCGAACTGAATAAAATACATGTATACATGTACAGTTATGGAATAGTTAAGGGATCAACAATATTTCGCTACGATCCGATTGACCGACTACGCTGTAATGGGAATCGAAAATAATAACCTGGATCTGAACTACCGAAAATGTATATGAGTTGACACGGAGTGTAAAAGTTGATTAGACATTGAAAATGATAATTTTAGTAATTGTTCCACTTCGTCTTTCAACCGCTCTGAACACATAAATTCACGACGCACATCTCCGGTACCATTTAACATTGATTCACTGTTTCATGTGCGGATGACAAATTCGTATTTTTTGTGCACTGAGTTTGAGTTATGATGCAATGGAAGCATGCCATTTCACCCCAGTTTATATTGGTGTTGCCTACTAAGCTGCATTTATGAGTTATGACTATACATCTAATTCTTATATGTGGCGTATTTGTGAATTTCGACTGCAATTTTCAAACCGCATAAGCGAAGTCGCACACGAAACCAGTACCGTGTCGTTGCCACAACCTGGGCGCAGTACTGCCACGGGCGTGGCACTGCCACTGGCTTTGCCTAGGCTATGGCCTATGGTAATCGGTGACATGTCGCAATTCAAAACCATTTCACCAATTGCAATCAGCATATATGGGGTTTACTAAAGTAAACATTTATTTCTTTGTACAAAAGTCAGCGCCAACAAGCATCAATTAAAATTTCATGGCGACAACGACAGAATTCGAATTGGAAATGGTGGCGCCACCACACGGTAAAAAAAACAACTAACAAATTGCTTGCCTAAATTAATTTGGCATATTTAGGCGAGCGATTTATCACTCGCCTGTTTTCAAATATGAAGCCCTGTTATCACTGCAGTATGAATGAAGCAATTTCTGCACACTGTGAAGTCTGACACGAAGCAATATCTGTTGCTTGAATGAAGCAATATCTGATCAGTGGAACCAATGTCTGCCGTCTGAATCTGCTGTCTGAATCTGCTGTCTGAATGAAGCAATGTCTGGTCAGTGTGGAAGCAATGCCTGCCTGCCTGCCTGCCTGCCTGCCTGCCTGCCTGCCTGCCTGCCTGCCTGCCTGCCTGCCTGCCTGCCTGCCAGAATAAATGAACAAACCAACGAACCAATTACCAATGAACCAACGAATGAAGCAATATCTGATCAGTGTGCAAGCAATATCTGCTGCCCGAATGAAAAAATATCTGCTGCCTGAATGAAAAAATATCCGTTGCGTGAATCAAGCAGTATTCTATGGTGTGAATGAAGTGATGCTCTTTGCTGAGCTTCATAATGGGATGGTATGACAGCATATAGAACTTTCACCACACTACTCTAGCTGTAAAATACACATATGGCACCTGCTTAACCCATTAGACCCTATAACGGCCGCGGCCGGCCGCTCTGTGCAGTCCTGGAACGGCCGCCGCCGGCCACATACAGGACCCTCTATTCAAAAATATCCTGGTGAATAACTACTTAACTAAACGCTACCAAATTTTGCCACACCCTAGCAGATACATTTTGCAACAACAACAGCTCATTACGTGCATGTGTTGGTTGCCCTTTCGGAAATCTTGATTTTCATCGGTTTTGTTCACGCTATCTCGAAAAATTTTATTTCTATATTTGTCATGATAAAATATGGTGTAACCTGAAAAATAACCATCAGAATTTTATGTTTTCAGTGGTGCAAAGCTAACACGCTACATTTTCTTCACTGAGTTGCAAAGGGTTATAGCATGGGATCATTGTCAAATGTCAGTCGCAACTTTCAAAGTTTTAACAAATGTACTTTGCAAATTGTGATCACATGTCAACATTTTATTAATATAATATAGGACCACTGTGCAGCTATTGCTGGGACAGTGCCCCAGTCCATTCAACCTCAAGGCTACCACTGACCCTACAGCTGGGCTCAAACCAGCGTAGGTGTTTCTGGGAAACTTTCAGGTGTCTTTTCCTGTAGTTTATCACTGTCTGGAAGAGATCCGTCTGCAGCCACTGCATTAACCTCATGTAACTGTATCAGTGGTAGAAATAACTGCCAGTCCTAGGTGGTCAGTGGAGCCACTAGAAGCCACACAGTCATCTACTACCCTGTCGGTTCCCACATTTCTCATGCCCTGGTTAGTGTATGTATACCACACAAATAAAACTATATAATATTTAATTTATGAAATGCATGGATGACTCTCTGACAAAAATACTGCTTGTTTTGAAGTGTATCTTGAATGTAGATGAAATTGCCATCTTGGTTGGAATTGTCAGTGGAACGTGGTTGTGAACTTGCTGTTATCCAGTGGGATTTGCAACATTTCTTCAAATGATTTGTGTGTTTATTAAATTAAACACTCAACTTGCATTCCTTATATTAAAATATGACAAGTTTGAAAAATATGCCTTCATAAAATTATATCCAATGTAGTTTTTTGCTTAGTTAATTTGCTTCATATCAGCTGAGGTTTATGTAGATGCTGATAAAGGATATTAATTGTGTTGTTCACCTGATAACATCTTTATTGTTGCATCAAAATGATATGATCATTGTCCCAAATTCCAGCCCTTTGTACTACAACTTCCGTTGAAAGGCTATAAATTATACAATTGGTTACACTGATAACATCTGAAGGTTGACGTCTGGATTTTACCTAGAATTCCTCTAAATGGGCAGTAATATTTCATATTCAGGAAGATTCAGACAAATGTCACACTAGATGTTCATGGTGATGTCTTGTTATGATAGTGAGCAGTTTATATACTTATTAGCAATTATAAATGATAAAGAAGTTGGTTGTCTTGGCTTTATAAGATGTAGGTATTATGCCTGTGTATGCGGGGAACTTGTTTATTATGATGTCAGCACATACTGGTGTGTTTGGGTGTTGGTTTGTTTTATTACAGGTTTCTCGGGTAAGAATGGCAGCATTGTTGACCTCATTCCAAACCGAGCCTTAATTTTTTAAGCCACCAAATCCTGCTAGTAATGACGACACCACCTTTTGATCAGTCAGCCCCAAATCCCATGTCACTGAAGTACAAAGATCAATTGGCGTAGTGAACAAAACTTGCAAAACAAAACAAAACAAAACAAAACCTGCATAAAGATGAAGGACTTGATTAATTTGTTGCACATACACGATTAGCCTCTATGGACTGTGTCAATTAATCAGTTTGCTAATGGAATGACAAATGTGTGTTTTTCCACCACAGAGAACCAATGTTTGCTGTGATTGTGGGTGTATCATGTTTTCTCTGTTCAGACTTAGAATTTAATTGTAGCTAATTAGAGTCTGTATGTGTATGCAGTGAGACTGAGCATAGTGTAGAAATTCGATACAGTTTAGCAGGTATGTAAATTAGGAGTGTGAGCTTGTAATCACCTGGCCAGGAACATGTTGTGTTAACTGCCTGGTGTAGTAGTACTACAGAAGCATCTCATTACACCACAACATTCTTTCACAAGATAATTACAACCATGTTTGTTGTTGCTGCTCACCTCTATCCCTGTAGTCCGGGATGAGGCTGGCACCGATACCGGTTGTCGATTTTTTTTCCCCCTTATTCTTCATCACTAGTCTATTTTCACTGTCGTCTCCACCAACCGTCTCCACTCCCCCCGTCTCTCACTCCACTCCCCCGTCTCTCACTCTCCACTCCCCCCGTCTCTCACTCTCCATTCCCCCGTCTCTCACTCTCCACTCCCCCGTCTCTCACTCTCCACTCCCCCCGTCTCACTCCACTCCCCCCGTCTCTCACTCTCCACTCCCCCGTCTCTCACTCTCCACTCCCCCGTCTCTCACTCCACTCCCCCGTCTCTCACTCTCCACTCCCCCGTCTCTCACTCTCCACTCCCCCCGTCTCACTCTCCAGTCCCCCGTCTCTCACTCTCCACTCCCCCGTCTCTCACTCCACTCCCCCCGTCTCTCACTCCACTCCCCCGTCTCTCACTCTCCACTTCCCCCGTCTCTCACTCTCCACTCCCCCGTCTCTCACTCTCCACTCCCCCGTCTCTCACTCTTCACTCCCCCGTCTCTCACTCTCCACTCCCCCCGTCTCTCACTCTCCACTCCCCCGTCTCTCACTCTCCACTCCCCCGTCTCTCACTCTCCACTCCCCCGTCTCTCTCTCCACTCCCCGTCTCTCACTCTCCACTCCCCCGTCTCTCACTCTCCACTCCCCCGTCTCACTCTCCACTCCCCCGTCTCTCACTCCACTCCCCAGTCTCTCTCCACTCCCCCGTCTCTCACTCTCCACTCCCCCCGTCTCACTCTCCACTCCCCCCGTCTCTCACTCTCCACTCCCCCGTCTCTCACTCTCCACTCCCCCCGTCTCTCACTCTCCACTCCCCCCGTCTCTCACTCTCCACTCTCCCGTCTCTCACTCTCCACTCTCCCGTCTCTCACTCTCCACTCCCCCCGTCTCTCACTCTCCACTCCCCCGTCTCTCACTCTCCACTCCCCCGTCTCTCACTCTCCACTCCCCCCGTCTCACTCTCCACTCCCCCCGTCTCTCACTCTCCACTCCCCCCGTCTCTCACTCTCCATTCCCCCGTCTCTCACTCTCCACTCCCCCGTCTCTCACTCTCCACTCCCCCCGTCTCTCACTCCACTCCCCCCGTCTCTCACTCTCCACTCCCCCGTCTCTCACTCTCCACTCCCCCGTCTCTCACTCCACTCCCCCGTCTCTCACTCTCCACTCCCCCGTCTCTCACTCTCCACTCCCCCCGTCTCACTCTCCAGTCCCCCGTCTCTCACTCTCCACTCCCCCGTCTCTCACTCCACTCCCCCCGTCTCTCACTCCACTCCCCCCGTCTCTCACTCTCCACTTCCCCCGTCTCTCACTCTCCACTCCCCCGTCTCTCACTCTCCACTCCCCCGTCTCTCACTCTTCACTCCCCCGTCTCTCACTCTCCACTCCCCCCGTCTCTCACTCTCCACTTCCCCCATCTCTCACTCTCCACTCCCCCGTCTCTCACTCTCCACTCCCCCGTCTCTCACTCTTCACTCCCCCGTCTCTCACTCTCCACTCCCCCCGTCTCTCACTCTCCACTCCCCCGTCTCTCACTCCACTCCCCCGTCTCTCACTCTCCACTCCCCCGTCTCTCTCTCCACTCCCCGTCTCTCACTCTCCACTCCCCCGTCTCTCACTCTCCACTCCCCCGTCTCACTCTCCACTCCCCCGTCTCTCAATCCACTCCCCAGTCTCTCTCCACTCCCCCGTCTCTCACTCTCCACTCCCCCCGTCTCACTCTCCACTCCCCCCGTCTCTCACTCTCCACTCCCCCGTCTCTCACTCTCCACTCCCCCCGTCTCTCACTCTCCACTCCCCCCGTCTCTCACTCTCCCGTCTCTCACTCTCCACTCCCCCCGTCTCTCACTCTCCACTCCCCTGTCTCTCACTCTCCACTCCCCCGTCTCTCACTCTCCACTCCCCCCGTCTCACTCTCCACTCCCCCCGTCTCTCACTCTCCACTCCCCCCGTCTCTCACTCCACTCCCCCGTCTCTCACTCACCACTTCCCCCGTCTCTCACTCTCCACTCCCCCGTCTCTCACTCTCCACTCCCCCGTCTCTCACTCTCCACTCCCCCCCGTCTCTCACTCCACTCCCCCGTCTCTCACTCTCCACTCCCCCGTCTCTCTCCACTCCCCGTCTCTCACTCTCCACTCCCCCGTCTCTCACTCTCCACTCCCCCGTCTCACTCTCCACTCCCCCGTCTCTCACTCCACTCCCCAGTCTCTCTCCACTCCCCCGTCTCTCACTCTCCACTTCCCCCGTCTCACTCTCCACTCCCCCCGTCTCTCACTCTCCACTCCCCCGTCTCTCACTCTCCACTCCCCCCGTCTCTCACTCCACTCCCCCCGTCTCTCACTCTCCACTCTCCCGTCTCTCACTCTCCACTCCCCCCGTCTCTCACTCTCCACTCCCCCGTCTCTCACTCTCCACTCCCCCGTCTCTCACTCTCCACTCCCCCCGTCTCACTCCACTCCCCCGTCTCTCACTCTCCACTCCCCCCGTCTCTCACTCTCCATTCCCCCGTCTCTCACTCTCCACTCTCCCGTCTCTCACTCTCCACTCCCCCCGTCTCTCACTCCACTCCCCCCGTCTCTCACTCTCCACTCCCCCGTCTCTCACTCTCCACTCCCCCGTCTCTCACTCCACTCCCCCGTCTCTCACTCTCCACTCCCCCGTCTCTCACTCTCCACTCCCCCCGTCTCACTCTCCAGTCCCCCGTCTCTCACTCTCCACTCCCCCGTCTCTCACTCCACTCCCCCCGTCTCTCACTCCACTCCCCCCGTCTCTCACTCTCCACTTCCCCCGTCTCTCACTCTCCACTCCCCCGTCTCTCACTCTCCACTCCCCCGTCTCTCACTCTTCACTCCCCCGTCTCTCACTCTCCACTCCCCCCGTCTCTCACTCTCCACTTCCCCCGTCTCTCACTCTCCACTCCCCCGTCTCTCACTCTCCACTCCCCCGTCTCTCACTCTTCACTCCCCCGTCTCTCACTCTCCACTCCCCCCGTCTCTCACTCTCCACTCCCCCGTCTCTCACTCTCCACTCCCCCGTCTCTCACTCTCCACTCCCCCGTCTCTCTCTCCACTCCCCGTCTCTCACTCTCCACTCCCCCGTCTCTCACTCTCCACTCCCCCGTCTCACTCTCCACTCCCCCGTCTCTCAATCCACTCCCCAGTCTCTCCACTCCCCCGTCTCTCACTCTCCACTCCCCCCGTCTCACTCTCCACTCCCCCCGTCTCTCACTCTCCACTCCCCCGTCTCTCACTCTCCACTCCCCCCGTCTCTCACTCTCCACTCCCCCCGTCTCTCACTCTCCCGTCTCTCACTCTCCACTCCCCCCGTCTCTCACTCTCCACTCCCCCGTCTCTCACTCTCCACTCCCCCGTCTCTCACTCTCCACTCCCCCCGTCTCACTCTCCACTCCCCCCGTCTCTCACTCTCCACTCCCCCCGTCTCTCACTCCACTCCCCCGTCTCTCACTCACCACTTCCCCCGTCTCTCACTCTCCACTCCCCCGTCTCTCACTCTCCACTCCCCCGTCTCTCACTCTCCACTCCCCCCCGTCTCTCACTCTCCACTCCCCCGTCTCTCACTCTCCACTCCCCCGTCTCTCACTCTCCACTCCCCTGCCACTCCCGCCAATTGTCTCTGCACAGTCAGTCATCTCAGTCTTGTGTCTTTCTCTTCTTCTTCTACCCTCCATTCTACGCGCATCCACTCCCTTCGTCAGTTCCCCTTCTATTCTTTCCACATGTCCAGCCCAGTTGCCATATCATTCACTTTATTTTAAAATATATTCTATCCGTCAGTTTGTGCTCTTCCTCCTTGTTCCCTGCTGTACAGAGTGAGGGTCAGGTAAAGTATTGTCTAGCCACTCTTTCTGGCTTTTCTTTCCATAGTTTTCTATCAGTCGCCCCCTCACTCCATATTTCATCCTCCCCTGATCTTCTCATATCCCTCCTCACGCAGTCCTCCCATCTCAGCTGTGACCTTCCCCTTTTCCTGCGTCCTTGATGTTTTTCTACCTCAGCTCTCTTTGCTAGTTTGCCTGCATCCATCCTTACCAAGTGACCAGCCCATCTCATCCTGCATCTCACCAATCTTCCTGTTAGGTTGCACTGCATCCCAACCTCTTTCCTCAGGATGTTCATCCTTCTTTTGTCCACCCTCTTTGTTCTTGTTACTCGACGCACCCAGTTGTTCTCACAAACTTGCAGCTTCTGTTGTTGTTGTTCTGTCAATGCCACTGTCTCCAGACAATACAGGCATGCCGGTGTAACATACACTCTCAGGACTTTCCCTTTCAGCTTAACATTTTTTTTTTTCATATACATATATAACATGCATTAATTCTCATTTAAATTTTTAATATGTCGTCTTTACCAATTAGCCATTAAATGATAATTACTTTACTTTATTCTTTCCCTGTTGCATTGAAGCATTGCGGAGAGATGTAGCCATCGTTCAACAGCAAGGTGGGAGGCCTGGGCCCGTGTGAGCTTATTTTCTTAGTGTCTGTGTAACTCCATTGATCCAGGGCTTTCTTTCTGTCCACATGTTTTCATGTTACATGCTCTTGCATCTGATCAAACTGTTTTATTCTACTGTACTCTGTGATTTGTGGGTGTAAGGACAGCCTCGCCATAGTTGGCTGTGACCAAGATTTGGGAGAAGACAGTTTGGTGACTTCCTGTTAACATTACTGAATACCTATTGCTTTACAACCTGTAACACTGTTGCAGGCAATGTACTAGATAATAAACGCGCTGTTTCTCAGAATGTTTTATTTGTTGGGGAATATTTTGGTTTAAATGTGTCGGAAAATTGATCACATGACTAATCACATGACTGTGTCTCTAATGTTCTGTTCCTTCTTGTAGGACTTTGAGTTTGCCGACTCAGGGGCTTCTGACAGTTCGTTAAAGTCCACGTTACTGGATGATGAAGATTTCCTGAATCAGGAACCGGGGTCAGCAGATGACGGCAGCGGGAATGAAGGCCCGGTTGGACCTACCACACCTGACTGGAAGCATTCTCAACCTGGGGACACGCCTGGTAAGTTATGTAGAACATTTTCTTTGCTGTGTCACAATATTTTCCCCCATGTGAGTTTGTCACCCCCCCTATTTTCGCAGGGTGTTGAAGTAATTCCCAGGCTGTGGCAACCTGTGATGGGTGTGAGGCCGGGTCTCAACTTCCCACCTCACCCCTATTTTGGGGGCCAACCTCCCACCATTTTTGGAGTCCCACCTGCCACAAATCCCACCTCCCATCTCATATCTTTTTTGAGGCCAACTTCCCACCAAATTTTAGGACCAACCTCCCAGTTCCTACCACACACACCCCTCACCTGCATTCCTTATTCTGGTGAAAAAAAATTCAATGTGTATGTTGATTATAAATGAAGTAAGCTGCACACAAGTCATGCCTGTTTTCTGTGGTGGTATTTGTGACAATACGTCTTACTCTACGTTGGAATAAGTATCGCCATCCATAGTCCGTGCCTGTAATTCATGCCCACCTCATTGGTAGATGTGTTGCCACCCAAGGTAGACTGGTTATACTAAGAGTGTGCCAATTTGGGCATTATGAGCCATGCAGAAAGCAGACATTGAGATCATGAAATAAGTTACAAGGGCCATCACATTATCTTATAATGTTTTACTGCCCTTGACTGATGTTGTTTTGCCTGTGGCGTTTGTATGATGCAGACTCTTAAGCCATGTACTATTTTAAAGTTGACAAGCTCTTTTGAAATGGTGTCCCCATCTTGCAGACATTGGGGTGGGCCTAGTAATACTATGTGATCATTCCCATCATGAGAAGGTCAGTGAGAACTGCAACATTTTCTGCAACCCAGACGTGACTTGTTGGCCAACGGTGGGAACTAGATGGCCCTAGATAGCCCTGGATCTTTAGTGTGCACTGCCTGTCACCTGCTATCCCTCAAGGACACCCACACATGAAGAATGGGAGCCAGTGTGGGGGCATATCTGCCTCTAGACCACGTTCATACTCGTTCATACTCGTTCATACTGGTGCATTGGTTGTCTGCTTGGTGGCTTCCATGCATTTCCTGAATTCCACCCTTGACAGAAACGTTGCCATGGTAACACCATTTCTGGCCCAAGTCATGGGTGTGGATAATTGGAAGCAGATAGTGACCTCTCCAGTGGTAGACCCTAACCAGGGTGTTGGCATATTTATCTCTGTCATACTTTCATCACCAGCTGAATTCTAGGCCCACATCTCTCAGATTCCTGTCTTGGAGCTCTGCTGTATGTGTTCACCCTCATGTATACCTGTTAGGTGTACATGAGGATTTGCACATTTACAGATGTTAATGGAAAACAAAATGAAGGTTAAGCCAATGTCAGTGTTTTTTTTGCAAAGAAAATATAACCATGACTTTTTAGTATATTTTAGTAGTTGAAAAGAAAAACAGTATATTTCATATATCATAAATCAGGCTTCAATTTCCATGAGTCCAAGATTCCTGGTTTCACCTACAGACTCCTTATATGTCCCTTGGTAGGAGTCCGTGTGACTCCCTAGTTTTAAAAGATGACAAATCCAGTGTTAATGTGGCCGATTTCAACGATCCATCAATGTGCGTGTATGCTGCCATCTTGAATCATCTGCGGTTGGTAACGAGTGATCATACTCGCTTTTGTCAGTTCGAAAATACTTGTGAACACGGCGCATCACCTGCTTTCGGATCCGACATGGGCGCATCCATCTTGGGTAACAGGCTACATGGTGGTGTTTGCTTGTGATTGGTCAAAATATTGGAATTAAATCACATTACTAAGATAGTATTACTAAGTACACAAATATAGCATTATTAGGACTTAATTTGTTTACCTCTTCTTATCCCAGAGACCTATCTAAAAAAGCCGCCTAGTTCCCAAGCAAATTTACTTTCACACCGATTTCATGTTTTTTGTCTGAAAGTTTCTTGTTCATGTTGTATTTGTTATACTTTATGTGTCAGCAAGTACCATAAATTATATTTGAAATGAAAGTTAATTAAATTATCTTTTGAATGGTATGGATTTTATAAATGTTGGTTCATTTTAACTTTATATATATTTTGTATTAATCTTTGAGTTTATTAAAAAATAAAATGTTTAACTACAGTCGACTTCAGATGCCATAATGAAAATAATTAATTATTTTTTAACCGCAAGTATCAGTGAATGAAACCTTCAGAATTAAGTTCTGATTCAAATGGTAAGAAAAGTATTAAACAATTATTATCCATTACAAAGTTATGGTATGTTTTATCAAATAAAGTAATGACCAAAAATCACCAAATGTGCCACCATTTTTTCTTCACTTTGAAAAATATCAGTTTTAAAATAACGACAGCTAAATTTATTGCATTTTTCAACTTGAATACTTGTTATACTAGTGACCACAAACACAAGCACAAGATGTGTATAACATTTATTTCAAGTTTTATTTTTTAGGTAACAAAACACAACTAGAAAACAATTATTCTTGGACTGCCATTCATACCACATTCCAGAGCATCTCTGTGTGAAATTATCGAAAACCCATCCTCTGTGGAAACCCTCAAAATCACAGTTGGTTTCTGAATCCTCTACTAGTCAAAGTTGCATCCAGTTGTCATCAACTTGTGCAGATCGATTGGTTCAAAAACCGCCTGATTGCTATTTAAAATAACGTTTGAATTATCTGAGAAGGCATCAATATCGTTGCCATCACGCAATCCACGCATGCCGTGAATGGCATCAGTCATTTTGCGATAACAATGAAAATCAACACTTTATTTAGTACTTTAAAAATCACCGTCAAAAAAATTTAACAGAACAGCGTATAAAAACCGTCCCGGGCCAGTACACATGCACACATTTTGTGACATCATAGGAATATGATTGTATACGTGTACTCGAGGTAATTCGATAGGCCTACGCGCCTATGCTATAACTACACAGTCGTAGTCGGGATAGAATAGGTGACTACGTAAAAAGTCATAGTTGGGATAGAAAGAGAGAAAGAGTCTGCTGGAGTCCACCATTTTCCCATGAAAATCAATACTTGTAAATATAGGCATCATTTAATTGTAGCTGGTGGGCAGACATAAAGTCAGAGGAAAAAGTCACAGAAAAAGTCAGTTTTTTCTAGGAAATAAAGTCAGTTTTGGCTAAGAAATAAAGTCACAAGATTGTTTTATTTGAAGACTGTATGCTACCACGGTAAATACAGTATCGCACATTTTCACTGATAATTGATCACAGTAAAGTTTGATGATGAAGACAAATATTCGAAAGAAACTGCCAGAATCGTGTACATCTGTTAGTTGCAATGTTATGGATGAATGCAAATGTGACTTTTGGGATGGGGACTTAGGACCTATTTACAATATCCACACTTTTCAGTATGTTTTTACTGTTGTTAGACAGTTTGTTTATGATTGCTAGATAAATACAGGAGGCGGTTTGGAGGAAGAGGTGGGTTTGGGATAAGATAGCAACTACCTGGTAAACACCATTAGCAAGCCAAGATTGGTGATTCCACTGACAAGTTGGTACACACAGTCACAGTCTACTGCTGCAGTGTCTCATTCTAATGGGCTGTCTAACATTCTAACGTTCTGTAGAACAAGTTCTGCTCAGTAATAACTATCCTTTCCTGTTCCCCTATCCCGCCTTGTATTTTTTCCATATCCCCCACACACTCCTTATTTGGTGCAGTTGCCCTCCCTTCTGCCCAAGTTGCCCCTTCTGGCTTTCTTCACCTTGGATTTTTGTGTGAAGTCTTGTGCCCTTTGTGAAATGAAGTTTTATCAAGGGGCAAAGTATCACTGCAAGCCACCCACAACTGATGTACCCTGTCATTTAGTTCTTATCTCCCCCCACCAACCAGATAGCAGTATTTATAATAGTTCTGGGCGGTTATAAATGTAGGGCAGATTTTTAAATTGGTAATACGTATTTCATTGACTGGATGAAAACAAATGTTTAGAAAATTGTTCTAAGGTAGTAGTTGCTCAAAAATATATAATGGTTACTTTGTTATGTGCAGAGAACCACCATGTGTGAGTTCCCCAGGAGATTATTATGCCAGGATTTCTATACATAGGTGTAAACTGACGGGGTTGTGTTGGCATCTTCTATGTGGTATACAAATTTTTTTTAAATATTTATTTATATAGATCATGTTTCTAGTTTAAGCTACTCTGTGTTTGCACAAGTGTTAGAAAAAAGATTGTAATGATTATAAGAACAACAATGTCCCCACAAGACCGTGAAACACTGGTAAATTCTAGACATCAGCAAATTCTTTCTCTGTTAAATTCCTGTACTATTTTGTTTTGTGAGCATTATTTTAATGATATATGTGGCTGGGCTATTTGTTCTTTGTGCCTTGATTTAGCAATCTCATCCATAGCACAACCATCTTGAACCCGGGTAACACAAACTGCCAGATACATCACTTCTTGTAAACGATTCTCCCTTGTAAACTGCTTCAGGGGTAAGACCACAGTTGACCTTCCTGTTTATTGTTTCACACAAATGTAGGGCGTATTAAATTGTGATATGTGAATTTAAAGAATTTATATGATGTGACATAAGTGCAATTGAGCAGGCATATTCACAGGTTTGTTTGTAGAAGCTATTGGCTGTGAAACAGTGCATTTTTTAAACAGTTTAACTGGCGGAGGGATTTATGGGAATTTTTCTGCTATGGGCCACGTGGGCGCATGAATACATGGCTATTTTTGTCAAAAATGATAGGCATCGCATGTCGGGGCGTTTTAAAAGAGCTGGAGGTATGTGATTTTGATAAAATTTGGTCAGTATATCAATGAGATGATGGCAGTTGCTGTGGAAAATTTTCAGAATTTTTTTTGGTCACGTTTTCTTATAATCAGACAAAATGTTAACATGGCCACCAATGCAATTCTCAACTGTGGTCTGACTTCTTCAGCCAGATCAGATGTGAGGGTAACGTCATCTGTTATTTCAAGGTCTTGCCTCCCCCAAGTCAGGTTTATTGACAAACATCCCAGGCCCAGTCTGATACTTGCACTCTGACCTCACACCTATGGCCCTATGACCTCACACATACAGCTGATTAGACAGAAGCTGGAAAGAATAACACCAGATGTCATAACACCAGTCAACTGGTCTTGTGTCTGTGACAATAAACCAGTGTTATATCACAAAAAACATTGGAAATTACCTCAAACAATTTTCTTTATGTTCATTCTGTAAAAAATATTTCTGGTTATATATCATCATTTTATAACCAGGTGTCCAGTTTAAGACATAGGAAATCAGCAGGCAATACACTTCATAATTACTGATAAGTTCATTCATTAGAAATCGTTTTTTCCTACAATAATACATTGATTCTTAGTTGTTTTTAGTATTGTCTAACATAAAATATATGCATATATTTTAACATCACACTATCTGGGTTTTAGAATAGCATGGGAAACAAATGCGTTTCTATTGCGTAACTATCCATTATAGTAAATTGATAGATGGACTGTAAAACAGAGCCAACCGGAACTGTCACTGTGTAGCTCAAGGTTGTCCTATTAAACCAGCTTTAATGGGTAATTAAAATTATATTTTGCAGGCCTTGCACTGTCACAGGATTTATGCTCTGCCTGGGGTGACAGTAATATTATCTGCCCCTGCACTGTCTACAGTTTGATGGTGGTTAGACAAAGGATCTTGTTGTGCCTACCAATGACATATCCTGTTACACTGCCAGAAGTATTGATATGTGGTTTCATAACAAATCCTTATCCGTAGGCGTACAATCACCATTAATCCACTGAGGTTCAGTTTGTATCAGTGCATTCTATGTCTGTGTTACCCTTGTTAGTTTCAATTCTAGCATGTATGTGGAATGTATACAAATTTGTTTTTTTAGGACACATCTTTGGCTTGGCAACAAACACATAGTTGTGTTGTAAGGAATAGACCCCTGTGGTTCTGTCTGCTGGAATGTTTTCTTCCATGCTTTATCTGCCCTGTAGGGTATTAGCCTCATAGATTTCTTGGAAGATGCTGTTGGTTGATTGTGCTCTAATTCTACTAAATACTGGGGTGGCTTTGATGTCTGTTTTACACTTGTTGAGTGGGATGATTTATTGATCATGAGGGACAGGGTATAGAATCTGGGAGGACAGAGGGCCATTGATAACCCTGATAAAGAGTTCAACAAGGACAGAGTTCAAAGGATGCTTGGGGTGGGGCAAAATATTAAAGAGTAACTACTAGGCTGAATGGCTAAATGTGGGGTTAATTGTTGTGGATTTATCTGGGCTTGAAGGTTTGACCTTGCAGTTGTTTGTTCAAGCCAGGAGGTGATGATTAAAATAATTTTATGAATGATGCCTTTCTTGGCAAGGAAGAGGCTAGCCCAGCACAACAATTTATTCACTCATTCTACATGATTGATTAAGTAGAATACTTCCCAAAGAAGTTGAGATGGCCTTGGAATGAACAGGTCTGCCAGGGGGTGAAGTGTAAAGCGCTTTGAGCAGTCCTATGGACCGGATACCGCGCTATATAAGAACATACCTTTACTTTAGTTAAACTATTTGCAGACCAGATTGTTCTTTCGTTACAAAAAAGTATTTATTTTATATCAATAAAATACTACATTCTGTGTAGCCTACTACCGATTACAGTTGATAGTATTATTTCCTTTTCCAAACCACAATGTGTACCCTCCCCTAGAATCAATTGTTCACAGGCTGTGCAGTAATAGTCTAGAAGCACCATATAATTATGTAGCAGGGAGGGAGAGGTACTTTTGGACACCCTTTGTTGTTCCGCCACTGGTAGCAGAACATGGACAAAGAATCAGTAACCAAACCAGACGCCACAGAGTGGTATTGATTCTTCTAAAGACAAACCTTTTGACATATCTGCAGCTGTTTGATCCAAATTACTATTTTCTGCCTGATGAAATCTATTGACAAAGGCACGTTTATGCTTGATGTCACGAGGTAATCCAAGCTCTCGCAGTAATACAAACAGTCAACTGAATCTCCATAATTATGGAATGCGCATTTTCACCAGGATATTTATCATTGGAGTGTTTTTGCCAGCATTGTTACTTCTAGTATCTTATAGTACAGTCACAAACACGCATGCACATTCGCACCCATGCATGCACATATGCACATTTATTCATCACAGTCAAAACCCAAATGTGGATTTCTGGAGGTTTGTCAATCACAATGGCATGTTATTCATTTAGAATGCTATAGTGGGGACAGATCATTATTTGTTTTTTCATAGACGATTTTCCATATAAATGGTTAATTAGTCCTGTATGGAAAATAACGATTCAGATTTTATCACAATGGCACACATTATGGCATATCATGTCATTCATCTGCTATACAGTTTTTGTCAAATCCTGCAATTGTTTTTAGAAAATCAACATAGGAGATGCTCCCCGTCCGATGTCACCAAAAACAAGATGATTTTGTCTACATACGCCGAGCATTCATCAATGACATGTATATTCTGATAACCAGCAACTACAAATTTTATCATGTGCACAGCAGAAGTGTCATAGTATGCAAATATGCCATTTTTATTTGTTAAGAAATTTTTTTACAAGATACAAAAACTCCTTGAAAGGGAGTACTGTCTCAAAACTGGCCATTTATTCATATAATATATCACAGACCTGGAAGTTAAACAGCAGTCTAACCCCTAGTCATATGCTCTTGTGTTCTGTAACTGGTCTGTTGCACTAGGTTACTGGGTAAATGAAAGCAATACACTTTGTGAGATCCGCAGATGTCTCTGGCCCTGTGTGTCAGTGACTGGCAATGCAAAATGATATGATAGGGTTACTTGGGACTGGAGGAAATGACAGCTGGGTTGTCACTTGATGGGGTAACTAGAGATGTTTAGGGGCACAGCCTCACATATAAGTTCACGGTGCTGTGGTATCAAGTGTTTCATGTGACTGCTGTTTTATCAGGACACTATGAATGCACTCACTGCAGTGTCCATATTAATTTCAGTAATTGATTTCAATAACAGGCTTAAGTTGATCTTAATAGCGATACAGGCCCCTGAAATATTACATTAAAGGACACATTTACTACAATGTCAGTAATGCTAAAAGATAACTTTTGATATTATTTTATAACAACAACTTACAGAACTTGAAACTGCTTACTCCTGCAAGAAAGCCTAGACAGCTTCAATCATCTAGTTCTTGTCTATATTTTGTTCACAGAGTTGATACAAACATTGGAACTAGGGCTTTCTCGGTTGCCATGCCAACTCTTTGGAATCCACTCCCTGTTAGTGTCAAGTCAGCAGTAAACTTAGTACAATGTTGTTTTTTGCAGACTTGTCTTTGTGGTTTGTCTTTGTAACTGTGGTCACCCTCCTTAGCTCCATAGTGTAATAATCCATCTGTTGACAACTTTAACAAGTCTTTATATCAGTTTTGAGATTGCTGAACCTGAGGGATGGGGGAGGGGAGACGGTGGTGGAGATGGCAGCGAAATGGGATCAGTGACAAAGAAGAAGGGAAAACAAAATCGATGACCGGTGTCGGTACCAGCCTCACCCTGGACTTCAGGGATAAAGAGGAGAGCAACAACTCCTTTGTTTGATGCAGTTAGGTTTGTAAGGATGTAGGCCCTACAGAAGGTTTCATGTTGTTATTAATGCATGTGGTAATGTATGGACATGGACCCAGGGGATCAAGGGTGGATTAAGTTCCCCCATGTCACACCCCTTTCAAGACCCACTGCCAGGTTCTAGCTGACTCATGTCTGTCCCCATTCATCTTCCTGTCTTCACGCCTACACACAACTTAGCTGAATGGAATTTCAATGATGAATCCAGGTTTATAAAATAGTCTGCCCACATTGTTAGCTCAGTGGTGGGGCTAATATGCACACTACTCTACTCTTGTCACCCATATATTAAAGTAAAATGTTGTCCGTGCTTGTGAAGCCACACAAAAGATTCATACAGGTTTGTAAACAATTTGTGTTAACCTCTGCACCAATACTGTTCAATGGGCGAGGATTAGAGTAATTATTTGACAGTGTCGTGCCTGTGGTATGAGCCTGGAGCTGCAAGCCAGACTGATATTTTTTATTTGTCTAGGTAAAACATGAATGGAAGGAGGTTAAATATTACTATTGTCATACATGTTTTGACAGACCTGAACTGTAGGGCTGATTGGCAAGACTGGCTGATTGGCGAGACAGCATTTCTCTACAACTCATGGTGTTGAGGATACATAGCTTTCCCAGCCTTCTTACACCTGTTGTTCCCAGGTCTGGGAGACCTCCCATCCATCAATCTGGGATTCTTTCACTATGGCTGCCTCCACTGCTGAGAAAAGTCTCCCCAACTATTTTCTGATGTGACATCTTGCTCATTTATTAAGATTAGTTTACCATTCAGGGAGGGGTGGGGAGGGGTGAGGGAGGGGTGAGGGAGGGGGTGGGTGCACAGTCACCTGTTAACACATTTTTTCCAAAATGCTGTGTTGGTTGTTAAGTTTCCCTGCTTCTGTTTTTGACTCACTAAAGTCTGTACAGTAGACATGAATTACCAGGGAATTTGAATTGAATGAATGCATGAGCAGGATCCAGGTTTGAGATGATTGCTAGTGACTGGAGCCACTTTGATTGCTCCTCTTGCTAGCCATGTGGAACCTGTAAGATAAGGTGTGCAGGCAGTAATTGCATGTACAACTTCTTGAGTTTCTTCAATTGCCTTTCTACCTTTTTAGATGTGACCCTGACAGGTGGTACAGGACTACTGGGTAGTATAGGGGAAGTATGTTGGAGGGTTATGATATTTATGTATAATGTATGTATGTATAATGTCGCTGTCCACAGTGGGCGGGCCTGGGGCTTGTAACGCTTTACTCATAATAAATGCAATATTTTACATGTATGAAACTTTTGCAGTTCTAGACACCAGATAATTAAAGCTGTGGAATTAGACAACATGTTGCCTTTTCAGCAGAATTAATAATTACTCGAGGATTGCTAAAGCCTAATGGTAAACTGGTGAAAGTAATCATTTTATCGATCAGTTGGTCAAACATTCAATCAGGATTGTTTGTTAGAGTAATTGTGATAATACACCTGTACATACCAATATGTAAATAAAAATTATGCTAAATATTACATCCACTATTATTACCGCCTGAAGCCGCACACATCACTACAACACAACTGCATAATATTTACTTTAAATACAATAAAAACAACACTTTAACTCATTTGTTTACAGTCAGTGGATTAGGCTATGAAAAAACATTTTGTGATGAAAACCTCAAGTAAGCTGACAAAAAGGAAATGCGTGCAAGATCTCATCAGATGTGTAGCTGAAGAGACCAAGACGACTAGTCTTCTTTTATTGTAATGTTGACTCTCAAGCCTGAAGCAGTGCAGAAAGCGGGAGGCGGCTGAGACTACCATGCCACTTTTTATGTGAAGGAATTTATGGATGTCTGCTTGGATGTAAATCCCCTGGCATGCTTGTAGGGTAACATCTGGTACCACACTGTCCCTTACCCACGATCTGGGAGGGTTTCTGTTACAACTGACTGCAGTGGATTGACCAGGGTTCAGTAGTTGTGTTGGAATAAATAACCCCTGTGTCTGGTATAGGTTCATGTAGATTTGTCCCACCTGTCAGATGTTCTTAAGTACATAATTTTACACTATGTAGACTATATTTAACAAAGTTTTAACGCAAATTTGGCACATTACTGAGCAAGCTAGATGAATAAAAATTAACACTAAAGATTAATTTGAAAAAACTGAAATAATAGCATATTTTTGGCAACCACCAATGATAAAAAGCAGTTTTCTAATAGAATCGACACTTAAGATGTTGGTTAATGTTTGGTGATGGTTCAATTAAAAAGAAAATATCAAGTAAAAATATCCAGAACCATATGGTTTATTGTGGAATCCCCAATATAATTGGCTGGCTAGTGGACGGAAGTTGTGAGAAGCATTGACCACCACATTCTATGACTTATCAAAACCGACATCAATCTCCCAGTATCAGTTGTAGAATCTTGTCAACATATATTAATGTCAGTGTTAAGTGGCTTGATGTCCTTTGTAACACTAAGTTTGGCCAGCAGAGTTTATAAACTAACAAACAAACTACTTGATTGTCCAGTGTCCACCAGGGAGGATGGCTCAATTAATGAGGCTAGGGTCTACAATGGAGGCCATTTATCTGGAGAAGGGCAGCTGGACAATGTTGGCTGGGTTCTTAAAACTCCATCCTGATTTAGCCTATTGCAAATCCGGTTTGTTGATGTCCAAATATATGTAGTGTGTGAATAGTTTAAGTAACATCTGCAGTCGATCTAATAAAAAATAGTATTTTTGTTGAAATCATCGAAAGAATTGACTTTAGTCGTTAGATCTGGTAAGGCTCAAAATAGTGGATATCCAAAAATGGTAAACACTGTGTGAGTCAGTGCTGATCATGGGCGTGACTTCCATCCTCTCACTGATCACAAGACAGAGATAACAAATTTCACCATGGATGAGTTTTCAGCATTTCCATTTTTACTTCAATTAATGCTTAACCAAACATTAAGTAATTTAATAGTTGTCTGTTGATTTCACAGAAAACTGTATACAAAGTTGCACAAATGAGCTATCATCTTTTGTAGTGGATACTAACTAGTTAGGTTTGATTTTTCACAAAATGAATTTGAAATGAGACTGAACAAATTTAACAGTGGCTCCTTGAATTAAAAGCATTATGTTAATTAACTGTGCAGACTAACTGATATCTGCCCAGGCAAGTAGCTACTACAGGGTAATTAGATGTGACAGATCTGACCCATTACTCCTGGACCCCAATTTATAGAGCAGACCTTAACAGGGTGAACCCTGTAAGACATTGTTGTGAACAGTGTGACTGAGTGGAAATGATCTGTCTGGAGGGATTAGGATGTGTGGGACAGTTGTAAATAGTTGTTATACACTTGTTGCTCCTGCTTGTTAACCTCAGTGGAATTGTGTTTTGATTTATTTTTAGGATTAAGCAATGATTTCGTTTGTCAGCCATGATTAAAACTACATCCTCAACTGATTTAGTCTATCTGGTTCGTTGATGTCCTAATATGCAGTGTGTGAATTCTCTAAGTAATATCTGAAGTTGGTTTAATTAACCCATTTTATCCGGGATATGATTTCAGTCGTAGTTACCCTTTGTATCCGGGATACGATTTTAGTCGTAGTTCGCACTTGCCGGGGAAACCCCTCGCATTTGTAACATGGATGCCTATTGGATGATTCATATTTAATGACGTCAGTATCTTGTCGTCATTGGGGAATACCGAAGAAACATTGAATCAGCGCCGTTCATTGGTTTATCGACGTGGAAAGAGGACACCCCATGCTATTTCGAAGCCAAGATGGCGGACGAAGGCGCGGATCGTAACCAATTTTTGAAGGATATTACGCCGATTTACTTCATACTGGTGATACTAAGGAAGCAGACAAACCCATTGACAATATAGTGTGTCAAGACATTCTGATTAACATATTTGACTGATAGTTGATTGTGAAAGTGAACTTTGGAGGCTTCGATTTGGAGTGAATCGAGGACGGCATCCATTTTCGCCCACGGCGCGCAGTTTACGGCGGCATAAAACCTAATGTTTCTTTCAACAACTAACTATTTCACAAATAAAATTCATATTGAAATGTTTATTTAATTTCATTACTTTATATTATTGGTCTGGTAGTTATAAGAAGTGAGTCACAACATTTGGCATGGTTGACACAACGTATTCTCTAATTCCGTACAGCCGCGGCAAATTGTGTAGACTCGCATGGGGGTATTAGTACAACATTGTTCACAACAAGATTACTATCTAAGATACTTGAGTATGTTATATACCTACGTTTTCAGCAGAGAATGGCGCATAATATAAAATTAACTTGCTCATTGAAAAGTTGCCTCCTTCATGGAGAAAATGTCAGGTGAAAAGTAAAAAGACAAAACGCAATTTATAATTAAAATTGTTAGTAAATGTTTCGCCAAATGCCACATATAGTTAAAAAAAATTAAATCGCTAATTTATTATATAACATGATAGTTTGTTTTATCTGCTTTCTAATGGTATATCACATTTAAAAATTGAATGAAAAACAATAAAGTTATGTCTATTTTAATGGAAGGCCTGTCATTTTCTGAAGCTGTCAAACTGATTTCTTGGATCAGGTCAGGAACTGGCTGCAACTCATCTGCAATAGCTTCAGGATAAAATGGGTTAAAAAGTGCGTATTTTTTTTCAAAACATCGAAAGAATTGATTTTAGTCATTGGATCTGGTAAGTCTCAAAATAGTGAATATCCAAAACATAAACAAAGTTTGGAGTTTGATGGGCTTTATTTCTATCCTCTCGCCGATCACATGATAAGGCGACGGTTTTAATTATTTTCGGTTTACGGATCCACCAACCACATTTTGGTGAATAAAAAATAAATAAAAGCGGTTTATTATTTTTTTATGTCCCGTCGACATTCACTTTTTACAAATCTATTATAATAATAATCTATAAAAAACAAATCTAATGTCTGAAAAACGAAATGTAAAAAAAAATTGAAAGGCAGAGAAGCATTGCGGCATCGAAAATATATTCACAGCACCGGGGAATGCCTTTCACAGTAGCATTGTGCCGCATTACTACGCAGATAACTCATTGTTCTCCAACTATTGATACAAAATACAAATGATCAGTCTCGTGCAAATTGGTATGAATAATGTTCTGTAAGAGAAGTGATTTTCATAGTCATGAAAGTTTCAAAAACGAAATATAGACGGTCTATTTCCAGGCGTAGCCGTAGGCCCCGGGCTGTGGTCAAGCTGTAATGTTTTGTCAACATGTTGCTAATATGTTCGAACTAGTTATATTCAGTCACCGTGAAAGCGGAACATCGTCTGGTTACTGTATTTCCAGTACACATCAGTATTGTATCTATCTAACTAAATCGTCCTTAAACCAGGAAATATCAGCGCTAACGTAGTTTTTGTGCCTTTGATGCTAATGGAAATAGTGACATGTATGTGACCTGGTGACCCCGCCGGATTGTGGTGGCAAATTAAGAGGATGTGTCAATATTACAAATGGTCATGTTTTGTCAACAACACGTAAAGCGCCAATGAAAAACTGTAAATTTCGAAACAAAAACAAACATTTGTTGAGATTGCGTTTTCATTAATAACAAGGAAATGAGGCTTAATTTCTTATTTAAAAAAAACTACAATACTTACGACGTTGCAATTTGGCATATGAACCCGTCTTACATCTAGGCAGCATGATACGATATTGAATTACGATTAGTGAAGGGTTTGTATCAAAAATACACTGCCAGTTTAAGCTGTCATTCAACTTTTGTTTAATTAGTTCATGGTGGTGTAGCAGACGTGATTCGTTTATGTTAACCAAAATATATCTTAAAGTTATCAGTGACACTGTCATACTTATATGTGTGTCATTTATTTCTTTGGGGATTTCCTCAAAACGAGATAATTTTGCATTTTATGGCAATTTTTTTACATATACAAAAATGTAAAAAAAAATCTTATAACATAACCAAATAAATGAAAAACTGCAAATGTTATTAATCTGGAATATTATGTAGTATTTAATCTACAATCTGTGAAGAAATGGTTAATTTATCTTAAAACTTCTACTGAAACTAATCAATTCAAGACAAGCATATAATATCTGCCCCAGCTACCTTAAACACTGTTGTAATCATACAAAAACTTAAAAAAACAACTGGCCTTGATTAACTCTTTCCCCCTTCATCTCTCTTGTCTCTTTTTCACCCGTCCTGTGTTTGACATTACAGTAAGACATTTTTTTCCCCCTCCGATGTTAGACATGACTACAAATCCGTAAACCTAAAAATAAAAAACTGGCCTAAAGTTATGAAAATTCACCAAGGGCGAAATTTGTGAGTTTTCAGCATTTCCATTTTCACTTCAATAAATTCTGCATGCAGAATTAAATAATTCAACAGACTAAATAAAAGTTTGTCTGATGATTTCACAAAAACTACATACAAAAGTTGCACAAATGAGCAAGCATTTTGTAGTGGATACTAGGTAGGTTTGAATTTTTGCAAAATTAATTTGAAATTAGACAAGCGAAAAAATCGAATTGATCAGGCACCTATAACATAATTCCTTGCACAAAATTAAAGCATTTCAGTGATTCAGTATATACGGTTAACCTGTTTTAGAAATGGGTAAAAGTCTTAAGGCGAACAGAACATTTTAGACACAAAATCACAACCTACTTAGACAGAAGTGCATTGCTGTAGCAGAATCGGATATTTGAAAAGATGGTTTTTAACTTTTATGTCTACCTCATCATTCTGTTTCAAATTATGCAGTCTTTTTAACCATTGCATCTGATCAAATTAGTCCAGTGTATTCTCAATAATAAAGAAAAAAAAATTCACTTTGTTTTGTTTTTTAACTTAATCTTAAGCTTGATCCACTACTATGTTATGGCATTGTAGTTAATCATAGATTAACCTAGTGTTTAAAGTGTCAACCACAGTTGATAAGATGCAGATTTGTTTTGAAAACCACATCCAGAAAGTGTCAGTTGCCAGTGGTGCTGCCACCTGGTGAATGACTGAGCAGTCTAATCTCCTGGTGAAGTTGTAAAATTCACTTGAAAGTTAAAATGTTTGTGGCATGTGTTCTGTAGTTTTCTTTTCTCATAAGTTCCCTACACACATCCTCGTGTTTACAATATACTACAATATACTACAATATACTACTGCACACCACTGAACACCAACATTGCAAGCTACAGACACCACACCAAGCCACAATATTTACCACACATATAACGTGACACCACACTGCCATACCAGTTGGCAAGAAATCATGCTACGCCTACACGCACATCTCACCACACACACCACCTGTATTTGTAACATCCTGCAACATCTCGTCTGTCCAACCATTTATGGATATCATGTTTTTTTGTGAGGTAAACGAAATAACTTCTATAAAGTATATTTCTGCAAAATCTTTGTTTAATATTAAATCAAGTCTTGCATTCTGTCGCTCACAACAGTGATTCATCTTATCCATTTGGCATTGTTAAATTCTTGTAAATGTATTTTTGTGAGATTGATATTTAGCCATGATATCTATATAACAAACTGAATATCATTCACTATAACTACACACATGCATGCATGCGCACGTGCACGCACACGCACATACACGCACGTACACGTATGTACACACAAAAGAACAACTTGTTGCTTCGTGTTTGACAAGCATAAGTGTTGTAGGATGTAGATCCTTGCAATCCCCAGGGAGTAAACCAGGGCTTACTTTACTGCTGTAGTGCTGGCCAGTTATTCCACTTGAACTGTTTGTATTGAGGCAGTGTTTGGACAGGGTAGGGTGTTTGTTGTGTTGGAAGGAGTGGGGTGTTGTGAAACCCTAAAAACTGATGTCAGAGGGTATTGCACAGACAGTCTTGCTGAACCCCAAGGAAGACACTTGTGCATAGCTGCCAACCTCTGAAGGCATTGATGGATACCCCTAACCCTGGAAAACTGAACTTTGCACAATCTCCTGGCAGTCTGAAGGCAGGAGCTGCATTAGAGGAGCACTTATTATCACAAAAAGATGCATAAACAGTCATGGTTGTGGCACTTACTTCCACAGCTAAAAATACGGTTGCTGGATTTAAGCTTAACCCTTGCTTTCCTGTTTTGGATAATGTTACCTGGATGGTGAGGGTTTCATAGTCATCCCATCCACCCACATTTACTTCACTGTTTCCTGTCGTTCCTTCAAGTTGGGGCAGTAGTAACCTTCAGTCACACTACTGCTGCTGTTAACATAGCATCTACCTCTTATTTCTGAATTATCTTATTATGTAAGATTGGTTAAGGTTATGACCATTATCACATACTTTATATAGTTTAGATGACCTGAATCGTGTTTTTTGTTAGTTATGTTCCCAAATCTGATGCTTACTTTCTAAAAAAAGTAACTTATCTACCTTTGGCCTTTCCATGTCTGCCTGGATCAGAAGGCATTGGGTATGGCACAGGTATAAATAACTACAGTTTCATCAAAGAGCTTGGTTTCATGTTACTTACTCATGATGCTGAATATAAAATCAGAATGCAGATACATGATCAATGTAGTTAAGATTACATCTTCGAGGCTCACAAGTGAACCTGACGAAACTGCACATGCCACATATTTCTAAAAAATGGGGGAACGTCCGCCTATTCATTTTAATGGGTGGAACGTTCAGGGGAAATGATCGGGGGGGAACATTCAGGAGTGGAAAGGATGAATCCTAACCAAAGACCTTTGAAACATCCGCAGAAGAAGAAGACAACCTGATAAAAGTACCGGACTGCCCAACCTTTGACCTATGTGGTATCCCTAGTACCTTTTATCAGAAAAACATTTGTTTGTATCGGTACCAAGAAATTGATCTGTGGCATGTTTCATCACCATATCGAGTGCTGTTTTAATGATCAGACATTCCTTGTGGCTGAACGGTTTCTGAGAAATAACGAGACCCGCTCATTAATTTCCTGATGGCAGAAGAAAGTGTATCCTATCCACAAACAGTTTGTATCCACATTAATCATCATCTGTGGGACTTGTTCCCAAGCATAGATATTTAGGCAGAAGGCTTGTTGAATTTATATCTTATCTTAGTAGTTTTTGTACTTCCTTCTTGTATGCCTACTGCCCTGAGAATAGGGTGCTTGGGTACATTTCTAGAAAGGAAAGGACTTGGCCTGCCAGAAGTGATGTTAGATTTTTTAGTGTTCTTGAAGCAGTGCTGACCCACCTAACTGGAAGCCGCCGTGTGGCGGTGGGTGACTGTTTCACTTCTGAGTAGATGGAAAAGTGCCAATAACTTTGAAATGATACATCCTTTCGATGATTATTTGTTGCATGGAAAAAATTGTGTCTCCCTAAAATGGAAATGTGGTGCAGCACTTGGGCTATGCTTTGACTTAGATTTCAAGTAGGCAGTTGGCTATGCTAATAATAAATGTTCTCACAGTCTACCATCATTCTCCAGTGTGTATTTAAGTAATTGCTCCAATGGAAAACAAACCAAAGTTATCTTACAGTGCCGCAGTGCTGCAGTTACTAAATGTCTGTCTACTCCAAGCATATCTAGTTCATCAGCCTTGCCCTGTCTGGGTTGCTGAGCAGACATGCCTAGACAGGTTTATCTCACCCAGAAAATAACACATGGAATGGTCTTTCATAACTTAGGTCATGGAACTATGACTGGCTAGGAAGCCTCCACTTGGTAGGCTTGATAATGTCTGAGTCATTGATGCTTGGCATGAATTCTCAGACACAAGTGTTGATGTCTATCACAACTTTGCTGGATCTAGCATTAACCATTTCAGTTTGACAGGCCGAATTTCCAGCCACGCGGTGTGTGACACTACAGTACAACAGGCTGAATTTTCGGCACTGGCTACGTTCACCATTTAAATCACTTTTACTCATAATTATTCAGTACGTGGAGCCACTTGTTATATACTGTTGTCATGGCGAATTAATTACCTATTCAGTAGCAGCAATCATTGATTATCACTGAATATTATTTTATGGAAATTTTTGCGGTTTTTAATGATGGATTATCAAAATCTACGATGGCCGCAATGGTGGATGCCATTACTTCAACTGGCGATTTACTGCCATATGTTTTGGACAGATTATTTGGTAGTTTTAATGACGAATCTTTGTCGGATGTTGATGAGAGAAACAATGATGATGTTGGTAAACTGTACATTGGTATACAACTGTGTTCAGCAACTGCAAAAACGTTGAAATCGTGACGGCCTTCTTGGATTTCTGGTTACCATGACGACAAAATGTAAAATGATATGGCTAATTTTATTCGCTGATTATTATACTTTCAGAACATATGTAATATTCCTATTCATAAAATGCATTTTTGTTGCTGAAATCTTGACTTGAAATGATGCAGTCGATTTTCTTGCATATTCACTGGGAATGCAGTATTTAGTGGTTACAGCAGATCTGGGACCGGTGTCATGTTGCCTACTTAAACTACGCAGTTACTTAGCGCTACACATGTGCGTAAACTAAATATTTTGCATAGCTAAGTAGCTGCGCAAAACTGAGCAAGTCAGGTTTTATGTAGTGCGCCTGACCTATTTCTTAGCTAAGAATGCGCATAAGGTTAGATGATTCATTATCAATGGGTAATCCCCAGGATTCCCCTTCCCATAATCCCGTTAGGTACATGGCGAAAGCACGCAACACAGTTGACACCGTTAAACGGGAAGAGAAAAGCAGTTTAAGTGACACTGAGTTGAGCTGTCTGTTCGAGCAATACTCGCAGCATGTCACAATTTTACAGTTTAAATTGAGGAACAATGTGACCAATCTGGGAAAGAAGCAGAAAGCGATTGCTTATTATTTTCTGTGCCGGCTATATACATAGTTTTAGGAGGTCAGCAAACAGGCCTATGCCATTCAACAGTGTCAGTGTCTAAATAATTATCAGACATCCAGTGTTTATTATTGTATTAAACTTATCAAAAAAATACAGTCTGATTAATACAACTTATTTTATTAATGTACATAACGTTTTTAAATGAAAGTTCAGGATATTAATTATTAATTCATTATAAATTCACAGTTGTCAACGCTGTAGGCAGCTAAAATGCTGTAATCCATGTTCTTATCCAAAATCTTCAGTGAACAGTCTGCTTCACAGCTTGATGAATGACCATTCCAGTCTCTGATTTATGATGCATCTTGCTGCGTCATTTGTCGACGTACTTGTCAGAGAACCGCCATTTTGAAAGTCCCTAAGAACTACTTAGTGGACTTACGCCATAGGGATAGGAGGCGTAGGCTAAGTAGGGTGTTGCGCCATAGGGATAGGAGGCGTAGGCTAAGTAGGGTGTTGCGCCATAGGGGTAGGAGGCGTAGGCTAAGTAGGGTGTTGCGCCCACTGCATAGTCTAAGTAGACGACATGAAACGCGTAATTTCATAAGACAATCATCTTAGTGCTAAGTAAACTTTCTTAGCTGCTAAGTAGGCGACATGAAACCGGCCCCAGGGATGTAGTACTGAAATGGTTAAGTATCTTTTATTAAGAGTGGAAAAGATTCCCGTCCAAAGAACTCGACAGTTGTCTTTCTGTGTATGGCCTGTCTCTGTCAGATATTTTGTTATTCTGTTCTGAAACATATTCCTGCTGATAGCATTTACACAGCTAGCAATATTGTTAGTGTTAATCAAGGAGAAGAACGCTCAAGATTTGGTGTCTCTAAATCTGGTCCTGAGTCCTGACATGAATGCTGCAATATTTGTTGCAAATAAACTTTCTTGTTCCTATGGTAGTTAGACAGATGCTGGATGGTTATTTTTTTTAAATAAGTAAATATGTCAGTTGGTCCATGTTGGCCAGTAATAGGTTCATGTTGGCTGTAGATGGGAAACCATGTAGATGACCTGCCATGGTATGTTCTTCTGTCAGAGATGTCCAAGTACAATCAGTTGTCCTCGTTTGTGGATGCAGCTGAGAGATTATTCCTGGCATCTTGGTGATGTTGGTAACTTTAACTGGCTGACATTTGACCTGAGCAGGTCAGCAGATATGGAGTAATTATAACCACATGTGATATGGAAAACCATCCAGATGGGAACAGCTTGAGAGAAGGGCTTGGGTGGCAGAAGTTGGGTGCAATATGAAGAGAGAATCCAGGCAGATGTATCCTATTAATTTTACAATTGAAACTAATGCTAGACTGAGTCAGGCAATGCCACACTGTGTGCAAAGTATTAACGATTTGTTTTTTAGGAAAAATATACCCTGCTTTTTCTTGTTGCCAACCTAGCCGAAGTAGCGTTTTCATAAAATCCTACAATTTAGTTTTTTTGTAAGCTAATTTTTAGAGTGTAACAAATTATCGAAAGGGGTTATGGTCTCTAAACCACTTCGACTTTCATTTACCATGAACCCGGATGGACTATGTGTGCCCATATGGGGTGATCTTTCCCAGGAGTCTCTGGGAGGGGAAGCTCAATGGGGGCCCACTGGGGATACAGTTGCAGAATACTAAAACCATCTGTTTCCCCAGTTTTTATGCAGGCCGTATGAAAGCTGTAAATATTGCTACGTATGTCACTGTATGGCACCCACCCTCTGTCCCTATCACATTCTGCTTATCAGAATAATTCTGCGTGGGCGACTGCCTAGGTACAGCTGACTGCACCCTGTAAACTGGGAGGTGGTTTGGCGATACATGAATGAGGCATGGCTGTCTGTGTGCCTTCAGACGTGCACCTATCAGTGTCTGAAATAGGTTCCAATTCCCTCTCTTAGCCCAGCCATTATCACCCTCCCCTCGTCTATGATTTAGGCTTATCTCATGGAAAATTTGTTTGGACTTACAGTAATCTAAGGTTGAAAGCTGGCTGACTGATAACAGCTATGCAGTTATATGTTCTCTGAGAAACTAGGTGAATGGAATGGAATGACGTGCAAGAAATACTCAGTGGCACTTTTAGTGCTCTTTCATCTGCTGAGGAGTTTTTTTGAGAACTATCGACAGATATGGACACAGGAACTGATGCTGTTATCTCAGAAAACTTATTGGGAATATAAACAGATGTGAACGTTGTTTGGTGTCTGCTAATTATCTGCACTGTGGGTTTATTGCCAATGGGGAAATTACTGAAACATTTGATTAACTTCTGTTGTGCTTTTTTCATGTAGAAGATTACTGAAGCATGCTGGTTGTTTGTGTTGGTTTCTGTTGCAATGGGAAGAAGATTACTCAGGCATTTTTGTTTGTGTAGTTTGCTAAGGTGAAGATTACCGATAGTTACTGGTAACCGTAGACCTGTTCAGGATGAACGTGTTCAGTAATTCATTGATGTATTTTGCTATCTTAAGAACAAACTGAAAAGTGAAAACCAAACTATTTAAGTGCGCTTATCTCCAACGATGAATAACTGTGAATGTGGACACTTTATGAGCATTTATTTAAATAATTTATTTATCATACCTATTTATTAATACACTGTATTATAATCATTTGTTTTTATTTATTATAATTTTATATTTATTAATTATAATTATCTATTTATTTATTAATCTTAATCAAAAACTCTTTTTTTATATATTTTTAAACTATAATATATATTTATTATTTTTCTGATTGCATGTATGTTTTGTATGTGCGGCTTGTCCCAGATTTTTTAGTAACAACATTTGTATATGATTTTTTTGCAAGTAAATACATATAACAGAGTCATGTATACCACATGCACACACAGTGCTGCACTCTATAATCTAGCTGTTTCATGTTCTTGCAGTCTACTTCCGTAGCACGGTCAACTTCACGACACTGCGATATGATAGTGAGCTGGGGAAGCGTGGAAGCACTGAATTCATTGCCATGGCTGCACGCATCCAGAAAGTGGTTGAAGAACTGTACATAAACATACCCGGCGAACAGATCGTCAATGTTCTTCAGTTCAGGTGATTCATTGATATGCAAACCACATATGCTGAGAGACATGATGTTTATATAGGGAATGTAGTTATGCATGAAAATTTTCATCACGTTGGGAGATTAGTTTTTAGTTTGCAAACCTTATTTGTAATTTTTTATTACTAATATAAATTAATATAAGCTTTTCATGTATGATTTATACCCAATTTTTTTTAGATGTCTAGATATGTGCATGAAAAACAGTAACAAACAGATCCCATGCAAATAATCAATAATTTACTAATTTTCTTTCAAGAATGTACTAAAGTTTTTTATTCTGTTGTCTGAAAACTGAAAGGAATATCTTATTTGGAATATAGTATTTCTAATAAATTGTATTCTGCAATGCCCACTACATATTGGTGTCAGGGTTCAGCTACATTGCATACAAGCTGCATGTTGTAGCAGCCACACTACCAATGGTGTTCATTCATTGTATGCTTGTCTGTAGACCTGGAAGCATGGACCCTGAAGTACCGCCAAGTCTTCTTGTGACCTTTGACCTGGGCTCTGTGCAATACTACAACCGAGTGGTGCTCTTTAATATGCTCAACGGTGCTGTGAACAGTCGCAGGATTGGCTCCTATGGTGCATCAGCACATGGATTTACCTTCAGGCCACTAGAGGGTAAGCAACTATTTGAAATTGTGCACATTTATGTATTTGAAATGTGTTTGCCACATTTCAAAATGTTTAACTTCTGACGTAACTTGTTCTGCCTGGGCACTGTTATACTCAACTTTGCTCCATACCATCTATTCCACACTGCCCCATGTCAACTACTCCACACTGCTCCATGTCAACTACGCGACACTGCTCCATGTCAACTACGCGACACTGCTCCATGTCAACTACTTCACACTGCTCCATGCCAACTACTCCACACTGCTCCATGCCAACTACTCCACACTGCTCCATGTCAACTACTCCACACTGCTCCATGCCAACTACTCCACACTGCTCCATGTCAACTACTCCACACTGCCCCATGTCAACTACTCCACACTGCCCCATGTCAACTACACCACACTGCTCCATGTCAACTACTCCACACTGCTCCATGCCAACTACTCCACACTGCTCCATGTCAACTACACCACACTGCTCCATGTCAACTACTCCACACTGCTCCATGTCAACTACTCCACACTGCTCCATGTCAACTACTCCACACTGCTCCATGTCAACTACTCCACACTGCCCCATGTCAACTACTCCACACTGCTCCATGTCAACTACACCACACTGCTCCATGTCAACTACTCCACACTGCTCCATGTCAACTACTCCACACTGCTCCATGTCAACTACTCCACACTGCTCCATGTCAACTACTCCACACTGCCCCATGTCAACTACTACACACTGCTCCATGTCAAATACTCCATACTGCCCCATGCCAACTGCTCCACAATCTGCCTTTCTAAAGACCATATTTGAAAATATCAATCATCTACATTCAGTTTTATTTTCACCTGGTTTTGAAATGTGGCAATGTGACTCTAAATATGACATCTGTTGGATATAAAATTAAAAGTTTATCATTCTCAATTAACTTGAAAATTATAAACTTTTAATATATCTTAGTCTTTAATAATTTCTCTTATATTTTGCATAGCTATCACAATTTCTTTGGAATTATGTTCTAGTTAAAACTTCTGCTCTGCTTTCTACTTATCCAGCATCTGAATAATCCCATTTAGCCGTGTTATGTGACACTAATTAACTTTTAAGTATTAGTAAATTTTGCTCTAGGTATTAAAATGTTCAAAATTCGATAATTAATTTAAACATATTAAAAAAACAGTTTTTGTTACTGATTTACACTTTCTACTATTCTTATATCAAAAGATTGGGACACGCTTTTAAGGAGGAAATTAGTTTATGCTGACTTCATTTTGAGTTTTGTCTCTTGTTATACAAGGAAACCAAATTACCGACAAGACTATATATTTGGTATAATTAAATTTGTAAATAACTGGCAAAAACTACAGCATTACTGTCAGATGCTCAGCAATATTTTCTATTTCTATTCGTAAAGCCATTGTTAATGTCAAAATTTCTTGAAGCAAGACATTGATGTCGGCTGTAATATTCCTGTGTTTTTCTAACTGGTTACGTTTGGGAATGATGTATTCAGATGTGCTTTCACTTTACTACTACACAATGTTGATGATGTAACACATGCTAATGTTATTAAATTGCCAAGCTTGGACTAGTCATTACTGAGGTAGAGTATTGGCTTTTGCTAATATGTGACTGTTTAGATGGTTTTGTAGTTTATCATTTTATAAGCTTGCACTTGTTGTTATTCAGCATTGACTGTATATGGGTGGATGGTTTTTAAATGCACAAGACATACAGAAATGTTAGATAAATATCCATTCAGGATAGCCGTAGGTTTAACTGATAATCCTTCTGTCAGGCAGAAATATTTTTAAATGATTTTGAAAGCCTTAGTATATAACATTTGACTACTGGTGTGGGAGATTAAAGAATTATTTGCATCCACCCATACAGTGAAATGTTACGCATGACTAGGTGTTTTGGAATGGTGTTTTGGATATAATGGTACCTTGCCTGCTGTGATCACAAATGTAGATTGTGGATGGCCAGCTTGTTTGCAATACATTACAAATCAGAATCATGTATCATTGCATGTGAAAGTTGTACTATAAGAAACACGGACAAATCTGAATCATCACCAAGATTACCAACAGATATAACAGATGAGTATCAATGATTGGTTAAATGCGGTGTCCATTTCTAAATCTCCTTAAATTATGTTTATTTATTTTACTGATGCTGATATTAAAACTGAGTGAGACAGTATTGAGGTTATAGGAGCATCCCCACAGTAAACCATGTGGTATCATAAGCCAACAAGGAAGTACAACTATCATACTAAGAGTAAGATTAAAATTAATGATGTTGGAACTTAGTAACAATTCAGGTAAAACAATAGTTGTTACAGTGAATGGGCATGACATCAAGTTGGTTTGACTTTAAGTAAGATAAGATTGGTTCAGGAATGGAGTTTTTGCTGTATATATTTCATCACATTTTAAACTGTTATCACTGGAGAGCCACATCTGGCCACCCTCGTACCAATTTAAAGAGAATGTGTATTTCAGTTAAAGGTGTAATACTATGGAACTCTCTTGACAGCTCTTTAATATGTTGTAGAAACGTTCGTTTAAAAAAATACACTGCTAACATTATGGTTAGCTATGTAGTATAAATATAACAGCTTGGCTGTATAAATATTGATTTATTGTAGATACAAAAAAATTATTGTTTTATTTATGCTGGTCTTTACATGTTATTCTTGAACTATGCTACAGTGACTATCTAGTCTAAACACTAATATTTCATTATTCATATTGAAATATAAATAGTTAAGTTGTAATCATGCATGTTGCATACTGTAATTTTTTTGCTTCTTGTTATATTTATGGTAATTGGGCAAGTGTTATAAGTGACACACTTCTTGCCCTTTTCAACATCAAGACTGGTTTATATTTTATGTTTGGCTATTTTTGTGTTGTGTTGTTGTTTGAAAAAAAATAAAAGACCTGAATATAGCCATAGCAAAGATAAGATTTTCCAACAACATGATGGTGGTTATGAAAAAGCATGAAATTTATCAGTAGTTCATGATGCTTTTTAAAAACGTTGAATTTGAGTAGTTCCCACACTTGCAAGGTGATGAGAGAGGACTTAGAAACTAGACACTTCCGAATGTCTGTTAAACCCTACAGCCACTGTTGGCTTATGTTTGTCCAACGTCAGTTCAGCTTTGACACAAATATTAGCTTACTGAAATCTCAATCTATATTGTGTTGGTACACGTGTGCCTCTAAAGCAATTGCAAGAGAAAGTAAACAGGTGGAAGGCAACTTGCTTGATATGACATGGACAAAGGCAATATGTCAACTGCTTCATTACCTCATAACTGTAGTCATTGTGTGAGGTGGATGATAATCAACAGTTTACTACATCTGTGAAAGACATGCAGCCAGATAAGGAAATATAGACGTCTGGGTTTATAGTGTACTTACTTTTATAACACAAACAATTGAATGATAATTATCAGCAGCATACTTCAAACTTGATTTCAAGATTATTATCGTTCCTCTCACACAAATGACTAAAACACTGTGAGAAGACCGATGTAGTTGATGTGGTGTCTTCCTAATTGGCCAGGTGTGTTCTTGCAGAAATTTGCTGCGATCAGTCTGAGCATGTGTGTTGCTACAGCCTTGTTTGCATGGTTGTGGACGGTACTTTGTGTTGTGATTGGCTGGTATGGTTGGTAACATGTGCATGATTGGATGTTGTGTTTCTGCATGCAGGCATAACAGCTGTGCATGCTTTTAAGGTTGGCTGATTTGCCTCACCAAATTATTTTGTGATTTCTCTCAGTATTTTTAGTCTGCTGATAGTTTTGTAGTATATATTTCCCATGGTGTTTCGACATTCCAGTAGTTTCTCACATGTTCAGTTTTTATTCATATTTCTTTTATCAGTATTCTTCTGTTTAATCTTTGCTTTCTGTTCTGTAGTTGCTTCTCTTTCATTCATTACTACCTTGTCTTTAGTTATTTAGTCTTTCTGACTTCTTCTTCTTGTAGAAGAAAGTATGATAATTCTTTCAGGAACTGCTCTGTTTTTGTTCTTCACCATCTAAGAGTGGTGCAATGAGCAAAGTGGGTAAACCTTTCTTGTGACTAAGTTTGTCAACAAATCTGAAGTTAAATTGACATTTCTTTGAATAGTGATGTGCTCTCATGTTTAGTACATCTCTCCTTTTGTTGATTACATTGTTAGTTTCATATCAAGTCAAACTAAGTTTCCACAATCTATGCACATTACCAGTTGAAAATATATTTGTCTTAAATGTCCTTGCCATGCAAACAATTCTTAGATATATGTACCATGTTAGATTGGACAGCCACTCCTTATGCCTTGTGTTACTTCAGAGACACTTTGTTATGGTGCTCTGAGGGTTTGGTCTCATTTTGTTATCTTTCAAATGTAGAAAGAAAGAAACTCATCAGTTGCATTATTGAATGGAGAAAGACTTTTTAGAACTTAGTCATATTTAGATCTTAGATGATATTAACCACTGGGTAAGTTTTGTAATGTCTTTGTAATGACAACTTGACCTTGTGGGTTTATTGCTAAGATTCACCTTACCTTTCTAAAGAAGCCAAGTTGTTGCCTTTTAATGCAAATGTTATTGTCACAGCAGTATTGTTGATATTTTATAACAAACACAGTGTCATAACAGTGGCAACCAACTGAAAACTAACATAGGGGATTTGTATGACAAAATAAATAAAAAGTTTTAACTGTCAATCTTTAGCAATGTTTAAAAAAAAATTTTCTCAATTTGTACTGTAAAATTGTTGGCACTCTGAGATTGAGTTTAGTTGGAGAAGCTACACATGGAATAAAAAGTTGCTTCAGTGTGTGGACCATGTTGTCCTTTTGCTGCTGATGATGATGATAAACAATGCCATAGTTTGTCAGTTGCATAAATTCCAATAGATGGCAGCACACTAGTGCCCTGTACACACACACAGATCTGTTGATTTAACCTTGCTCATGCTTCAAGTAAGCAATAGCTGTCTGCATACATTAAGGGTTTAACTACTCATCATAGTATAGATGCATCTTAATAGACACTGACGATGCAATACTATCAATAGTAAATTTAACTATCGATAGTTGTCATCGATAGTATGCTAAACTATTGATAGTAATGACAGTTGACAAAATAAATCAGCAGGACTACTTGTGTAACTGTAATACTGTTTGAAATTGTACACATGCTTGTTCAGCTTTATTTTGTAATTATTTAATCGAACATCAACAATCGTTAATGACTTGATGAGAGCAGCATCTTTCATGGATTCACCATCTTGAATTGACTGCCTCCAAGGCCACACGATGGCAACGCCAATCAATTATGGTGTGGGACCGCTTTCCTGGCTATTCTCTATTCCAGGATACTATCGCAATAGTTACAAAACTATCGCAATAGTAATACAGTTATTGCAGTACTATCACAATAATAAAACTATCCCCAACTGTCCCCTGTAGCATACATATTTGTTGCATTATATTTGTATACTGTACAAACAATAGAGGTACACATCTATGCAAAATGAAGTGGTCATTTGAATTGTTACATAGGGTATTTGGGGGCTACTGGCCTATACATGCTGGCTGTCTGTCCCACGTCCTGTTTATCACAGCTGGCGTATGGTGGCCTTTAGATCTCAGATGATGTTACTGTTGTTAACAAGGCCTGAAGGACCTGTGGTTGATGAGAGTCAACCCTTGTTGGTCCACTAAAAACAATTTCTTAATTGAACTTGACACAATCCTGTAGTGTAATTAACACACCTTGTGAAACTGCTTTGAAACATTATGTACATACGTTTATTTTTTATATAACCATATGCTTATGGTGAATCTAGTACACATCCATTAGACATTCTTTCATGTCAGCTAAGGTTGGTGTTTTATCTGTCAACCTAATAGCCATGTAGTGGCTAACTTCAACTTAGAAATTGATTCTTAGCACTCCTGCTTTTTTACCTAACATTCTGAAGGGAGCTTTTGCTTCCTACATGTTTTAAGAAACAATTTTGGACAGTTTAATGCATCACTGGGTCATTGCAACATGTGTTTAATTTTATTATTAAAATAAAACAAAATTAAAATATGTGATTGTATGAACGCAGGTAAAAACGTATCTTAGTCTGTTTTTTAGATACTTTTTACTTCTGTGTTTGAGTATTTCGATTGAATCTCACAATATTCATTGGCAGACTGATTTTGCTACTAGCATATCACATGTGAAGTCGGTCCACCAGTGAAGACCATGAGATTCTGTTGAAATATTCAACGACAAACCCAGAACTTCTTGAAAGATACAAACTACACCGGTATGTAAAAATGCACATTTCAAGAAACCGGAACGTCAATCCATAAAATATCTTGGTCTGTCTATCTGAAATATTGATCATCATTGCCATTTGGTGGTATGGATATTTTTTTGCAGTGTACCAAATAATCTCGGTGAATTTCAATAAAATGGTGTTCCGGATCTTGAAAAGAAACATTTGTAGGCCTGGTTTCTTCAGACTTTCAGTTGCTCGTGGTGTCAGCTGAATACTGGCTCTCATTCCATCTACCTTGATCACTGATGGAATCAGTAATTGCATTTTGTAGGTTATGGCCATCGTGTAGGTTATGGCCATCGTGTAGGTTATGGCCATCGTGCATTACCGAGACTGTAGTTATGTTGTGTAGTGAAATGAGAAGATCTTGCATTCTATTGTTGCCTGTCAGTGTCTTCTGCTAGTCAGTTGTCTAGTGTGTCAAGATGTCTAGTGTATCACCGTAGATAGAACGTTGGCTTAGTTCCTAGTGTCGCACAGTGCATAGCAGTCCTAGCGTGTCAGTGAGGTAGTGTTGAGGTGCCTGCGTTGGCAAGTGAAGAAGGCATGGCTGTCTGCCTGACATCGCAGACTCACCCTGCTGCTTGTAGAGTGTTTGCTCTCGCTGCTCGCTCGGCCAAGCTAATCCTACAACTCTGCTGCCGCCCACATTGTCTTGCACAGGTTTGTATTGCAGGCCGTGGTGCCACTTGTCCGTTAACGATTGGTCGCACTCCGACCAGTCTGCCGAGACTTGGCACCACGAAAGCGAGCCTCATGGTGAACAATCGATTCATTTGCGACGGCTTCCTCAAGTCAATCACGTACTTCCGCGGTTCGCCGGATGGCACAGTGTTCATCAGTATATGGCGCCAGGTCGGGGATCAGACCTTCCTGCTGAGACATCGCATCCAGCTGAAGCGAGACCCTATTGGTATCCACACGAAGGAACTTGAGGAACCCCTAGCGGTGGAACGAGGCGACTTCCTTGGCGTTCATTACTCAAGGACAACTCCAACTGGGGTTCTTGTGAGTGCGATCCCAGACGATAGCGTGGTGCCCATTGAGGACTTGTTCCAGACCTATTCCGTTGATGCTTATGATGAAGAACTTGTGGTCGGATCGGCAATGGATCTCAGTCGTTTTTCTATGGGTCTTGAACGCAGAACATTTGCCATTCAAGGACGCATTGTATACAATGTGGGAGACTCATCCAGCAATATAAGAGGTAAACCATTAGCGGGGGTTTATACATAGCTATGTTGTCAATGTGGCTATGCAGTCAACTGAATTATCGAAAGAATGTCTTCTAAGAAGCAGGTGTTATAGTAGTGCGGTTATTTATGTTTAACAAGCTTTATTTCAAGATTTGGTGTATAATTTTTTGTGTGATCAAGTTATTTATGTTAGTACAATGAAAATAAAATGCAAATATTGACATAACAGCCATGGTTTAAATGTGGTATGTTTTCTAGAAATTGCACTCATATTTAATAAAATAAAAAATAACACAGTGGAACAACTATTCCATCATTGTCAAATTGCATAAGCAGCCATCGGAAACAACAGTAAACATGGTGGTCATTTCACAAAGTTTTTTCTAAGATGTCCTATGATATTGTTTGTTCACAAATGATGACTACATATGTTGAGTTTAATAACTTCAAAACAGTGTACATGGAAATATGTGGTTTTTAGCCAAACAGAAGCCTACATGAGCAATAATGTTTGAACCAAACAAATACAGTAATTAACACAATTACAGCAGAGATGCTAACATGAATGCAGAAGTAACTTTGATCTACCAAAGGCATTTATATTACGCAGGCGTGCTAATGATTCTGCTAATGAAACCTGCACATTTCAATGTTCCCTAGTTTAAAAGCTAGTAAAAGTTTAGTTATTAAATCTCAAAGTGTGTTCATCATTTGTTAACATGTACATATCAAAGCAAATGTACTGTATAGTACCCAGTGGAAGAATGGTGTCTTAATTACAGCAACACCCTCTTGAAGAAGTTTTCCTACATGCCCATTTTAAGCAAATTCACCATTTATTTTATGATTTCATAGTAGAAAAAAACACTTGAATTACTGCAATTATTTTGCCTTCCTTTAATTAGAGGGCATGTATACACCGTGGCTGATTCCCTTACACAATGTGTTTCTATTGGGTACTATACGGCACCAGTCTGTTTTGTCATTATTTCTTCCCGTTTCACTGCTTGGTAGTTGTATATATCTGACCATTAGTTTTTGCTGTTTTTACTGCCTGTAAAAGCTGGCAAACATTAATGGAGCACAGCTATAGCTTTGCAACAGTTACCCTCAGGCTGTTGAGAGACATTACAAGAATGTACTTGTTATCTTTGATGTCTTAACTGACTGGGTGTGCATTAAACAGATGTGGCCTGTATGCAACACAAGATATTCTTGTTGATATTCTGAGTATTTGAAACATCCATTAGATGTTGTGTAAGTTACTTCTGTAATGGTATAAAAACAAGACGCTTGTTTGTTTTAGAAACAAGCAAACAGCTACTGGCTTGATAAGTGATGCATTAACAGAGAGCTGATTGTCTTAGGTGCATAGTCACTAGCTTGATAAGTAAAACATTCACAGAGTGTTGTTAGCTTTATGTCTTGGTATGAAACTACTTGCAGTATTCCTGCAACTTTGAATGTTCTTGCTACATATGAACATTCCAAAATATCGTAGTTTGAAATTTTTTATTGCGTGATAGGATTTGAATTATATTTCCTTCCAAAGCAATTGTTTTTTAAATGGATACTAACCAGTATTCCTTAGAATGATAAAAATTCCCAACAAAATGACTACCGTTAAGTTAAATCATAATTTATTATGTAAAAGTTATGCTATTGTGACAGTAACTTGAGTTAACTAATCACCCCACAAGTTAGGCCCCTCACTCGCTAGGCTGGTTCTAGGAAAGTGACAGTAACTATTCCAACATGTTTTCTCTGAACTGTCTCGCCCCACTTCTAATAACATAACCTGCATCATGTTGGGGGGGGTAATTGTTGTCATTCATTGCCACCAGCTTTTACTTTTTTTACTTTACTTCATGAGGATGAACACTAAAATTACAGCAAATTAAATTTTCCAGGAACGACTGGGGTAGTTACCCCATCTTCACGCTTGACCTGTTCACCGGTTCAGTTCCGATGTGTCGACGGCAGCTGTGTGGACCAAAGGAGGAAGTGTGATGGAAGGCCTGATTGTCCTGATCGCTCAGATGAGTACAACTGTGGTTCGTACAGCTGCTTTCTTGATGTGTCACTGAACTTCAAGGATACTTTATTAAGATGCAGTTTGAGTAATATTTTCAAAAGTAAGACTATATTTTGGGGCACCCAGTTAACGTTATTCTGTACACCTAATCTCCTGGTGTCTAAAGAATGTGCCAAGTGTTTTTAACATGCCATATGTTTTCTGAATTATTGGTTTTGTGTTTTATTCTTAGACAATTTTAGATTACTATATGAATTAAACAAATCATGCTGCTGATTTCTATTATGCTCAGTTGTTAACTTATGACCAATAACTCAGTAACTGTTGCCTATAGAGAGGGCCTTTCAGTTAATTCAGTAAAGAAATTCTTCTTATAAGTCTCATCTCCCAACAGCTGTGTGTGGGCCCCATGAGTTCCGATGTGACAACAAACGGTGCATAGATGTGCGTCGCAAGTGTAACGGTCGCAACGACTGTGGTGACAACTCGGATGAGAGAAGCTGTCCTGCTGGTACAGTTGACAAACTACCTACCTTGGATAAATTATTTACTTGCAGTTTGCCTTAAAATTTTGCATTTAATTGTGCAAAATACAGTTTCAAATAATATTTGCAACATCCCTAAAAGTTCTGTATAAAGTCTTGGTTGCTGACATTGTGCATAGAGTTGTTATGTTTGTGTATAGTGGACAATGTCCAGATGAAATCAAAGGCTTGCATAACTTTTTATGAATAGAATTAAATTAGATCAAGTCTTGCCAACAAAGAATACATTGTTCTGGCAGCTTAATGCTAAAATAAAGAAAAACAGTTCAAATAATAGGATACAAAAGCCAGTCAAACTGACATTTAAATATTGTGGTGTGTACACGACTACAGTTGTTTGGTATATGCAGCTTATTGGTCAGTATTTGTGCCACACAGGAAGTTCTGCTAATTATAACCTCACCACACAGGAGAGTTCTACCATGGTGCACCAAGAGATGTTCCTGTTTCAGCCCCCAAGGGTCCTTGTGAGGAGGAGGCTAATAAGGTGAGTCCGGGTCTGCTGGGTGCCTTTGTCCCCCAGTGTACAGTGGACGGCTTCTATGAGACCCGTCAGTGTCACGGCAGTACGGGCCACTGCTGGTGTGTCAGCAAGGAGGGCGTGGAGCTGGTCGGGACACGCCGCGGCCCTATGGAGGAACCAGTCGACTGTGATGCCCCAGGTAGGTTGTGTTGTTCATTGTTGTTTGACACTAGGTGGAATGTTGTGTTGTTGTTTCTTTTGTAAACGTTAGTTATTCCTTGTATTCAGTGTGACAGTACACACTTGCAGTGGAGAACACGGTGGTGTAGCGGTCATGACACTAATCTCTCATCCTGGAAGCCTGATCGCAAAATTCATTCCATTCTTTAAAAAATCTTCCTCTTCTAAATCTTGCTAAATCAGCCCTCGTTTCCTTAATTCACTGAACTGTGTAAACATTGCCTGACTTCTGTCAGTAGGGGAATTAGCCTTACATTATTTCAGGGAGAATGTTAATTCCAAACAGTTTATGTCAAGATATCCGGATGATATCAACAGTAGTTCAAGAAATTATTTTACTTCACAACCTATAATTTTTTTATGTGTTTGCCTACTTAACCATTTCAGTACGACAGGCCGGTATACCGGCCTCGCGGTGTGTGACGCTACAGTACGACAGGCCGGTATACCGGCATTGGCTACGTTCACCATTTAAATCACTTTTACTCATAATTATCCACTAAGTGGAGCCACTTGTTATATACGGTTATCATGGTGAATGAATTAGCTATTCGGTAGCGGCAATCGTTTATTATCGCTCAGTATAATTTTACGGAGATTTTCGTGTTTTTTAATGATGGATTATCAAAATTTGCTATGGCCGGAATGGCGGACGGCTTTACTTCAACTGGCGGTTTACCGCTGTATGTTTTGGACGGATTATTTGATAGTTTTAGCGACGAATCTTTGTCGGATGCTGACGATCGAAATAATGATGTTAGCAAACTTAGCGACCGAGGCAGTGGCAAAACGGATACTGACAGCGGGAGCATTTTTGATGGCTACTCGGACGTCAGTGATGATGAATGTGACGGTGTAAACGCTGAGGATGAGCTGCCCACTGAACTATCAATGCTGGATGATGCGTAGTTTAATTTTTGTTAGAAGAAAAAGGTGTCTGAGAATCCGTCAAAATGCAAGGTTTGATTGGAATCGATCCAGTAGCAATGAATGTGTTAGCAAATATACAAATGAACACTTCTGTCATATATGTTTAAAATACAGATATATAACTTGTTTTTCACTTTCTCATACTCCACAAAATGTACTTTATATTGTATTTTATACCATAGTACACTCCTGTAGCATGATCAACATGAGTAGTTTACATTAAATATGTACATTGTCATTGCCATTGGCATACAACTGCGTTCAGCAACTGCAAAAACGTTGAAACCGTGGTGGCCATCTTGGATTGCTGGTTACCATGACGACGAAATGTAAAATGATATGGCTCATTTTACTCGCTGATTATCGTACTTTCAGAATATGTATGATATTCCTATTCATAAAATGCATTTTTGTTGCTGAAATCTTGACTTGAAGTGATGCAGTCGATTTTCTTGCATATTCACTGGGAATGCAGTATTCAGTGGTCACAGCAGATCAGGGCTGCAGTACTGAAATGGTTAAACGAAGATAGAGTTATCATTTCAGGAATTGTTGGTGTTATGTTTCAGTTGTCCCAACAGTTCAGTGTGGGCCATATGAGTTCTTATGTAGCAATGGACAGTGCATTGACAAGCGAAGGAGGTGTGACTCTCAGGATGATTGTGGTGACAACTCAGATGAAAACAACTGTGGTAGGTGGACAGTGACGTCAAATGACCTGCTTCACGCATGTCTTTCCACTTTCAGTGATACTCACATGTTGTGACAGTCAAACTTGGATTATCAATTAAAGGTGGCTGTGTTTTGAGTTCAGTGAAATGGTTTGAGCATCATATTGAAGAACACAGGATCTCACAAGTGTAACGTGGCTGTGTTTAACTCAGAAATATATAAAGTTACAACTGACCTGCTCATTTTGTAAGCCTATGTAAACCTTTTGGTTTACATATGACCTAAAACAAAATAAGGTTATACTGATTTATTGTTTGTATCTAACCACCTGCATTAATCAGGTTTGACTGTTCCACAAATATTTATATTGCTGCAATCTTTCTGCCAAGTTAACTTCAATATTTTAATTTCACTGTTGTTTAATGCTTCTTGTACATGCTGTTTAATTGGTTCTAATATGTACTTACATGTTTGACTGCTGCTGTTGCTGATAAAACGTATTCAATGCTTTATTTAATATGTTCACAAAGAACGCCTATGCACACTATCAGAAATGAATGCGACACATGTGTGGCACTCTTTCCTGCATACTAAATCACTAACGTGTAAACGTGTTATTTACACAGCAGGATCATATATTTGTCAAATTTTAAAAACCCTTTTAAAAATTAGATTTTTTGGCTATCTTATCGTAAGCATTATTCTGGTAATTTATTGTTGGGGCTGTATCAGTATTCTTGAAATTAAGAAATTATTTCTATAATACTAATGTATAAATAAACAAGATCATGTTGTGAATTTTTTTATTAGTTTTATAAAAAAAATTACTTAAAAAAAATTCCTTGTCAGTTTGCCTGTGTGTAAGTAAACTGATAGACTGGAATATGATCATACTGTGTTGGTTTTTCTCTGAATATATATATATGAATATTTTCTCTAATTTTTTTACCATTTGTTATTCATGTCTGTAATAAGACTTTGATAACAAATGGTAAACAAATTCTCTAATGCTGTACAATTGTCTGAGAATGAAAACAATTAGATCTTACACTGGCTAATGTCATGCTTTATTAAGTGCACGTATCTGTTGTCTCACAGTTCCTTCCTGTACTGCTTAAATGTGCAACACTGGCTTCATACAGATAACAAATTATACTGGTACTAAAGAAACAAACACACAAAACTAACGAGACACAAAGAAGTTAAAAAGTGGAGACGTAAGCTGTACAGAAGCATCGTAAGGTGTTTGTGACGCATCACATGCTATCAATGTTGTCACTGTCGCTGTTATGCCACCGGTGGTTCTGCAGAATCCCACCAGTGTCTCTACTATCAGATGAAATGCGATAATGGTCGTTGCATTGACAAGCGGAGACAGTGTGATTCCCGCGATGACTGTGGTGATGGCTCTGATGAGCGATACTGTGGTGAGTTTTAATCATGTGGCTGTCTGGCAGTCACGCGACTGTTCAGGATTGTTCAGGTGTGGTCTGTGACGTATCTAGGATCTCGCAAAGGGGAGGCCAAACGGGCCCAAGCATAGGCAGTTTAGGCACCCATTAGTTTACCATGCCACCTTGTAGTGGCGCAATGGAATAAATCTAAACATTTAAGCGGAATGGGGCCATGGCCCTATGGACCTCCAAATAAACCACTGGGTGTGGTAGCATGACATACAAACAACGTTCCAACTCTCAATGAAGGTCATTTATTTACACTGGACAATGTCTATACTTAATTAAAGCAACCTGCTCAGTTATTGTTTCGTTGTATATATATATTTATCTGTGTAAAAGGAATGCCTTGGAAATACTGACAATAACAAATTTTATTTTAATATGCCAGGAGAGCTGTTAGAAATATCACTTTGCTATTGTCATGATATTGTATCCACAATATGTTGGCATTCCTAAGAGTTGAAAGCAAAATCATAAAAGCATTGCTGCCGTCATATTGCGCATTTGCGAAGGGTATTTCTTAATCCATTCGCCATATAGTCTTTTTACTATACAGGCCCTGTATTAGTAAAGCAGACTGACTTAATATGCTGCAAACACCTGATGATTGGATATAAAATTGGAGATAAAATAATATTTGCATCAAACTGTCACTATCACTTACAATGCTTTTGATATCTTTATCTCGTTTGTCAAAATAACATTTACATTGTTTCTTCACATCACAATAGCCTTAGTTGGCAAATACAATACAATTAAATACAATATAATAAAGGACTTTTGGATTAATACCAAGGGAGCCAAGGGAGAAGCTATGTAGCCTTACAACAAGTGTCAAGTAAGAAATAAGGAAGCGTTTAACACTAGCATTGTCCCATAATTTCTGCATTAAAACAAGGTAGTTATTAAAAATGACTGGTATCTGAACAGGTTGCTTTAAAGAGGTTGAATCCTAAGGTTGTGTTTTAAATTTTTTTTCTTGTGCAATATGCACATGAAAAATCTTTTAAAATATGCGATGTAAAGATGGTTTGTTGGCCTAATGGTTGCCCTACCATAAAATGAAACTGCTTCATAATCATTGTTCATTAACCAATTTTCTGCATGCATGCATGTATACCCATTGACAATTAAAAAAATTGCAACTTAATTTAATGTGACTAATTTCAGCTTTATGTCAATTTAATGCTACTAATATCTTTTTATTTTAATCAAAATCATACTGTAAGCTAATTTCTTGTTTAAACAGGTTATTCTCAAAACACATCTTTTGTACACTGATGCTAATTACTCATGTTTTTATCACTTACCTTTTCAGGGCTTTTCTATTATTTATTTCCACTATCATGTAGGTTTCTGATGGCCCTAAACAAACTTCTGAAATTGTTCTTACCCAAGTTGTGTACTTATCAGATCAGCCCAGGTGCTCCATACATGAGTTCCGCTGTGGCAATGGCAAATGTATTGATCATCAACAGAAGTGTGATGGCACAGATGACTGTGGCGATTCCTCGGATGAAAATAACTGTGGTAAGAATCCTGTCTGCAATATTTGCCTATTTGTTGCAGTTTTATTGCAAATGTTATGCAGTTTTACAGAAGCTGAGTATGATTCGGCAAAGGTTACATTATTTCCATGAATTCAGTTGGCTCAAGACATTTGTATAAACAGAGCCTGAGAACAATCCAATTATTGTATATTTTTATTATTGAATGATCATGTACATTATATATTTTGTATTGCAGTGACAACAACAACAACAAGTTTATCCTAACAATGTTCCTTTCGTCCCAGTCCCAACAGGTTGCTCGGAGCACCAGTTTCAGTGTGATAACGGGCAGTGTATCGATGCAACAAGAACATGTAACAGGGTCAGCGATTGCGACGATGGGTCGGATGAGAAGGATTGTGGTATGTCCTCAAATGCAACATTGTGCTTTGTTGTTGCAGGAGTGTTGGTAAAAATAACACTGGCTTGCTAAGTGGATTGTTTATGTTCTGTATTTATGGCTACTAATTTAATTGAAACTACACACACCTCACCTGACGTGACACATTTCATGATAGTGTTTGAATGAAACAATTAAAAGTGATTTTCAAAACTGAAAATTGTGCCTGTTTTATCCATTTGATCTTTTATCATTTGCATGCCATGCCTCGGAAAGTATGCTCTGCCAATCACTTATTTTACATTCTGACACATCACCATTTGGACTTTTCCTTATCTTTCTATGCAGTGGTAATCATTGCTATAAACACAGAATATATATTAGTTGAAGGCCTCATGTCCAGCTTCATTATGCTACAGTGTGCCTCAGTTACAGCATGACTGTCTAATATGACCATATGCCTGTTGTGGTCTATAATACATGTGCTTCAAGTAGGCTTAACTGTTTCTGTTCCTACTATTGAAGAGTCAACCTTTTGCTGGTAATAAATTTTTTAAGTTGCTTAATGCCTGAATTTTGTTTAAAAAAAAATAAACGTCAAAATATCTGAAGAGAGATCGACAGTTCCCTTGAGAGATGTAAAAATTCACATATAAGAAACTGTAACGACAATCGATTGAAGGAATAGTTCAGTTGTTGGCACTTACATAACAAGCATGTGTTTCACTGGAACGCTTCATGTTCCAAGTCAGTAGACGCTGTAGACAATGTATCGACTGTCAGCACCTCACTGTGATGTAGAAGAAATATAATTTTATATAATCAAGCAAATGAATGAAGCTGCTTTATGTAGTTTAGTTTGTGTTATTTATGCGTATTTGGCATGTTTTCACACCTGATTGACATGAATGGTGTTGCTCTGTATTTTCAGTATTTGTATCTCTTGTGCTTTATAACTGTTTGGTTCATATATACACTTTGAAAAAAAAATATTAAGTTAGTGCCAAACATTTTGTTTTCAGTAAAAAAATTAGTCAAATTTTGGGCTTCCCTAATTATGTGATAGATGACAGTGCATCATTTTGTGGAATGTTTTTGAGGTTTGAACTAGGAATCGTGCATTGATTCCACATGTGAACCAAAAACAGTTAAAAAGCACCTGATGTATTGATAGGTGCTTGCTATGCTTGTTTCATCTGCAGTTTTCTAGGTGCAGTAAAATCCTGTAACCATGGTTGCATACTCTCATTTATGCAGTCAACAACGCAAGCCAGATGTAAAGATACAAAAAGGCCAAATGAATTACGTTTATTAAGGGTATGCCTAATGGCATAATATTACGATTAAGAACATGAAATGTGGACCCTGTAACATATGCCAAGCCTGTGGCTGACCCTCATACAAAGCCGCCTGGACACAATGCTCCCAGAGCCCACATTTCGACATAGTAACCCAGTACATGTAGTAATAATCCTACACAAGACAATTCATGGCATCGCCACTTGCACTTTAAAACATTAACCCATCACCGTCGAGACTCGACACACTGCCTAGTTGCACACACTGCCTAGTTGCACACACTTCCTAGTTGCACACACTGCCTAGTTGCGCACACTGCCTAGTTGCGCACACTGCCTAGTTGCGCACACTGCCTAGTTGCACACACTGCCTAGTTGCACACACTGCCTAGTTGCACACACTGCCTAGTTGCACACACTGCCTAGTTGCACATACTGCCTAGTTGCTTACACTGCCTAGTTGCACACACTGCCTAGTTGCACACACTGCCTAGTTGCTTACACTGCCTAGTTGCACACACTGCCTAGTTGCACACACTGCCTAGTTGCACATACTGCCTAGTTGCTTACACTGCCTAGTTGCACACACTGCCTAGTTGCACACACTGCCTAGTTGCACACACTGCCTAGTTGCTTACACTGCCTAGTTGCTTACACTGCCTAGTTGCACACACTGCCTAGTTGCAGCACTAGAATACACTACTTGCTAAAATTCCTACTCTATGTACTTTAGTAACCTAGAAGGTGGGGCCATAACACCATAAGCTGCATGTCTTGTTAATGCTTTGTAGCAGCTTCATTTGGAATGGTAGAAATGATCAGTTAGATCACTGCCTGGTAGTAGAGTTGATAGTTTTTGTATATCTGACAATTTCAAAAGTAGAAGATTTACTGTAGTAAAAAAATTTACTACGTCAACTATGAGATGTCCCAAGATCATATTGATCATAATCTGTCAGGTTTCACCTAAGCTTGATATAGTTAAGACTTTCCAGAATGTTGATTACCTTGTATAGGGGAAGGCAGTGTTAGTTGAGCCACTGGGTTAGTTGAGCCACCCACGTTTCCCAGGAAACTACAGCAGCGACAGTTACATGGTACCACCCAAGTGATTGAACGTGTTATTAGACCACCATTGACGTATAATAAGTGCCATTTGTCACAACGGTAAGAAAATGTGAATTAAAAGTATGTTTTTTGATGTTTTTGGAAACTTTTGGTGATTGTGATTGATGAGTAAACTATCAGAGCATGTGACTAGACTTTGTTGTCTGTGCACTTACAAATGGTTAAGCTATGTACATGGAAGGAGATTATTTACAACATTTCGCACATTAATGAGAAGTTAATTCAAAAACTTAATTGTGAAAACGTTGCTAGTTGAGCCATTCAATGCCCAAGAGAGTATTAGTTTAGCAGCGGTTAAATAACGAAGATGAGTGTTCTTTACACCAAAATACACCAAGGAATTCAACATATTAGCAGTTAGTTACACTGGATGAGATTGTCTATGTGTCTATATTAATTAAGTGTGCTGACTTACTAATTAAGTGTGTAGACTTGTCACAGATGTGTTGTGCCCATTGGGTAGATGTGCTGGCTGAGTTGTTATGAAATTTTAGTATAAGACCTATGTAAATTATTCCAATAAAGCATTTACCCAACTTACGCTACACTGTGGCTCAACTTACCCCACACCAAGTGTTAGTTGAGCTAGCATACCAACCCTATTTGAATCAGCTACATATAACTATCTGTGCATACTAGAAAAATTATGTTGGTATAAAATTATCTATCTGATTTTCACTGATATCTGTAGTACATATAACTGCAGCCGTGAACTCTTCATGATTGTAATCACAGTGGTCATGTATGTCTGTTAAATTGATGCCACTTTCAGCTGCCAAGGGGCTGTGCCATGAAACGGTTAATAAAGCTAAGCCTGGTGCCCGAGGAGCCTTCATTGATATGTGTAGTAAACTGCAACTGCATGTCAAACTAGTATTGCTTGTCATCAAATGTAATTTTGTCACTTTCAGCTGCCAAGGGTCCGTGTCATGAAGTGGTTGATAAAGTGAGGCCCGGTTATGTGGGAGCCTTCATCCCCCAGTGTTCAGATGATGGCTACTACCTGTCCAGTCAGTGTCACGGCAGTACGGGTCACTGTTGGTGCGTCAATAGGGAGGGCGTGGAACTTGACGGGACACGCAGCTCTCCCGGGGAGCAAAGAGTTGACTGCGATGCGCCAGGTAAGTGAAGACCAAATTTATGTTGATAGGAGGTAGCAGACAGTGACGTTTTGTTGTATAAAAATATAATTTTATCATGTTTTGTGTATTGTTCCTAGAATGGACAGGCATTCTGGTTTCTTGGATTGTTTCGTTAGACATCTTAGTTACCTCACAAGAAACTTGGTTAAATTTTTTTAGTATTTCGGCTGCTTCACACAGCCTTCATCAGTGTAACTGAACTGAAACTTTGGCAGGGGCTACCACTAGTTCTTCTCCAGCTTCTGTCATGATGTTGATCATGGGACATGTTGGTATTGAAGTCAGTCCACCGACAACATTGTTTCATATGTGATGTTGCAGGAATGAGTTTTTTTCTCAACAGACAAGTTTTCTGGTCAGGAATTAAAACAGAAACTAGACCAGATGTGTTACCATATAACATGAAGTTATTAATATATCCTGTTTTCAAATAGATTTCAGCAGAAGCTAATGTAAGTTAGGTATTCTTGTCTAATTGTTTCAGCTCCTTGTCTAATGATGTAACAATCGCCTATACATGGCAACCATATCACCTTGTGTAAACAGGGTTTAAATCAACTGTGTCATGTGTTCTCACAAACATAGGGAGCATGTTTTTACTGACACAGGAATATGGATTTCATTGATATGTGTAGTAAATATAACTTCAACTGCATGTCAAACTGGTATTGCTTTTCATCAAATGTATTTGTGCCACTTTCAGTTGCCAAGGGTCCGTGTCATGAAGCGGTTAATAAAGTGAGGCCCGGTCAGCTGGGAGCTTTCATCCCCCAGTGTTCAGATGATGGCTACTATCTGTCCAGTCAGTGTCACAGCAGTTCGGGTCACTGTTGGTGCGTCAACAGGGAGGGCGTGGAACTGGACGGGACACGCAGCTCTCCCGGGGAGCAAAGAGTTGACTGCGATGCGCCAGGTAAGTGAAGACCAAATTTATGTTGATAGGAGGTAGCAGACAGTGACGTTTTGTTGTATAAAAATATAATTTTATCATGTTTTGTGTATTGTTCCTAGAATGGACAGGCGTTCTGGTTTCTTGGATTGTTTCGTTAGACATCTTAGTTACCTCACAAGAAACTTGGTTGAATTTTTTTAGTATTTCGGCTGCTTCACACAGCCTTCATCAGTGTAACTGAACTGAAACTTTGGCAGGGGCTACCACTAGTTCTTCTCCAGCTTCTGTCATGATGTTGATCATGGGACATGTTGGTATTGAAGTCAGTCCACCGACAACATTGTTTCATATGTGATGTTGCAGGAATGAGTTTTTTTCTCAACAGACAAGTTTTCTGGTCAGGAATTAAAACAGAAACTAGACCAGATGTGTTACCATATAACATGAAGTTATTAATATATCCTGTTTTCAAATAGATTTCAGCAGAAGCTAATGTAAGTTAGGTATTCTTGTCTAATTGTTTCAGCTCCTTGTCTAATGATGTAACAATCGCCTATACATGGCAACCATATCACCTTGTGTAAACAGGGTTTAAATCAACTGTGTCATGTGTTCTCACAAACATAGGGAGCATGTTTTTACTGACACAGGAATATGGATTTCATTGATATGTGTAGTAAATATAACTTCAACTGCATGTCAAACTGGTATTGCTTTTCATCAAATGTATTTGTGCCACTTTCAGGTGCCAAGGGTCCGTGTCATGAAGCGGTTAATAAAGTGAGGCCCGGTCAGCTGGGAGCTTTCATCCCCCAGTGTTCAGATGATGGCTACTATCTGTCCAGTCAGTGTCACGGCAGTTCGGGTCACTGTTGGTGCGTCAACAGGGAGGGCGTGGAACTGGACGGGACACGCAGCTCTCCCGGGGAGCAAAGAGTTGACTGCGATGCGCCAGGTAAGTGAAGACCAAATTTATGTTGATAGGAGGTAGCAGACAGTGACGTTTTGTTGTATAAAAATATAATTTTATCATGTTTTGTGTATTGTTCCTAGAATGGACAGGCGTTCTGGTTTCTTGGATTGTTTCGTTAGACATCTTAGTTACCTCACAAGAAACTTGGTTGAATTTTTTTAGTATTTCGGCTGCTTCACACAGCCTTCATCAGTGTAACTGAACTGAAACTTTGGCAGGGGCTACCACTAGTTCTTCTCCAGCTTCTGTCATGATGTTGATCATGGGACATGTTGGTATTGAAGTCAGTCCACCGACAACATTGTTTCATATGTGATGTTGCAGGAATGAGTTTTTTTCTCAACAGACAAGTTTTCTGGTCAGGAATTAAAACAGAAACTAGACCAGATGTGTTACCATATAACATGAAGTTATTAATATATCCTGTTTTCAAATAGATTTCAGCAGAAGCTAATGTAAGTTAGGTATTCTTGTCTAATTGTTTCAGCTCCTTGTCTAATGATGTAACAATCGCCTATACATGGCAACCATATCACCTTGTGTAAACAGGGTTTAAATCAACTGTGTCATGTGTTCTCACAAACATAGGGAGCATGTTTTTACTGACACAGGAATATGGATTTCATTGATATGTGTAGTAAATATAACTTCAACTGCATGTCAAACTGGTATTGCTTTTCATCAAATGTATTTGTGCCACTTTCAGGTGCCAAGGGTCCGTGTCATGAAGCGGTTAATAAAGTGAGGCCCGGTCAGCTGGGAGCTTTCATCCCCCAGTGTTCAGATGATGGCTACTATCTGTCCAGTCAGTGTCACGGCAGTTCGGGTCACTGTTGGTGCGTCAACAGGGAGGGCGTGGAACTGGACGGGACACGCAGCTCTCCCGGGGAGCAAAGAGTTGACTGCGATGCGCCAGGTAAGTGAAGACCAAATTTATGTTGATAGGAGGTAGCAGACAGTGACGTTTTGTTGTATAAAAATATAATTTTATCATGTTTTGTGTATTGTTCCTAGAATGGACAGGCGTTCTGGTTTCTTGGATTGTTTCGTTAGACATCTTAGTTACCTCACAAGAAACTTGGTTGAATTTTTTTAGTATTTCGGCTGCTTCACACAGCCTTCATCAGTGTAACTGAACTGAAACTTTGGCAGGGGCTACCACTAGTTCTTCTCCAGCTTCTGTCATGATGTTGATCATGGGACATGTTGGTATTGAAGTCAGTCCACTGACAACATTGTTTCATATGTGATGTTGCAGGAATGAGTTTTTTTCTCAACAGACAAGTTTTCTGGTCAGGAATTAAAACAGAAACTAGACCAGATGTGTTACCATATAACATGAAGTTATTAATATATCCTGTTTTCAAATAGATTTCAGCAGAAGCTAATGTAAGTTAGGTATTCTTGTCTAATTGTTTCAGCTCCTTGTCTAATGATGTAACAATCGCCTATACATGGCAACCATATCACCTTGTGTAAACAGGGTTTAAATCAACTGTGTCATGTGTTCTCACAAACATAGGGAGCATGTTTTTACTGACACAGGAATATGGATTTCATTGATATGTGTAGTAAATATAACTTCAACTGCATGTCAAACTGGTATTGCTTTTCATCAAATGTATTTGTGCCACTTTCAGTTGCCAAGGGTCCGTGTCATGAAGCGGTTAATAAAGTGAGGCCCGGTCAGCTGGGAGCTTTCATCCCCCAGTGTTCAGATGATGGCTACTATCTGTCCAGTCAGTGTCATGGCAGTTCGGGTCACTGTTGGTGCGTCAACAGGGAGGGCGTGGAACTGGATGGGACACGCAGCTTTCCCGGGGAGCAAAGAGTTGACTGCGATGCCACAGGTAAGGGAAGACCAAATGTTCTATGAAATATTATTTTATCATGTTTTATCCACTGTTGTTATGACAGTGGGCGGTATTTTCTGTTTTACATTTACAATGCAGTGCACCTGCTGAGGTGTGATGGGTCGGACGACTGCAGGGACGGATCAGATGAGTTTAGATGTGGTAAGAGAGACCTTAGTTATGAAAGTCGCTTATTACAATGTGGTTTGACAACACTGGAGACCAAATAGAAGTGTTTAAAATAGTGAATGGTTATGAGGATGTTGATAGGAATATGTTCTTCAAACTTAAAGAAAGCAGTAGAACCAGAGGACACAAAGCAGCATTAGTTAAGGAGCAGTGTAGGTTGGACATGATAAAGTACAGGCATGTGACAGAACAGACAACTGCGGAGATGGCTCTGATGAAGCGAAGTGTGGTGAGGACACGTGGCGCATTTGGAGTCAGACTCATTCGTAAAGTGGTGAAAAGTCACCTTTCAAATACATTAAGGATGTAATTTCTAGCAACTGGGCATCATCTGTTTAATAAGATATTTTATTTTAGTTGTATATGGAATTGTAAGAGGCTTCGCATTAGACTGTATAGAACATGTCTTTTTTGGGCAGTGGATTGGTTAGCTTGTTTTAGGGTTTTGTGATCTTGCTTGATGTTCTTCCTCACTGTTGGATAGTGTTGATGACTGATTTATTTATATTGGTAAGAGACGATCAGTCGTCAACACTATTCAACAGTAAGGAAAAACATCATCAAGCAAGATCAGACAACCCTAGAATAAGCTAACCTAAGCTATGTAATCCAGTAAAATCTTACGTTATGAGAGTATTCAATTGTTTATTGTAGACAAGACTTGTAGCTGTGGTAGTTGTAAGTTGGTTGTTTTGTCTTAAGCGCCCGTTGCACCAGCCTGCACCGGTGCCCAGTTCCGGTGCAGTGACGACAGCTGTATTGACGTCAGCAAGAAGTGTGACAAGTACAATGACTGTGCTGATGGCTCAGATGAACAGGACTGTGGTAAGCACTTTAGTTTTTATCACCGACCTTGAAGTCTCATTCTGATAACTTTATTTAATACAGCATGTTATTAGCTGTGGTTGTATGTTATAAAATTGGAACAGGTTATAGCATGTTTGATTCTCCACTATTTGTTTGTCATGGTGTCAAACAGTAGCGTTTTATTCACTCACTAGATGGCTCCACATGTTTGTCCACTAAGGCCACAATGGTTGTTACATTGGACAAAGTAACAGTTCTGAGAATAATTTTATATTTGTAACAGATAGAAAAAACCTGTTTAATTTAAAACAGATAGGGAAATACATTTCAATTTGAAACAGCTAAATAAGTTTTTTCATTGAAGGGTCTTTAGCTTTGGTGCAGTTTAACACATGTCAATGTCATGGTGTTGTCACAGAGTTCACCTGCGGCCCGAACCAGTTCCAGTGTGACAACGGCAATTGCATTGACATTGCCCTCAAGTGTGACACGCAGGATGGTTGTGGTGACAACTCTGACGAGGCTGACTGCGGTGGGTGACTGGTTGACATGGCTTCGTCTTAGCTACCATAAAATAACACAAGTAATTGGTTATTTGAGAAATGTTTTGACTTGATTAATTGGCAGTTAACCCTAGGAGTGACCAATGATCTTCCAAGGTGTACAGAAATAGAGTTATTCATAAGGGTGCTTTAAAAAAAAATCATAACATCGCTAATAATTATCGTACAAATGTCATGAGGTATCATTTTGTTGCTAAATGACTCTTTATTATAATAAAATTACAAAAAAGTACATCACATAATCTTATCATGGGGATATTACTATTTGAATTTCTTCAAAAAAGAAAGCAAAAATTACACCCTGCCACCAGATAATTACCGAGTGACTGTATGTCCCTCTATGTCCAATGGGGAAAATGTAGCCTTAGATATTAACTACAAAAGAAAACAAAAGAGAATAAAATATGTTGAGAACTTTTATTTTGATGATTTTTTCCAACATTGGACTATGCCAACTCAGACAGGCCCATCGGTCCTGCATCGTTTACCATGGCAGTGCGGGCAGTCAAAGTTGGTGGAAATTTGCTGATATTAGCCTTAAAAAATGCAAGATCGTTCAAACTGTCTGAACTATTATAATAACGTGATTCACTAATGCTGTCATGCAATTTGCCGAAATATTGATGCGGAAACTTGAAATAATCCAGCCTGAAGTGAACTGACAGAGAACGAGGTGAGACAACAAAATGGCGGATTAGTAAACAAAAAGCTCAGACGGCCAAGACAACACTTGTTTTGTAATAATGATGCTCATTCACTGCACATAGCCTGCTCACTCGTATGAATGGAAGGGTAAATTTATTCTGCAGAGCATAGTAAATGCAGCTAAATATGGGCACCAACTATATGATGTGTTTTGTAAGCTAGATCGTCATTAGCTGTCATTGACTCCACTCATGAATAAGTATGAGACGGAACGAAGAATGATTCAGCTTTCCAATGATACCATTTGTTCCCGTGTGATACCAGAGTGATACCAAAATCGGCCAAAAATCGGCTGGAACTCATTTCACACAGATCGCGCGGGGCGAGTTCGGCCCAGTTGTCACCTCTAGAGTTAAACTTTGTGTCAGCATCAGTATTTATTAATAATGTTTACACGATTTTAAGAGCTTGATTTTTCTGTCAGTGAAATGAGTGAGCACTGTGAAGAGAAGCATGATCTTCTGCTGTTATTATTTTAGGGTTTCCGACGTGCTCAACTCATGAGTTCAAATGTGACAATGGCCGATGTGTGGATGTCCGGAGACGTTGCAATGGCTGGAATGAATGTGGAGACAACTCGGATGAATCCGACTGTGGTATGTACAGTAAAGTGAAAGTGAGGAACTATGAAAGTGAAAGTAAGTTGGTGAGCAAAAACTCCCAAAGAGAATGAAAGTAAATGTATAATGGTATGTTTTGCAGGAACAGTAACTGAGGAAGTACTATAGATACACAACAATGTTATGTGCTGTGTGTTAGAGAAAGTGAGTTTTTATGTGATTATTTAGAAATTGAAAGCATCACCGTTTAATGTCTAGCTATGTGGCACGATTGTTGTAGCATGAATTCTAGAAAAAAATGTATTTGTTGAAAGTGAAAGTTTTATGTAGTGTCTTTGCAGCTGTATTAATTTGATATGGCAATTTGTGGCATTACTGGATTGATTAATGTGTCATTACGGAAAATTGTTAACCTTTCAGCAAATTTATATACCTACTGTTTTCTATTAATCTGGTCATCAGTATCACTGTGCACTAATTTTCACCTTTCATTAATTAATGACACTAATTTTTCCACCCCTCTTTAATACATAGCTAATTATTCCGCATATATTTAACTTTATCTTGATGTAATAATATTATTGTGCAAATTTGTGGACTTTCTTTACACTTACATTGTTAAAATTGGATCAGCCTGGCATTAGTGGAACTAAAAACAGTTTGAAACTATGGCAATGAATTAACTGAGAGTGTTGCTCTTCAGTTAAAGCAGCTGCAGACTGATATTCATAAAAAATTATCAGTGCAGGATTAGGAAACAATTACTGAAATTATAACATTAACTGAATTGTAGCTCTTCTTTGAACTTATGCTTTTAACATATTTATATTTTAAACATATTTATATTTATATACATAATTATATTTTTAGTACATATTTGTATGTATATGGGTTTTCACCTAAAATAAAATATTCATATTCTTCTCCTAAAGCAGCAAAGGACGTACGCTTTGGAAACTGATAAGTTTATAATTTGAAGAAGAAAAGCATTTTGAAATTGTGTTTAAAATTGAAGAGTTGCCCAATGATTCCCACATCCATTGGCCAGAATATCAGTGTGGCATCGAACGACATTTTGCATGTTGAAAGTGTGACTCTCAGTGTTCTGTGGTGTGCCACGTCGCCAGGTCTTACCACATGTCTGTGGTATCAGTTCAAGTGTAACAATGGCATCTGTATTGACAAGCGCCGACACTGCAATGGTAACGATGAATGCGGCGATGGATCCGATGAAGAAGACTGTGGTAGGTCATGTGACCTGTATTTGGCGACTGGGCAAGCGCTTGTCACATGCTTTGCGACGCGGCACGTTCTTCAACATCTGCTTTTTGCTTGGGGGCGTACAGATGCAAAGGGGTGCTTGATTCGGAAAGGTTTTATTGGAGATATCATACAGAACCATTTACACTGTGTTCTGTGTGAAGCGGTGTAAAAAATGTTGACAGTGTAAACATTTTATTGAGAGTTTTTGTTTTTAATAAACGTTTTCACCATTTATTTATTAGTCAACATTTTCACTGTTGATTTTTGCCTGTTGGAAGTTTTCCTTTTAAACTGCAGTTTGTTTGGCAGTATCATAAACAACCTACTGTTGTAGTTTCTTTGTAGTATTGCATGAGCTAACTTTAACTGAGTCTTTACTTTCATTTTTGTAAATTGCAATAGTATGACAATATTCTATACACTTCAAGCATGGCTGCTACTGTGTCGATTTTGGTTAACATGTTTTAGGCTAAAGGTATGCTACCAAATTATGTTTATATTTGTGACATTCTGAAGAGTCATGAGAAGAAAAATAAATGTATGACAAAAAGAAAATGAACAATATAAAGTAACAACTTAAATATTATATACATCAGCAAGGATGCTCCAAATGTGTGCTTTTGAAATTGGTTATGGTTTAAAATTGGGATATATCTTTGTTGGCCATGTGCCATTCATTTCTGCATGAAGCTAGTGTCTGCTCTGCTAATCCAGCTGTGCTTTCACGTAACAAAGCTTTCATGTTTGCCACCCTACAGTGCATTGACAACACAGGTTTGTTATGTTTACTGTTTTGGCTTGAGAAGTTCAAGACTTGCAAAGTGCTGCATGAAGAGAAGTGATGTGTTGTCAACAGACTGTGTAACTGTTTGCATGTCAAATGTCCCACAAAGAGTGTGTCTGTGATATCAACAACCCTGTGTGACAGTTTTACTTGTCAAATGTCCCAAGCAGAGAATATTGTCATGATGCCAGAAATCTTGCCATCACGTGACAGTATTGCATGTCAAATGTCTACTCTTATAGATTGAATATATAAAGGATAGGTTTTTGAATGTTTGTCTAAACATTTCATTTTGAGATTTGACTAAGAGTACATTAGGAAGATGACATGGTGTAGTGTAAGCTAGACGCCACTGGTGGATCACAATTATATCAAGATCTCCTAGGATGTTCCATCACATTGCACACCCAATATTTCCAGGGAATAAATTGATGTCAAAAATATAGCCATGTTTTAAGAGTTTGATGTGGTTATTAATTTGAATTTTTATCTTTGTTTCATTGTATCATTTTATAGAAAAACACAAATTTGCTAAACAGTAATTTATATGATAGAAAACATGTACTAGGTACAAGTTGTACATGAAATAAGAAGGTCTGGTCAGGACGGGACAGGATCCTTGATAGCCGACCTTCCAAGTTGAGATTGCACCGATGTTTTTAAAACGTGTTTGCAAAGAATGTGCAAAACATTAGTAGGTGCTGTGGCATTAAGTGCAGAAAACTCATGCTATATACTCTGTGCTCATGCCAACTGTATGTGTTACCTCTGCAGGAGACTCCAAGTGTAAGCCCCTTGAGTTTGCCTGTAAGAATGGCCGTTGCATTGACCTGCGAAGGAAGTGTGACGGATACGATGACTGTGGCGACACATCAGATGAACGCAACTGTCGTAAGTACCTTCATTCATATAATTATGTACACATTATCAGTTGTGTGACAAGATGCAATGCACAATAAATACAGATGGTACATTGCGACATTTACCTGCCACAGCGCGGGGATGTATGGATGACCAGTTCCGCTGCGGCAGTGGCGAGTGTATCCCTCTCACTCAGAAGTGTAATCGCCGTATTGACTGCATCGACCAGTCAGACGAAAAGGGATGTGGTGAGTGTCACTTTCTAACTCTCATGTATATGTACTGCAGTGCTCAGGATTATTTGGCACTCAGGACTGGTGCTCAGGGTGCATTGACACTCAGGGTGCTTTGGGCGTCAGGGGTGCCGTGGTGTTCAGAGGTGCGTTTGGCTTTAGGGGTGCCATGTGCTGAGGGGTGCTTTGGGCTTTAGAGGTTCTTATGGCAACTGGGATGTGTCATGACGTTCTTCGAGTCGCTTGTGTGCTGAAGGAAATACAACTTCCACAAGTGCAAAGGGACGAGTCCTTGAGATCCATGCAGGTATATTGATTGAGAGTCTGTTGGAAGGATTGATGCAAGCTTACAATCAAAAGCCTTCTTTTTGTACCTATGATGCATATGTTATTAAAATAAATGATTGCTGAAATTGTTCATTGTAAATGTAATTCTTATCCCAGATATTATTTGTAATATGACTACATCTGTGATCAGATATCCAGTCATGTCAGGTGTGTTTTGTTGTGTGTTTCATTTGTCTAGAGACATCTCATTTTAATGGATATGGCCGTCATCATCTTACTGTGTTTGAAAAGGAAATTCTGCATTTTGTTCTATGGATAATGGAGTATTAAAATAATAGTTTGGTAAAAATATAAATTGTCATGGCAGCCATATTGGTGTGATGCTAGCCTACAGCTGAATAACTTACTAATCATTCACTAATGATTGCTGTTGTGCCTAATACTTCTTATCAAATCATTAGGTTTATTGCTCTATTGTTCATTGCTGCATGTGCGCTATACAGCACAATTCACAACAAACTTACACATGATTGGCATGTGTTTTCTTATATCCACAGTGCTATTTTGATGTTCATAGTTGAACACAAATATGGAGGTTGGTCTGGCTATCTGAACACTGTGAAAGGCTGATATCTCTGACAACTATTTACTGTCATCTACTTCAAACAAATCACCCACTTTAGAACATTGGTAATCTAGTTGTTTCTCAGTCTGACCTATTTCTCTTGCTGTCAGACTACAATCAGTCCTCCATAGTCATAATAGCTCTGCCGCGTCATCCTGCCGCCATCTTTTGGCTTTCCTCATTGCCCATATCCCGCGTTGGATAGGCCTTTCCTAATGTCATCTGTCACACCCAAACTCGGCAGCACACTAAAACAAATTGGGTTAAGCAGTTCATAATCGATAAGCAGTTCCAGTTGTAAACAGTTGGATGGGTATGCTGGGGAGATATGGAGGATAAACAAATTCAAGCAGGTGGGTTTTCAGTTTACAACGAAATGTTATATTTCCTACAGACTTAACACTAAAAGGGAGTGACTTCTACAGAGTCAGTGCGGCAACTGAAAAAGCTCTAGTTCCAACATATATCGGACAGGGAGCCATTGCAATGATTTAAAAAGTGGTACTGAGTGAGAGAAACGACATCCTAAAATGCTACTTTCTACTGATTGTGGCCGAGTGTGACCTGTCTGATGACCCCCTACTTTCTAGCCTCTTCGGCCTGTCACTTGGACCAGTTTGCCTGTGCTGATGGCTTCTGCATTCATCTTGTTGATAAATGTGATGGCGTTCCTGACTGCAGTGACGCCTCTGATGAGATTGACTGTGGTATGTCTCACAAACACTGTCAATTCTTACTACTTGTATGTCAACAATTGTCCCAGGATTATTATAAAACAATTATGTTGCATAGAAGGGAAAAAGGGAATCTTCTGCTTCAGATCATTTTATATTTTAACATCATTTTATGCTCATAGTCCAGTAGAAATCAGCACATTTTTGCTAACACCTGGACATTTTGGTTAAACAGAAAATTGATGTCTTAACATTCTGATATGAGTTGTCATTAAGAGCCATGGTCATGTGGAGCCATTTGGGAGCAGGTGTTAATTCTCTGGCCCAAAACTCTCACCATCTCCAAAAAAAAGGTTTTTTAAATTACAGGGTTGATTAAGGTTCTGTTCAGGATATCAATACTTGCACCATAAGAAAGCTGCCAAATTGCTCAAAATGACCCGAAGCATACATGTTAAGTTTCAGAAATGCAAATGCGGGAGATTTATACGTAAATCAGAGTGGCTCGGGATATCGGAGAATTGTACGTAAATCGGAGGGGCTCGGGATATCGGAGAGTTGTACCTAATGTAATTGGCTATGGTGTCTTAATATGTATTTGTTTGACAAAATGAGCACTCACGACGTTATAGGGTGGGGCAGTGTTTATGGAGTGATAATTAATGTGACGCTAATTAAACAAAATAAGCAATCGTGACCTTACATGGTGGGGCAGTGTTTATCAAGTAATAATTAATGTGACACTAATTAAACTCCATGATGAAAAAAATGTATTGACCAATAAATAAAACAGTTACAAATATGATGAACATAGGCAAACATAACACCAGAGCCACAAAATTGGACAAAAACACCTCAAATGAATGATCCTCGTCAATTTCTACTGGACTATTACACAGATATATCATTAAGAGTCTCTTCATGAATCACAGCTGTTTAGTTAGAAAATACTGAGCTTTATAGAATAGCTGTGTTATGGAAAAGAGACAGTTGAGTATTAATAATAGTGTACAAATACAAAATGACATCTGTTTGTAGTTTTATTTTTGTTAGGGAAAATCAAATTTCGGAACGTAAAGTAGAATAATTGATAGCAACAGTGGACTTTTGATTGTTGGCTTTTCATGTGTGTAACACTGGTTTGTAACTTTTCATGTGTGTAACACTGGTTTGTCACTTTTCATGTGTGTAACACTGGTTTGTCACTTTTCATGTGTGTAACACTGGTTTGTCACTTTTCATGTGTGTAACACTGGTTTGTCACTTTTCATGTGTGTAACACTGGTTTGTCACTTTTCATGTGTGTAACACTGGTTTGTCACTTTTCATGTGTGTAACACTGGTTTGTCACTTTTTAGTGACGCCCACATGTCCGTCTGATCAGTTTGCGTGCTCTAGTGATGGCTTCTGTATATCATTGGGTGATAGATGTGATGGCTATCGAGACTGTGTGGACGGCTCAGATGAGCTGGGCTGTGGTATGTCCTGCTTCACATGCTGCTAACAGAGAATTCTAGGACATCTTTTTATTATTATGATTAATTGTAATCAAACACTATTCTTGGTTATTCTTATAAAAGAAATTAATATGCACTATATTTATGTATACTCGTATAGAACTGAAAACCATAGGGGTACAACAAAACAATAGTATTACCTGTATCTGGATGTCACTAGTGTTAGTTGCTAAGGTTAACGGAAAGCATGCAGTTATTACCCCAAACCCTTTTCACACTTTGGTGGGAAATAGTGTATATTAGTTTATGCAACACCTTGATGAAATGGCTAGTTCACAATATAACTATTGATAATGCTGTTGTGGCTTTGCTAATATCTGTGAGATAACAACATTTCTTACTAATGCTTTTGCCAGTTTTATGGTACATCTGCTGACAACTTTCTGATTACCCTATTTCTTATTGGAAATGCCCGCAGTCCTGTAATGCTTGCTAGGTAATATCTCCACTAAATTGATTGCTAAAGTTGTCTGAAAACTAATTTCTGTGTGTTTTATGCTGCTTACATTTAAAACATAAACTACCAAAAGCTGTGTGTGTGATTTTCTGCAATACAATTTGTCTTGAAATGAAAGATGTTTTCTGCAATTGCCACAGAGAAAGGGAATTTAGTTAGGCATATAATCTCTGCTGTTACCTGCTTTGTGATTCTTTGTCATTGACTTTGCCTTTATAATGCTTTGCTAATTCAGAGCAGTTGCCCTGTGGCTATGATGAGTTTGTGTGCGCTGGTGATAGCTTGTGTGTACCTGAGAAGGCAAAGTGCGATGGATATCTGGACTGTGCCGATGGCTCCGATGAAGCAGATTGTGGTATGTCGCCTCGAACTTTCCTCACAGCCCCAGTGCATGATGGACTGGCTTTGTGCGGCTTTCTTTACAGTGCATCGCTTGCCGTGTACAATCTGTGATGGAGTTGGCTTTCCTCATTGTGCATGTTTCAGAACAAATATAAAATAACACTTTGTTATCTTTATGCTTTACCATATTATATTGTGTCACATCAACATTTTTTACTTAAATGCTGATATGGGGACGAACTTTTGAAAATAAAATGTGTGTCAACTATACGCATACTGAAACTTTTGTTTTAAAGAACAATTGAGATGAAATCATTGTTTCATTTTGTCAGTTTGTGGACTGCTGTGTTGTTTATATTGTAGTTTATGTCAGTCGATGGCTGGGCTATATGATGTTTACTTAATGAACCCTCTCATTTCAGTACCGTGACAGAGACCCTACTACTGCTGCAGTAGTGTGACAGAGACCTTACTACTGCTGCATTAGTTTGACAGAGACCTTACTACTGCTGCAGTAGTGTGACAGAGACCTTACTACTGCTGCATTAGTGTGACAGAGACCTTACTACTGCTGCAGTAGTGTGACAGAGACCTTACTACTGCTGCAGTAGTGTGACAGAGACCTTACTACTGCTGCAGTAGTGTGACAGAGACCTTACTACTGCTGCATTAGTGTGACAGAGACCCTACTACTGCTGCAGTAGTGTGACAGAGACCCTACTACTGCTGCATTAGTGTGACAGAGACCCTACTACTGCTGCATTAGTGTGACAGAGACCCTACTACTGCTGCAGTAGTGTGACAGAGACCTTACTACTGCTGCATTAGTGTGACAGAGACCCTACTACTGCTGCATTAGTGTGACAGAGACCTTACTACTGCTGCAGTAGTGTGACAGAGACCCTACTACTGCTGCAGTAGTGTGACAGAGACCCTACTACTGCTGCATTAGTGTGACAGAGACCTTACTACTGCTGCATTAGTGTGACAGAGACCTTACTACTGCTGCAGTAGTGTGACAGAGACCCTACTACTGCTGCAGTAGTGTGACAGAGACCCTACTACTGCTGCATTAGTGTGACAGAGACCTTACTACTGCTGCATTAGTGTGACAGAGACCCTACTACTGCTGCATTAGTGTGACAGAGACCCTACTACTGCTGCATTAGTGTGACAGAGACCTTACTACTGCTGCATTAGTGTGACAGAGACCCTACTACTGCTGCATTAGTGTGACAGAGACCCTTCTACTGCTACAGTAGTGTGACAGAGACCCTACTACTGCTGCATTAGTGTGACAGAGACCCTACTACTGCTGCAGTAGTGTGACAGAGATCCTACTACTGCTGCAGTAGTGTGACAGAGACCTTACTACTGCTGCATTAGTGTCACAGAGACCTTACTACTGCTGCATTAGTGTCACAGAGACCTTACTACTGCTGCAGTAGTGTGACAGAGACCCTACTACTGCTGCATTAGTGTGACAGAGACCTTACTACTGCTGCAGTAGTGTGACAGAGACCCTACTACTGCTGCAGTAGTGTGACAGAGACCTTACTACTGCTGCATTAGTGTGACAGAGACCTTACTACTGCTGCATTAGTGTGACATAGACCTTACTACTGCTGCATTAGTGTGACAGAGACCCTACTACTGCTGCATTAGTGTGACAGAGACCTTACTACTGCTGCAGTAGTGTGACAGAGACCCTACAACTGCTGCAGTAGTGTGACAGAGACCCTACTACTGCTGCATTAGTGTGACAGAGACCTTACTACTGCTGCATTAGTGTGACAGAGACCCTACTACTGCTGCAGTAGTGTGACAGAGACCCTACTACTGCTGCAGTAGTGTGACAGAGACCCTACTACTGCTGCATTAGTGTGACAGAGACCTTACTACTGCTGCATTAGTGTGACAGAGACCTTACTACTGCTGCATTAGTGTGACAGAGACCTTACTACTGCTGCATTAGTGTGACAGAGACCTTACTACTGCTGCATTAGTGTGACAGAGACCCTACTACTGCTGCAGTAGTGTGACAGAGACCCTACTACTGCTGCAGTAGTGTGACAGAGACCTTACTACTGCTGCATTAGTGTGACAGAGACCTTACTACTGCTGCATTAGTGTGACAGAGACCCTACTACTGCTGCAGTAGTGTGACAGAGACCCTACTACTGCTGCAGTAGTGTGACAGAGACCTTACTACTGCTGCATTAGTGTGACAGAGACCTTACTACTGCTACATTAGTGTGACATAGACCCTACTACTGCTGCATTAGTGTGTTGGTGTTTCAGTCGTATTAAAATGACCATACTTTGGTGTGTTGGTGTGTTAATGTGTTGATGTTTTAGTCTTATTAAAGTGACTAGGCTTTTGGTGTTTCTATGTGTTGGCGTTTCAATGTGTTGGTGTTTCAGTCATATTAAAGTACCCTGCAATAGGTGTGTCAGTGTGTTGGCATTTCAGTCTTATTAAGATGACTGTTTTTTTGTGTGTCAATGTGTTGGTGTGTTAATGTGTTAGTGTTTCAGTCATATTATCAGGGGTGAGACTTAAATTTTGTACTACAGTAGCCCGCAGAAATGCTGCCAAACTGTAGCCGAAACGATATCAATAGGGATAATTCATTGTATTTTTAATCAACCACATCGGCGCTCAACATGTAACTGAACGGTCATTCTACATTGAAATAATAACCGGTGATGTTAATAGTCTTGGTGCCGCGTGGCGCTACTTTTATATATATACTAGCAAAAATGCCCATCCCCAAGATGGGATTACGTGGTAGTTTATACGTGACAGCCATGATAGCAATGTTTACCAAATGCCTCAGGCCAATATGCAATCAATATGCTCGAACGTATTACCAGAAACAACCGCGTCACACAAGTGATGCAATACTCGTTGCATGTTCAAAATGTAGAAGGTCGCGTGAATTTAGATTGTTGGAAGTTAACGTTTTACGCAGCAAACATTTGATTTACCATAAAAACCACTAAGAATTCTTGATATATGGGGTATTTCGAAAAAATAAGGGCATTACGTTTCATTCGTGGAGTCGTAGATTAATCCCTGAAAGTTTGGCGCCCGAGGTGCAAGCCATCTAGGAGGAAAACGTGAACATAACCACATATAAACATACATAAAAACATACGCTATCTCGATTATATTTAGATATAATTATTTCCACAGTGCGCTTCTGGTGAATTAATCGGGAACCTGGTTAAAGTTTCTCTTGACTAGGGTAAAATCAGGTTCTATAAAAAATCAGCAAAACTGTTCAGTTCGACGCTTGGAGACTTTTTGCGTAGACTGTTGTTGTACCATGTTATGAAAGAAAAACAACCTGTGTATAATTGTATCCTGTATTTTATTCAGTATTAAGTATCACATTCTATTGATCCTGCCTTGAAAATAAATGTTTCAAAAATGTTTGTTTTTGATGTTTTTTTTTATTTGTCGATGTCATTCATACATTCTATCTTCAAAGTATTTACTTTCTATCACCAAATTATTGGTTAGCAAGTGGGCTACCTAAGAAGCTGTCGGGCTACTTCACTTTGCAAGGTTGGTAGCCCGACTGGCTACCTTCCATGACTTCCTAAATCTCACCCCTGTATTATTAATGTGACCCTGCTTTTGATGTACCATTCAGGCCAGTCACATAATGTGTTGTACAAATATAGTATGTGGTATACAGTGATAGGCTGTTTTGTATCTAGGTTGTATTGTGTAAGCCTTGTCAACAGCAGACCATTGGCGCATGTTGTATATTTTGTTCTTACTGTGATGGAAGGAGTAGGCAGTGTTGATTGTATGACACACTGCTGTTATAGGGTAATTGTAATCACCCATGGTTTGTGTGCTTACTTATTTTGTCACAGGTTCAGCATTGTTTCTGTGTTGTATTGTGCTCACCTGTGTAATGAATATCAACAGTCTTATATTCTACTGTGTGTATTTCACACTCGTTTACCTGGATTGCTTGAAAATGCCAGTTTATTTTATATTTATATATGAACCTTAATGTAATTGAAATGCAAGATTTAGTGACAAATCTGAATTTCTTTGTGTGCAACTTTACCCATTAAACTTCAATATGTGGAGTAGATGTGTGGAAAGTAATTATATTTATTATAAAATAAACAATATACCCCAAACTGTAGAATATGATATCTACAACAATTTATTAACTGTACTGTGGTAATTTAAAAGTTAAATCATTTGGATGTATAGCTTAATGAGTATTTATTTTAGACATCATTAACAACAAGATGTAAGTTATGTTTTGAACCCAGTAAAGCCTATATAGATTATACGTTATGACCGTCCTGATCCACATGCAGTGGTCACTGTTGCAGAGCCCGTGACCTGCAGCTCTGACCAGTTCACCTGTGCTGATGGCGAGTGTGTGGGGAAGGACACCAAGTGTGATGGCTTCCCCGACTGTGAAGACGGCTCAGATGAACACTCTTGTGGTATGTTTTCCCATGCCATATTGTCCATTCCCACACTCTCTTCTTGTCGGCCAAATCTACACTCCTGCATGTTCACTGTTCACCAAAGTTACACACTTTGCATAAGAACTTTTTCTCTCAAAATTGCAATATCAATAATAATATAATATTTATTTAAAAAAATAAACCATTTGGGTATTTACAGCGGTATATTTCTTATACTGTCCTCTGTACCTACTGCACCCAAATGTCAAGAGGTCCAGTTGTTTAAATTCTAGTTCGTTTGAGTTATTTACTGGGGGCGCTGTGGCTGTGTGGTAGAGCATCGGACTTACGGTCGACGGACTGGGGTTCAAATCCACCTGGTTCCATTTCGAAACTTGGGCAATTTCGTTCACCTCACTATGCCTGTGTCGGAAGAGATACTAAAAGCCGCTGGTCCCTTCTATCTGGTGTCTATGCCACGGGAAGTAAAATATCCTATGCAGGGAGATAGAAAAAGTATGTTGTGGACTCGCTACCTCTAGAGAAGCACTATCCGACCTAGTAGGACTCTGCAGACTAAATTATCCAGACTCACAACTGGGAAACTATAGGGGAAATGTTTGTTGTGTAATACTTTCCCCAGCTGGAAATTTATAGCAATGTCCCTTAACAGTATTATATTTAAATTCAGGAAAAGTATCGATACTGATTGAATTAATTTGCATAAATGAAAACATTTGTTGAAATATCTCTGATTGAATCCTTTCTTGTTCACTCACTCTGTGTTCTGTGGTGACCTGTTCTGTTGACTAATGTTCACCTGCACAGACTACCAACCTATGTGCACACTGTTAACCAGTGACTATTCACAGTAACTATTCACAGTGACTATTCACCCTGTCTTCTTCATGCAACTCCACCTAAGTCTCTCCTCTGTGCTCTATGTAGCAGCGCCATCTTGTGGCGATGACCAGTTTGCCTGTGGTGATGGGATGTGCATATTTAAAGAAGCAAAGTGTGATGGCTTTTCCGACTGCAGCGATGGCTCTGACGAGAAGGGTTGTGGTAGGTTCTTTCAGACCTTACGCCTACGCAAACGTGTTTGTATGTATGAAGTATTTGTATTTGCAGCTATATGCTATGTTATTGCTGTTTTACTAATTGTGATGTGTAACATTTCACATTTATTATGTGTTTTTACTATTCTGTTGCTTAACACTATTATCCATGATGACACAGGCTTGTGTGCTTGTACTGCAATGATCCTAACTGAACTATCAACAGTTTTAATAACAGGGTCCAATCAAAGATGTCAATATATATTTTTTGCATTTTCTAAAATGTATTTTTAAAATGATGTCCAGTTTTATCTGTAATTAGAAACAGCTGATTTCTAAGCTGCCAAAGTGTTTGTTAAGAACAGGAAACAGGAATGGTCGATTTACTTATTGACAAAGTTGATTGGCATACTAGCTTATCAGCAGACCAATTTGAAATATGGCATAACATGGCTTGGTGATGGATTGTAGAGTGCATATTTTGTATGTTTGTGTTTTCAATTTCTGAGTGCTGCTAACCTCTTCTCAATTCTGCCCTTTCTATTTATTCATTTACAGTCCTATTAGCCCATTTGTTTACCCTTTTGGGCTTTTACTAGCAATCTTCTACTGTTTGTATTAACAATAATATACATTCTTCAAGTTGGTCTGTTATGCTTTTACTACCACAACAATGTAACTTAACTTTTACTACCACAACAATGTAACTTAACTTTTACTACCACAACAATGTAACTTAACTTTTACTACCACAACAATGTAACTTAACTTTTACTACCACAACAATGTAACTTAACTTGAGGCTAAAGTAACTAATACAGGTTGTTAGCTGGCTAACACTTCTGTGCATTCTGCAGCGCCACCTAGTTGTCCAGAAGGAGAGTTTCAATGCCATGACGGACAATGTATTAATGCCAGTCTCCGTTGCAATGGCCAATTTGATTGTTACGACAGTTCAGATGAATTACACTGTGGTAAGTTTATGGTAAAACTTTGGAAAACTCCAAAAAAATTTCACTACTGTATTTTTATATTATAAATTCTATCTTATCTTTATTACCTAATTTCTTTTCAGTTAAAACAATTATAGCATATAGTTGGCATGGTGAAATTATATTCTTTGGTAGCTCACATATAAATGTCTAAACGTTTGAATTGCTTAGATGGCTTAGATAAGTAACTGGATAAATGTGTGTGCTGTAGTAATGTTCCTATTCTGTTGTCAGTTAATAATATTAGTTAATACAGTTAATAAAATATTTCCCATTCCTCAGTTCCATTATTCCTTTTTGAATTTATTCCATGTTTTATAGTTAACAATTCTTAGCTGGCATTCTGAAAATATTCAACCTCAATGTTTAAATTGCATCATATGGATGGGAAATATTTAATTAATTTTACACTGCTTCTGCTGTGTTACCACGATAACTTCACGACTGTCACAGATGTCTGGTTGTCCCCACCCAAAGTTGACAGCAGAAACTGATGACCAGATATTTGCGGCACGTCCCATTACACTACTGTTTCTCACCCTTGCACTTTGCTAACCCCATTTCTAGCACCCCCTACATGCGCGTCTGATCAGTTCACATGTGGGGATGGGTTCTGTGTGCCAAGGAGGGCGCATTGCGATGGCTACCCTCATTGCCCCGATGGCTCAGATGAGGAGGGTTGTGGTGCGTCACTTACTCTACCCCCTCCCGTCTGTCTACCCCCGTTTTATTACTGTTTGCTTTATTGCTTCTGTGTTGCTATTTCTTCTACTAGAATATTTCATTCTGCATACTACAGCCTTCAAATGTTCATTATTTCACTGAATGTTTGACTGTTTTGTACTTATTAAAACATTTCTTTGTATCATTAATAATAACTGTAAAAAACTTTTTTTTAACATCAGTATATTTCTAATAATAATATTGATAATTTTGTTCAACAGTTAAAGCCAAAATATAACTTTTAGAATGGTTAAATTGTTGGAAAAACAACAATAAAACCAGTTTTGTAGTTAAAAATATTGAAGATAGATAACGAAACTAATAAATTAGTAACTGTATGACTACTATAGTTCAACTATTTTAGTTTAATTACATATATGTGACCCAGTATATACAAAAACATAAATTGAAAGCATAAAAATTAAAGGCTTGATGCATCTTTTTGTTCATGTCGTGAATCTGTCTTAGTCTTCAATTGTACATCGTGTACCACTAGTCTCTCTTGCTGTACATACTTTATGGTGCCATTGTATAATTTTTGTAAATATGTTTGCTTGAAAGAAAGAGTGCAGGGTCTGTGTGCGCGCGTGCGTGCGTGAGTGCAAGATACATGACAACAATTATGTGTTGGCAGTGTTTTACATTTTGTATACCCTCTCTACATTTAGTTGGAAGTATATCTGCTGCTACAATGAGTAAATTTGTGATGATTCTATTGGTCTGAATGGACTGTCGTACTGTTGTAGTTGTTGTAGTATGTTTATTTATTACGTGTTCAGTAACATTTACCACAAACACATTACATTCTTACAGACTGCACAAATCACATTAATTCTACTTATTTACTTATACCTCTTTATTTCACAATAATTACCCTTTAATGTATCAGTTATCCTGCATGATCCACTGTTAAGTTGTCTATTTTGCACCTTTATAATTTTATAACAGTAAATATAATTAATTATGTGTTGGTTTCAAATGGCTGATATAAAATTTTTTAAGCGCAATGATGTGAAGCTATTCTGATGTTTGTGGGAAAGCTTCTACACCATTTAGGACATAACACATTGGAAGGCAGTTTATCCCACCACTCTGTAAATGTTGTCACTCTTTCGTGTCACTGCCATAATTGAATCTTTCACCTCTGTTCTCCACTTATTTCTATCTGTGGCAAGGTGATACTGCTCTCTGTGTCAAACTTGTTGCTCTCACTTCTATTGTTTATATATACATATATAGTTACGTATTAGAAGTGAGAGCCAGTGTTTTGATTCTTTCTCAGTGAACAACTTGATTTCGTTGGTTTTATCTTTAATGATAAATGCCTCACTGTGAAGCCTTTTGAAACCAACAATGTGGTGGAAGAAACATAACAGGGCACAGCAAACTCATCCTATTAAGCCACCCCTGGAGAACAGGTGGGGTAATTGTTGAGGGGGTTAATCTGTTCTGGAGCAGAGAGTGGTGGTATTGTGGAAACCAACTCTTATGTTGGTGTTGTCAACCTAAAGGGTAATTTGTAAGTGGGGGTAGTATTCATGATCATGATGGGTGATCTTACTTGCCAGTGGTCTTAATGTATGAGTTTGCTAGGAACCCTGTCTGTCTGTGTGTCTATCTGTCTGCCTTGGTCACTTGGCGTCTGTGCCCACTAACTCTCTCTGGTGCCACTCGCAGTGGGTGCTACCACGCCTGCTCGCTGTGGTGATGGGCAGTTTCAATGTGCTGACGGACAGTGTATCGATGCAACACTTCGTTGCGATCGCAAATATCACTGTCGTGATGGCTCTGATGAGTTCGACTGCGGTAAGTGCCGCCTAGTGGGCAGAACGTAGGCAGAAAACTGTTTTTTACCATGCAGGCTTTCCAGTGATCTTATATTTTCAACTTTTGTTTGCACCATCCTAATTTGTTTCCTACTTATTATTTCCTTTTGACTCACTCTTCTCTTGGGATTATTGTTATGCACTTATTTGCTATATTGTTCATGCATTTTGCCTCCCAAATTAGACACTTATCCAATAACAATCTATAGAACTAACACTAGATAATATCTGATTGTTGAAGACTACTCATATATTATCATACTGCAGAATTTACATAAATTCCCAGCCTCAAAATGCAACATCCATCATTCTGAGAAGGAAAGCTTTTGTCCTACTTTAGTAATAATAATATAATACATAAAATACTTCTATTGCGCTACAATCCTTGGGAGACCCAAGCTCGGCATCACACCAAAACTAAAGGGGTTAAGCGGTTCATAATCGATAAGCAGTTCCAGTTGTAAACAGTTGGATTGCTACCCTGGGAAGTTATGGAGGATAGGCAAGTTTAAACAGGTGGGTTTTTAGTTAACGGCGAAATGTTGTTATATTTCCTACAAACTTAACACCAACAGGGAGTGAGTTCCACAGAGTCGGTGCAGCAACTAAAAAAGCTCTAGTTCCGACATTTGTCTTAACACTGGGAACAAAAAGTAGATTAGAATTAGATGATTGAAGAATTTCCTTCTTTTTAAATGAGTCAGACATGGTTTTTTAAGGGTCTGCTGGAAAGCTTGCCATATCTGGTATTTAATGCCTGTTACCCAAGTTCCTGTTACATAGGCATACATACACTATTTTCTCCAACTTTTTAAAAACTGCTATGTCAAGATTGGATGAGAAAATTATATTTGTTTGACTTAGATTGGGATTTGTGTCCACAATAGTTGAATCTGATTGTCTGTATTGTATTATTTCTTTGACTGATTTCAACATATAATTGTTCATATTTTCTCTTCCCTCTTTGGGATGACTTCTAACCTCCAGCCCTGTGACCCACTGGGACACTAACAGTATGAACTGCACTTACTGCCAACTGTATATATTCATGCATGTAACTTCCTCTATCTTCTTATGTGCTGTACATAATCTATTTGTACTAATATGATACTTTGAAAAGAGACACATTGAATGGAACGTCTATTGATGGACCCATAAAGAAGCCGTGTTCCTGGGGAGGGCCTGCCCAATGCTGGATGGAACAACCTCGTCCAGATATCAGGATGAGCCCTGATGTGGAGACATATTCTTGTTTATTCCCCCCCGCTCTTGTGTTTGAAGGTGCCCCGACCCGTCCTGCATGCAACGACGAGGAGTTTGCTTGTAATGATGGCTCGTGTATCTACAAGTTCTCTCGGTGTGACAGCTTTAAAGATTGCTTGGATGGCTCGGATGAAGAGAACTGTGGTAGGTACCAAGACAGTGCCTGCAGAAGGTCATATGGCTCTCGGGTGGACTTCACAGCAATAATTATTGTTTGTATTATTTATAGTTATTATTTGTGTTTAATGGAGAATTTCTTTTTATCACAAGTAAGACGTTTACACATGTGCCTTCTTCAAGAACTAAGTCGTCCCAGAATTCAGTTCCTGAAGAAGGCAACCGGCAATTACCGAAATGTTGTAGTGAATGAATAAACTTTTTAGTTGTGATGAAAAGAGATTCTACGTTATATTATCCACCCAGCTTGATGAACATTTTCACTATAATTTGTGTTGCTGATAATAATAACTTAACTGCATTTAACTCTGGGAATCTCGCTGATTTTTAACTCCATTTAACTCTGGGAATCTCGCTGCTTTTTATGGCACTGTTCCTGTTGAACCAATGCTCCTATTAATGATGACAAATATGTTGACACAATACTACTGCTTGATTTACTTTATATAATTTACCTACACGTTCTAATAACTTTAATATAGCATTGTTTATTTTCTGTGTTGGTTTCAGTAGGTTTTTGTGTCAGTCACTGTTTTGTGTAATAATAATAATACTTTTACTCAGCATGTAAGTTGATTCCATATTCTGTTACATTCATATTGAAAATAAATAAAATACCTCTCAGAATACTTGTATTGCTCTATGGAGATTTTGGAATCTGGAATCAGCGTTCGACAGCGTTCCGAAAGCTCTGTAGAGCAATACCAGTATTCTGACAGGTGTCTATAACTTATTTTCAATATTTATTTTACTGTTTCGTGGGTTTGTAAAAACCTTGATAAAAAGTAAGAATTTAAGGCATTTTGTTTATCTGTTTTTTAAGTTATAAAATTTTATTATAGATTTTGCAAAAAATTTTGTTTAAAAAAAATAAAATTTAATGGTAAATACTGTCTTTTGGTGGCCTATTGAAACCGACAACATGACAAGCAAAAGAGACCTCAGCAAACTCTCTGAATTAAGACAAATCTCATGAATATAATGTCTCCTGATAACTAATGTTTTGATGTCTATCCTGATGACTAAATGTACGGCTGATGTTAGTGTTGGGAAGAGTGATGCATATGCAAAGGCCATATTAGAAGGGGCTGCATCAGTGATGTTAGTGTTGGAACGGGTACAGGTGTGTTATAAGAATGGATGGGTTGTACCTGTACAGGTGTGATATAAGAAGGGATGGGTGGTACCTGTACGGGTGTGTTATAAGAAGGGATGGGTGGTACCTGTACAGGTGTGATATAAGAAGGGATGGGTGGTACCTGTACAGGTGTGGTATAAGAAGGGATGGGTGGTACCTGGACAGCTGTGGTAAAAGAAGGGGTTGGGCTGTACGAGTCTTATTCTAGTGGTCTTAATACAGGAGTTAGCTGCATGGCCTTTTTTGTCTTAAAACTAGTCCATTTGGCCTATGTACCCCACTAACAATTTGTCCCTCCACTGACAGTGGAGCCCACTACACCTCCTACCACACCCCGTACCACACCAACCTCTGGTTGTGGTGAAGGGCAGTGGCAGTGTGCTGATGGGAATTGTATCGATGCTACGCTTCGTTGTGATCGCAAATATCACTGTCGTGACGGCACTGATGAGTATGACTGTGGTAAGTTTGACTTCATGGGCTCTCCTCAAGATGGGACTTGTACAAATCTTCTTATTTGCGCCCATTCACATTTGCAGCAGTTTTTTCTGGAATATTGATTGATTGCCCTTGTAGATCTGTTGTTAGTGTTGCATTATTGTCTAATTTATAGTAATAACAATTATGAAAGGCAAAAATAAAACTACTGCAAGCTATTCAAAAGTTGTGGAATTAAATGTTTTGATTTCATCTTAAAGCTGGGATGTCATATGTGAATCATTCTGACACATTTGAATTTTATTTTTATAAAACTCATTCTCTGGAGCATTATAGTGGTTTTACTTAGAAATCGCCAGGCTGGTTTTTTTTTACTAGTTGTTCAGTTGTTTATATATTTATTTCTTCTGTGGTCTAATCTATAATATACTGACATCTAACATTAGCTCATTGAGGCTTTTCTTGCTAATGTGATGTGACACTCTAACTATGTATATTATGAAACAAACTGTTTTTTAAATGCACACGTTTGCATAAAAACACTTGTATGTTTCATAACATGCTTTATATTATCTGACACACTAACAATTGTATCAATGCTACTGACAGTGGCATCTACTGCGCCCACTACCCCGCGCTCCACTGCACACCTTCGCTGTGGTGACGGGCAATGGCAATGTGCTGATGGTAACTGTATCAATGCTACGCTTCGTTGTGATCGCAAATATCACTGTCGTGACGGCACTGATGAATTTGACTGTGGTAAGTTTGACTTCATGGGCTCCTCAATCCTCAAAATGAGACTTGTTTGTACAAATCTTGTAATTTCACCCATTCATTGCAGTTGTTTCTCAGTAGTATTTATTGATTGTCAATGTAGATCTTCTGAAAGTTGTATGTTATTGTACAATGTGTATTACTTAAAATTTATGAAAGGCAGAAGTATGACTACTAGAATCTGTTTAAATTTACATTTACTCAGTAAGCAGATTTATTTCAACTTAATGCCCGCTTGACATATGTCTCGTTGTAACAGATTTAAGATTTTGTTTAAAAAAGTCATTCTCTGTAGCATATAAAAATCATTCTCTGTAGCATATAACAGTTTACTTAGAAATCCCCCAGGCTGGTTTTGACATGGCAACCGTAGTTGTTCAGTAGTTTGGATATTGTTTCTTCTGTGATCTAATCTTTGAATGACTGACATCTAACATTGATGCTTGCATAACCAGCACAGTGAGATTTTGGGAATTTCTTACTAAGCTGCTCTAAGCCAAGTTGTCTTTGCACATTAAATATGATGTGACTCTCTAATTATGTTTGCTATGAAACAAACAGTTGTTTATAATTGCATACATTTGCATGAAACAATTGTTTGTTTGTTTCATAACATGCTTTATATTTAGAGAGGACACTATTTGACACACTAACACTTGTATTAATGCTGCTGACAGTGGCGTCTACCGCACCCCCTACCGCACCCCCTATATGTGGTGACGGGCAGTGGCAATGTGGTGATGGGATTTGTATCAATGCTACGCTTCGTTGTGATCGCAAATATCACTGTCGTGACGGCACTGATGAGTTTGACTGTGGTAAGTGTGACTTGATGGCTGGTACATCTAGTCAACAGTGTAATATCTTGTCAGAGTTGTGACTGGTTGTGCTTAAGTTTGTACATTGTTTTAGGTCTTTAAATTACATGTCTGTGCAAGATGTAATATTACCAATATTTTATAAATAGAAGAGGAAGTGTTGTATTTGTTTTTTGCATAGTGACTTAATAACAGTAATGACAGCAACAGCTTTGACTGGTGACCTATATCAGATGACTTGTAACCTCTAACTGGCAACCTCTGGTGACCTATCACTGAAGACCTCTGACCTGTGATTGTGACTAGTCGGTGTACGAAGAGAAACCATGGACAAAATGATTGTGTGGCATATGATATACTGTGATAAGTGGGACACACATTCCTCCTATTTAGCTGTGTTCTGCCTGTGTTTATAGATGCCCCGACCCATCGCTCCTGCACTGACGATGAGTTCACGTGTGGTGATGGTTCATGCATCTACAAGAGTGCCCGATGTGACACCTTTGAAGACTGCGGAGATGGCTCTGATGAAACCGGCTGTGGTATGTACCAAGGCTCCTGTGATAGTCACCATTTCAGGGAATGTCATCAAATCAGTCTGAGACCTCAGTTCTGTTGGATGTCATAAGGCGGAAGGATTGGGCTGGGGCTGTCACCCTTCGTCACCCCTTGTGATCTGTTTTACTTACATGGCATCCTCTGGTAGTGACTCGTAGTCATAGCTCACATCACATTTACTGTAGTTGTCATAGCGTTTTTTGGTAGGATGCATGGATGGGTTTTCATGTTGGGAGGTTAGTTTCCTGCTAGATAGTCTGTCTGACTCAACTGAAGCATGCAAGAGCTCTTTCCCCAAAGCATATTTGTATTATATTCATGCATGAGTGTATTCATGCATGAGTGTATTCATGCATGAGTGTATACTATCAGTTAAGTCTGCTATTCAACAGAAATTCCAAACAGACAAGCACGAAGTTGGACTTCGCTTTACAAGTCAGTAATTTGGTGGTTTTGTCAAGCAAAATCAATGACATTGACGTTTCAAATTAAGAATTAGATATCAGTATACATTGTTGAATATCATACTAAACACAGACCTGTTTCAATTCTCAATTCCTGACAGATGAGTGTTTGTGCATGTTCTAGTACGATCCAGTTGACACACTGATGAGATTATTCGTGCTTGTATTGTGGTTTACAAACACTGACAGTTTCTGAACTAGTATGCACAGTTGTCATAGATGACACTAGTGGCAGCATGCTTGCTGTGCATGATGGGACAGTTTTGTTGATAAATGAAATTAGTAAGACTGAAGACATACATGGAAGAAGAAGAAAGTGTATATTAGTTAGTAATTGGCTGTTTTGCTGCAGTCTTTTGGAGTGAAATGTCAGAATGTCACACATGCTCTGAGAAGATCAGAAAATTTGACAGTAGTCCTAGGATGGCCACATTGGTCATTGTATCGTGGACCAAAACATCCAGCTTTTGTGATTTGATGGACAAAATTGTTGAGAGGTGAAGGTAAGAATGTCCCAAATATGGGACTGTAATTGTAAAAATAAAATAAAACCAAATGGTTATATCTGTGTTTCATACATTTTAATAATGTTCTTACTGACCCCCTGGACTTTGTGACACAATAATAGTGCTTGTGAACAAACTGTCATCTTTTACTAGCACAGACAAGATCAACTCTAGTAAACTGACTTCTTATGTTGGAGGCAGACACAAAAGGGATTTATCTGAACCCACAACTAGGTGTGTGTGTAGATATCATATAAGTTTACATGTTTGTAAGTTTTATTTACCCACTACAATGTACTGGTGTATTGCTTGTTAGAGTCAGATGCAAAGAACTGAAACTTTATCGTATTGGCAATAGTTGATGGTTGTGCTTGTCTTAGGCATGGACTACATCTTAATGCTATAATGTTGTGGTTGCAATGTTAGCTGAAACCCGGAAGGAGTAGTAGTAGTAGTAGTAGTTGTAGTAGTTGTAGTTGTCATGATTGTGTATGTTCTGTGAGGCATCTGTAGTGCTGTAGCTAACAGTGTATCTCATCTACATAGAGAACTCGCAGTAGTCTCCAGGTGGAGTGTATGCCATTAATTTGATGGGAGCTAATTCCTTTGTCCAGCAACACAACACTGGTAGCGTATAGAGTTTGCACGAGATCGTTCAGTTCATATTGCATACAGAACCTAAGTCCAGTCAGCTTGCTGTAGTTAGGTCTGCACTCTGCACATAAAACGAATTGCTGTTCTTGTTCATAGACAATAACAAGTTGGCATCAGTCTCTAGGGGAGCATTATGTGTTCTTCTTTCATAGCTGCTTATAAATTTAGATTATAACTATCTCGGTGATATTCTGCATTATTAATGTGAACTGTGTTGGTACCATGAAGTTTTTGAGTATTGTCTGCATCAGTATCAAGGTTTGGGTGGGAAATTTATGATACAAATAGATATAGGATGAACATATAAAATCTGTCTATGTGCTTGTATATATATATATATATATATATATATATATATATGTATATATGTATATAATATATATATATATGTATATATATATATATATATATGTATATAATATATATATATATATATATATACATATATATATATATATATATATATATATATATATATATATATATATATATACACCTGTCATAACCATGGTAGTTAAGCTCATGTTCATAACTGAGGAACCCCTCTGTACGCTAGAACAAGTACCCCCAACAGGGTGTGAAGCGGATGAGTTTCAGTGTCAGGACGGCCAGTGTATTCCCTCAGCCCAACGCTGTGACCGCAGATATCACTGCAGCGATGGCACTGATGAGTTTGACTGTGGTAAGTCAGTGATGTGGCAAACGGGCTTGATTTAGCACAATATGGATTTTGATGGCTTGGAAAGAATATTTTTATATTTGTGAATGTGCTGCCTTACTATGTAACAGGTTACCATTGGCGTAATCTTGTTACTAATAGTGAGTGTATCAAGCTGGAAAACATTGTAAAAATAATATACTCATCTACACTCTGAGTGTTGATAGCTACAGTGTTTTTGCTGGCCCTGTGGTTTAAGTAATCTAAACATTTGAATGGTTTAAGCATTTTTCCACATTTGGTCAAAATATAGATAATCTAAACATTTGAATCTGCTTGTAACTGTCAAGCTTGTACTCCAACTAGTTCCTAGTCCTGACTTGTATAGAAAAGATGTTTCCACTCTCTGAACTGTACTAAACTACAGTTCCTCGACTTGTTCTTCAGGTATTTGTAGGTCCCCTTCCCTAAACTGTTTTCTAGGCGTTAACTGTTCCTACAACTTTCCCTCAACTTGTATGTAAACTGTTTCTAGGCCGACGAACCTGTGGTTCTGACCAGTTCACCTGTGGTGATGGTTCTTGTATCAACAATGATGCTAAGTGTAATGACTACAATGACTGTCATGACGGCTCAGACGAGGCAGATTGTGGTAGGTTCCCGTCTAGTCTGAAGGCATGGACAGTTTGCTGCATCAAGTCACTGTAGACATCTTGCATGCTGAGGCAGACGTTGACATTTCTTCACTGTAGTATCTATGTTGGAAGTTGGCTCAGTATTTTTGTTTGTGTCTCAGTCTTGTTTGTGCCTTGTAGCTGTAGCCTGTCTTTGAACGGTCATGTTGATACAGTAGTGTAGGTTCTTTTGACTTATACACAAAGTTACTGCTTGAACATGCAGTGTTTAGTAGTCGCAGGTGTAGCCTTTTTGGCCAAGTGATGTCTTTCCATTGAATGATCATTGTTTTTTTACTCAACTATTCATGCCAGGTTAGGCTGCATAGCTGGATATGTGTGGGATGCTAGGGATGACTAAATGTAGCTGTTGTCATTGAATTTACTGGACAGTGTTAGTTGTCGTTTGGTAGTTGTAGCTTCACTCATTCTTTGTTGAAGTTCTAGCATCACTCATAGCTGTAGCATTTCTTTGAGTGTCCACTGACATAGATGTAGCTGATAGATAGTGATTGAAAGAACACTCGCATGATACTGCACGGTTTAGTTTTGAATTGGCACAATTAGAAAACTGTTTCTAGGCCTTCAACTTGTACGAATATTCTTCCTAGGCCCTCAACTTGTATGTAAACTGTCTCTAGGCCCTCAACTTGTACGAACATCGTTCCTAGGCTCCCAACTTGTATGTAAACTGTTTCTAGGCCCTCAACTTGTACGAACATCGTTCCTAGGCTCCCAACTTGTATGTAAACTGTTTCTAGGCCCTCAACTTGTATGAACATCGTTCCTAGGCTCCCAACTTGTATATAAACTGTTTCTAGGCCCTCAACTTGTACGAACATCGTTCCTAGGCTCCCAACTTGTATGTAAACTGTTTCTAGGCCGACGAACCTGTGGTTCTGACCAGTTCACCTGTGGTGATGGTTCTTGTATCAACAATGACGCTAAGTGTAATGACTACAACGACTGCCGTGACGGTTCAGACGAGGCAGATTGTGGTAGGTTCCAGCCCAATCTGAAGGCATGGACAGTTAGCAGGAGTCACTGTAGGCATATTGCATGCCGTGGTAGATGTTGACATTTCTTCACTAGTGTTGGATCGGTAGGAATTGTCTTGTTTGTATCTTGCAGTAGTTGTAACCTGTCTTTGAAGGGTCTTGTTGATACACAGTAGTGTAGATTCTCTTGACTCAAGAGTTGCTGCTGCTTGAACATGCAGTGTTTGTAACAGATGTAACTTCGTCTTTCCTCCTTTGAATGATTGGTTTATCTCACCTCTTCATGCTAGATTAAAACAACCCTGCCCCGTTGGAGCTAATGCCTTAGCATCAAAGCTCATCTGTAACAACAATCCTGACAAAATATTCTCCAAAGAGATAAGGCACCAGACAACTGCCATGAAGCGCAAGCCAACTTGCACCTCCACCTGACACAAGCTGTTAGTGATGATGAGATGAAGGCCGCTATAAGCACCCTGAAGCCACAAGAAGCTGCAGGAGTGGATAACAGCTACCCAGAGTTCCTCCTGAAAAGTGGTCCGGGACTGTGTGAATGGTTTCGGGGCTATCTGTCAGCCTGTATTATAAACAATCGAATACCCAAGTGGTGGACATGCGCTCATGTGATTGCCAGACCAAAACAAGTGCACCACAGAAAAAACAAGTGCACCACCAATCAGGTTGTTCTCACTCTGGACATTAAAGGATCTTTCCAAAAGCGGGAAAAACAAGTCGTTTTAGTCGACCTGACCAATGCATATGATGCTGTGTGGTTAAAGGAGCTAGAGTGTAAGCTGCTGCAAATGATTCCACACAGAAGGACGGTCGCATTCATCAATAACATCATCTCCAATAGAACATTTGTCCTGTCCACGAGTGGGGGAGAGAGGAGCCGGCTAAAATGCCTTAGAAACGGTGTCCCGCAGGGTTCTGTCCTTGTGCCAACCCTCTTTAACATCTGTGTCAGACATACCACCCACCACAGCCACAAAGTATGCATATGCTGATGACCTTGCTCTGTCAGTAGCAGCCATGCCAACAAATTAGACACTGCCCTAAATTCATCAATGCCAACCATTACTGGATGTGCGATGTACACCCCCACTGAGATGTGCGATGTACACCCCCACTGAGATGTGCGATGTACACCCCCACTGAGATGTGCAATGTACACCCCCACTGAGATGTGCAATGTACACCCCAACTGAGATGTGCGATGTACACCCCCACTGAGATGTGCGATGTACACCCCCACTGAGATGTGCGATGTACACCCCCACTGAGATGTGCGATGTACACCCCACTGAGATGTGCGATGTACACCCCAACTGAGATGTGCGATGTACACCCCCACTGAGATGTGCGATGTACACCCCCACTGAGATGTGCGATGTACACCCCCACTGAGATGTGCGATGTACACCCCCACTGAGATGTGCGATGTACACCCCCACTGAGATGTGCGATGTACACCCCCACTGAGATGTGCAATGTACACCCCAACTGAGATGTGCGATGTACACCCCCACTGAGATGTGCGATGTACACCCCCACTGAGATGTGCGATGTACACCCCCACTGAGATGTGCGATGTACACCCCCACTGAGATGTGCAATGTACACCCCCACTGAGATGTGCAATGTACACCCCCACTGAGATGTGCGATGTACACCCCAACTGAGATGTGCAATGTACACCCCCACTGAGATGTGCGATGTACACCCCCACTGAGATGTGCGATGTACACCCCCACTGAGATGTGCGATGTACACCCCACTGAGATGTGCGATGTACACCCCCACTGAGATGTGCGATGTACACCCCCACTGAGATGTGCGATGTACACCCCCACTGAGATGTGCGATGTACACCCCATTGAGATGTGCGATGTACACCCCCACTGAGATGTGCGATGTACACCCCCACTGAGATGCTGCCAACATTGTCAGGCATACTCCCTCCTCAAATATGATGGCAGAAAGCAACACTTGATCTTGCCCTGCCTGTTCAATGTGATGAACAACACATACTGCGTGAATGCACAGAGCAGTGCACTAACCAGAGGCTTAAGCCAAGAAGACCTTTCACATGAGAGGCAAGTGAATTACTTGAACAATGTGAGACTGGCAGTGGCTGCACCTGGGCTCATGACCATTTAATGACAACTTGGGAAGACCAAGAAACCAGACTCAAATGTTTCATCAACACGCCATCTAATCACCCTCCAAGTTGGAGCGTCCCCTCTGGTGTAAGCTGAACAGAATTTGATCTGGTGCTGGCAGATTCAAAGCTAAAATACACTAACTTGGACACCCCACGTGTGCCTGCAGTGATGCCCCCCGGACTGCCGACCACCTACTGGAATGCCCAACATGCCCGCCTGTGTGTGACGAGGACATCTTGGCAGTCAGCGAAGCAACAGTGACATGGCTCAGCCAGCTAGATGATGTATATTGGAAGTGGAAGTATATGAAAGAATACGAAAGAATATGATAGATTAGGCTGTTTTTTTTTTTGTATGTTGGATGCTAGTGATACGACTATATTTAGCTGTTTTCATAGAATTTAGTGGACAGTGTTAGTTGTTGTTTTGGTAGTTGTAGCTTTAGTCATTCTCAGTTGAAGCATCACTCATAGCAGCAGTATTTCTTCGTCGACTGACATAGGTGTTGCATGCAGCATAGTGACTGTATAGAATACTTTCATGATACTTCAAGGTTTGGCTATGAATGCAAAGTATGTTTAGTTTCATGTATTCAATGTGTTACTATTTGATGATTATGTTATTGCCTCTGGCACAATAAGTTGAAAATCGTCACACTGCAGTGAAATGACAATGGAATGTGTGCCATTTTAACAGGAACACTATAACATGTTACAGAATTAACATGATTCACCATGCCATATTTATCTATAAACACCATGTTATGGTTTTTAAGAAATACATTAATTTGTTCGTTTCTTTAACATAATTAATCAGCATGCTTAATTTAATGACAGTGCAACATTCTTTAATAAGTTCCTATGTAATAGTGATTTAGATTTCTGTTTGCTTTGTGGCCACTTACATCTAACATGTACTAACCCGCAGCACCATCGAGGCTCACATTGCCCTGTGGCCACGATCAGTTTCAATGTGGCAATGGAGAGTGCATTAAGGTGACGCTACGCTGCAATCGCAAATATGACTGTACAGATGGCACTGATGAGTTTGACTGTGGTAAGTGTGTAGCTAACTGCTGGGTGTAAGACTAAACATGTCCACACAATCCTTGTGAAGTTATTCCAAGGATTTAGTTCACTTCAACATTCAATGCTTCAAGCCATGCGTGTCTCAAGCTGTAGACTTAAAAAAAATTTATAGGCTTTCTTTGTAGTTTTGCCAGTTAAGTTTTAAAAATTTTTGCTCTTAGATTGCCTGCTGATGTTGCCGGTTATTGCAGACACATAGGCCTAATTCAATGACTAAGTATGAGTTGCATGCACTGACTAGCAGGGCTTTGGCCATACTTCCAGGGCCTCCAACTTGTTCAACCGACCAGTTCACATGTACTGATGGTGCTTGCATTGACATTGAACACCGTTGTGATGACATTGATCACTGTTATGACGGCTCTGACGAGGCCAACTGTGGTATGTTCACTTGCTCTAAGCCTGTCACGTCCTGTTGAGTTCAGCCTCACTCTGGTAGCCTGTCATGTCCTTTAGACTTCAATCATGATCTCTAAGCCTGTCATGTCCTTTAGACTTCAACCATGATCTCTAAGCCTGTCATGTCCTTTAGACTTCAACCATGATCTCTAAGCCTGTCATGTCCTTTAGACTTCAACCATGATCTCTAAGCCTGTCATGTCCTTTAGACTTCAACCATGATCTCTAAGCCTGTCATGTCCTTTAGACTTCAACCATGATTTCTAAGCCTGTCATGTCCTTTAGACTTCAACCATGACCTCTAAGCCTGTCATGTCCTGTATGTTTCAACATTTTGCATTATAAGCTTGTCGTGTCCTATAGGCTTCAACCATGTCCTGTAGTTAGGCCTTGTGCTGTTGCTCTAAGCCTTTAGGCCTTGTACTGTTGCTCTAAGCCTTTACTGTTGCTCTAAGCCTTTAGGCCTTGTACTGTTGTTCTATGCTATAGACTTTACTCTCCCTTTCTCTTTCCTCTTTGGTTCAGGCACATTTAATGCCTGCTCAACCAGAGCTGTTGGGCTTCACCAGCACATTCTGACTGATGCAGTAATGTGCTAGTGGATCCTCATGTAGTTGGTAGCTCATTCTGATTGCATCTTAGACATAATTCTCAATGGAATCAGTGACATCGTCTGGTATTCCCTCTGACCTGCCACACATTGTGCTCAGGATGACAAGGCTTGCAGTGCCTTTGTACTGTAGTTATGGCTTGGTAGTCATGTGCTTTAAGTTAGATACTTTTTCCCGTAATACTTGTTTTTAGGGTGAAATATTGCTTGCAGATTTACCTACCTATTTGTCAGTGACACGTTGTAGGCGATGATTAGCAGTGTATGTTGCCCTAAAAACCTAGCCATTCTAGCGAAACATCTGTATGATCAAATTATTATTGTACCAAGGACTTTGAAGAATGCTACTGTTTTACATCATGATCTAGTTATTCAAAACGCTACATGTTATTCTACATGTTATTCTACATGTTATTCTACAGCCATTTTGAGGCAGTTCACTTTTCCTGAGTCATGCTAGGCTTCGCCTGGAGGCACACACAGCCCAAATTCCTGTAGGTTATCTTGATTCTTCAAATTTCTTCCTGTACATCCATTCTTATTTAAATGTGTTATACAATGCATCATCATACAAATATTCTTCTAAAAGAATTTTAAATAAAAATGACAACATTAAGTCGCACCAACACATGAACAGAACAGAATTGTATCTGCCTGCAGGCGTTTGAGAGACACATCAACTACTGTTGTCAGGCGGCAATAGATCTAAAAGTGTTACTAGATAGTGTTTTCTTGTGAAATACTTGGTGTAATCATGAGCACGTGAGCAGGTTTATGTTTAAGACTCTGGTATGTACGGATGTAGACAGTGATTGTTGGGTGTACCCTAAGCTGATGAGACACAACCTGTAGTTAGTTGCATGTTGCATGTATGTCTTGCATCCAATATATCATTGTATTTATAAAAAAAAATTCTTGATACCCACTCCTATGAAAATAGGGTACAATAAGTTTTTGGGCCTAAAAAAGTCCACTGATTTAATTTACTCTGGAAGATGAATCTGATGTGCTGTTTCATTGGGATCATTTGCAGCCAGAACGGTAGGGAACATAACTCCATCTAATGCTATACATGTGTCCCGTGTCTGATGTTTATTACTAATGCTACTACATTTGTGTTGCCTACTGTTGAACTGTTTATCATGTTTCTAAGTGCTGTTCTCGTTCTGTTTGTACGTGTATTAAAACTACTAATTTCACATCACAATGTAGCTAAAATCACCAGTGTATCTACAGTTATGTTTTGTTTTGCTGGATGTGAATGTACTAATGTGCTAGAGAGCTTCACACCCACTCATACTTTAACCAGGCATCTTACGCCCCTTCGTACCCCACATGTGTGAGAGGGATGAGTTTCAATGTGGCGACGGGCAGTGTATAAAATCCACTCTGCGGTGTGACCGCAAATATCACTGTCGTGACGGCACTGATGAGTTTAACTGTGGTAAGTGTTCACCTCCCGCACAAAAGATTAATTTCAGCACCAGCATTTATTAAGAAAACACCCTGCCCATTTTGACATGATCAATACTAATTGACAAAATAACCAAAGTTATTGATAAAAAACCATACAATTGGACTATTTCTAGATTTTGCTAAAGCTTTTGACACTGTTAACCATAACATCTTACTAACAAAATGAGCTCTTCATGGAATTAGGGGTAATGTGCTCCAATGGATTTAAAATTATCTAGCTAAAAGAAAACAAAGAGTAATATTTCATGGGACTAACTCTGCTCTAAATTTAATATGTGGTGTTACACAAAGATCAATGCTGGGGCCTTTACTATTTCTCATAAACATAAATGATCTAAGTGCTGTATCTCAAGTTACATTTCCTATTATGTTTGCAGATGATACAAATTTCTTCATACAAGGGGAAAAAATGGAAAATTATTTAAACATTGAATTAAAAAAGCTAACAATATGGCTTAAAACAAATAAACTTTCATTAAATAAAAAAAAACCTTTACTCAGCATAAGAACCAGACATAATTAAATCTATATAGATGGGACAGAAATATATACTGTAAATTATAAAAAAATCTAGGAATAATAATAGATAACAAACTAAACTGGAGTGAACGTATAAAACATATATATAACAAAATATCAAAGAGTATTGACATCATTAATAAGGTAAAAAAACAAGCTGGTCAAGAAAACTCTGACAAACTTATATTATACTTTTATTTACCCATACATCACTTATTGTAATATAGTATGGGGAAGAGCCCCGAAGATATACTTGTCCAAAATTCATGTATTACAAAAAAGATCAGTACGTATAATTAATCAAGTGGGTTTCAGCTATTAAAAAAAAATTTTTTTTAACATTTATCAAGTAAACAAGTACATATGTTGTGACTTTATGTATAAACACAATATTGGTATATTACCAGAAATATTCAATGACATGATTGCTTTAAATGTCTCTCCACATAGCCATTACATGAGGCAAGAAACAGTTTATAAAATACCGTATTGCTATACAAAAATCAGACAAAATACATTGGCATATACTGGTTCCAAATGTTGGAATACTAAAGTGATAAAGAATTATCTTGAAGATTGTACTTCGCTTCAAACGTTTAAAAAGAGAGTCAAAGCACTTATTCTTGATGAATGCTGAACTCTAACAGATGGTAATAGTTTCATTATAGCTAGTATATGTACTTATTTTGAACAATTTATATTGTGAAGTGAATACTATGTTGCATAATAACCTTGTTGTTGATGTGGAACACTACATAGTTGTGGTTATGTGCCGTTGTCAGCGGTCGAATTATATTTAACTGGGTAGTTATATAAATTACGTGAATATATATATATATATATATGCATAACAACTGATCTAGTTTTACTGTGGTAAACTTGTAGTGTAATTGTCAATTTGTAAATGATGTACATCATCAAATGTGATACATATGGAGATGTCCTAGTGTACTTCAATCTTGTTACACTGCACTTGTTCTAACAGTTCTGCACTATTGCACGATGCACTGTGTATTAATAAATTATTTAAACAAGGAATTGTAAGCTATCTTGCTTCTTTTCCATTGTCTTTGTTCATATATATGCTATCTATCATGTGCATATGAACTGTATCACGAAGACAATAAAATCATTATCATTATCTAGGCGAGGCAGTATATTTTACCGCCAATGCATACATAACATTGCATGTTGATATGAAGCTTTCTGTGTATGTTCTGTGTGTCAGTTTGTATAAACAGCTGTCAGGTATTATATTTCAATAAATTAATAATATAGTTCCTAGTTTGATTTCTATGGAAACTGTCTTCCATAAAAAGGATACAGTTTGTATCCAAGTTTTACCATCAGCCACGGTATCTTTCCTTGCTTTGCTGTTGTTCTCCTTTATCAATAGAAATCTTTGTGAAACCCCCAAATGTTGCATTCCGGGGTACATATGGTATTGTATTTTGCAACTCTCTGACCACATTCCAGACCCCGCAACCTGTTCGCCAGACCAGTTCTCTTGTGACGGTGGTCATTGTATTGACAGTCGCAACAGATGTGACGGTGTCAGTGACTGCCATGATGGTTCAGACGAGGCTGATTGTGGTACGATAGCATCCACTATTAGATGCATATATGATATAAAGTGTAGCATGGCCATTGTGTGGGATTAGCAGGGCTGTTGTGTGGGATTAGCAGGGCTGTTGTGTTTGAGCTCCATTATAGTGGTAGAGCACTGTTAAGATTGAGTTAGTGTGTGCTGTTGGTTGTTCTAGTTATGTACATACAGAGAACAAGCTTGTTGGATAGCTAGGCAGTAGAACATGTAGCAAAGTACTGCTGAGTCCTAAGAGAATGTGGGGAGTACATTGGTTTGTCATGTTGCGTCTTCCCCATTGCACTATGCTGCTTTAGAGTAGATTGCATCAGACTCCACACATTTGGTGTGCTACTTTGCCAACACTTTTCTGTGTTCAAGAATGTTCATGTGTTTGTAGGGAGTTTTAAACACAGTGAATGCAAATAATTTGTTTTGGCATGATTGCTGTAAGGCATAGGTGTCATGGACGGACGTTTAATGCTTGAAGACATTTCGTATTGACGCGGATAACCTTTTCCCATCACACACACACAGCTGCACGATCAATGTGTTATACAAATAATATGAGACACAGCAGCCGCTATTAGTTGTGTGTACAGATGACCAAGACATTTTGACATGAACAAATAGAACATTTGTTTGACTACTAAAAAGCAATGACACATTATTAATGATGACAGCGTAGCTGTTGCTTTGACAGTAGTGCTAGAGGCATGACTGGGATATTACAGATTACAAGACTGCAGGAGACTGATTGCAAACATGCAGAGATGTATCACAAAACACAAAGAGAACTTCTATATGCATCCTACTAATATCCCCGACTTGTTATTATAATAATTAGTTGCATGGCCACTACCTGGCATGCCAAGCTTGTAGTAGTAATCATGTTTTAAACAAATTAGTTTTAAATGTGTATATGCCACTTACTGTAATATTAATTAATAGAATGGCCACTACGTAGCATGCCAAGCTTGTAGTAGTAATCAGTTTAGACAAATTAGTGTAGCTGTGATGTTATACTAAGCACATGCATTTGTCATTTTTGTTTTCTCACTAATTATTATATATACTCTCACTAATTATTAATAATTATTTATACTTAATTTTTACTGATTGTCATTAATTTCTTTACTTTACTTAATTGAATGTGCTTAATTTTTAACTGAATTTACCTATATTTTAATGTTACTCTTATATTAATATTACTAAAACCTATCATACTGGTGATAATAATTTGTGGTCTATTAACATTTTTCATTATACAACTTTACAAGAATAATATGGATTGTAATTATAATAAAGCTGTCATAACAACAGTAAGGATTTTGACCATGACTGGATCACTTTTATTGATGCATTAGTATGTGCATGCCACAGCACCCTCTACCTGCAGTGAAGGAGAGTTTCGCTGTGATAATGGACAGTGCATTAATGTGACTCTACAATGTGATCGTAAATATCACTGTGACGACGGCACAGACGAGTTCCACTGCGGTGAGTGTATGATGTAATTCAAGGGGGAAAAAATTTGGGGTTGCATGTCGAGTCTGAATAGGTATAAAGATTAGACATTTAAACCACCAGTTTACATCTAGATTTCATTGCTGATACATATGTTTTATGTTCTGAGAGGATCTGTTGATATGAGTAGGGATCATAAATAATGATAGAAGCCACTGAACACTGTCTCATTTAATTGGGGACATAAAAGAACCATTGAGGATGACATGCACCACCCTCAATACCAGCATGGAAAAGGTTGGCTTGGTGATAATGTTCTGTAAAAGGCTGGCTAGTTGAATAAGACCTCGAATCACCATACAGTAGTAGTAACCACAACATACAGACTAGTCAGTTAATAGAACGTTGCCAAGTGTTGGATAGAACTAGAACAACTAGAAATGCTGTTGGTCTGACATTGTTCTGCTAAAACTTCTGGGACTCTATGATGTTCTTGAGAAGGTTGCCATAGATTCATGTGTTGTGTCTTTCCTCAACATATACTGATGTGTAAAGTTGTTGCAGTCACTGCAGTGTAGTCATGATAGACCTGCCACTGGTCTGGTGTGTGGATGTGGTGGTCTATAATGGTTGTATCTGGTAGGCATGCAAGGTCCACATTTGGAGCTCATAAGATGCAACTGGTGCATGATCCACTGTCCCAGGATATTAGTAATGATTCTAGTTTGTTGTTCCTCTAACATCACTCCTTTCTGCTGCACACTCCTGTAGACTCTCGCACATGTTCCGCCCAGCAATTCACTTGTGGTGATGGTTCGTGTATTAGTAGTGATGCTGTGTGTGACGGCTACTCAGACTGTCGCGATGACACTGATGAACAAGGCTGTGGTATGTGTTGCCCTACTAATCAGTTCTTCTTTCTTTCTAATGTTGCTTACCTGGTTACCATTGTTAACATCATAGAGTTCTAACAGTAATTCTTCATGATTTAAGTTTTGTTTAGTTCTGAAGCCATTTATACATGTTCCACATGCTAGCACTTGTTCTAACAGTAATCCTTCATGACTTAAATTTTATTCAATTCTAAAGACATTAACATGTGTTCCACATACTAACAGTTAAGTGCTTCTCTTTAATTGCTTATCATAATTAACTAATTAGTTGTTTTATTTATTAATATGTATATATAATTTGTCATGCTTAATATATTTTCAATAGTTCTTATGCATCTAAGATGTCATGCTAACAATCACCATACTAATAGTTTGTTAATTGTAACTCCTTTAATGGCAGCTGCTGCATAAAATATTGATCTTTAAATTTTGCACCTTAATACTGCTTCTTTGAGTCATATCTTGTTCATAGCTGTAACTTCTTTAACCTCACATTTTTACTAATATGTATTACTGACCTATTAACCCCACAGCGCCCTCTAGCTGCAGTGAAGAAGAGTTTCGCTGTGATGATGGACAGTGCATTAATATGACTCTGCGATGTGATCGTAAATATCACTGTCGCGACGGCACAGACGAGTTCCACTGCGGTGAGTCTGGTACCAAGCGGTATGCGACTCATATACACTAGTAGTCCAGTTATACTTGTATAAGTCAGTTACACTTACCTCAACTATGATTTATGAATACATGCTGGGTGTACTAGAATCTTCTAAATTAAAATCGTGGCTAAAACCATCACTAGTGGAACATTGAGATATGTTGCCTTGAATGTGCATTGACACCTGCATCAGACATCCGTGACTTCCCCCAATACACCATGCTTATGAAATGTGTCTGCTACCATGACTAAACCCAATAGCCACACAGACAGGCTGCTTCAGGCCAGGAAAACCTTTACAGATTACCCTCTGATGGCTTAGGCAGATGGGCCCATATTCTAGAAAGACAGACTTACCGTATTTGACCTAATAAAGTTAACAGTAGCTTGAAAACAAATTGGGCCATGAACAGATTTAAGAGAATCTGTTCTAATAAGCGTACACCAAAATCTTTTTCTCTAAACGATAATGTAGCTGTTTAACACCAGTGGTGTCATTTGTAATTTTTAGTTGTTCCAGACTAGCCAAACTACAATGATTATGGATCCTGCTGATTAAAAAATATGTATTCTAATTAGGTAATGTACGCTTAATAGGTTGAATACAGTAATTAATATTTTGCACAACTCCAATGCAAAATATGTATGCAATTTAAGCCAGAGTTGAACTTATAAATGTCGTAACTTATTCAGAATATGGAAAAATCAGCATCTTTCTTGCTTGTAATTCTGTGGTATTTCTGAATACTCTCCTGCTGGCTTGGGTCTGACTTAGTTGTTTTGTTATCCACTCCTTTAGTCGTCCGCACTTGCTCGGCTGATGAGTTCACATGTAGTGACAAGTCATGTGTGTTTAATGACGCGGTCTGTGATGGTTACGCTGACTGTAGTGACAGCTCTGACGAGGACAACTGTGTGGAGGGTAGGTCCCATCATGGGGTTCATTCTGGTTCTGAGGTTAGGGCATGATCTAGGTATCACAGTTGGAGGTGTCTAGATACTAAATAACAATGTTATGTGGGAGAAGAATGTGTATTTGTGTTGAGCATAGTTGGATATGCACATAGTACATTGTATAGTCAAGGGGGAGAGAGAGAGAGGTAGTGCTGTTTACAACCATGTCGTGTTGAAGCAAATCCATTGTTTGTGTGATATTCTGATTGCAGCAATATTAGTCTTACTAACAGATGCCATAATGCCAGTTTTGTTTTGTTTACTAAAATGCCTGGGAATAACCAACCCCACATGGTTTAGGAAATACCAAAAGCAATGCACAACTGTGGGAAGTTATTTCAGGTGTCATTTGTCCACTGCTTTGAGCATGTAGAAGATGACCAATTAACCCTATGTACCCCACCTTCCAGAGCCAACTGAGCCTCCCACTGAGCCTCCAACTCAGCCTCCCACTGAACCTCCAACTCAGCCTCCCACTGAGCCTCCAACATGCACATCTGATCAGTTCATTTGTGGTGACGGGTCGTGTATTGATAACAGTCAAGTTTGTGACAACTTGTCTGACTGTGATGATGGTTCCGATGAGGCCAGTTGCCAGGGTATGTCTCCTCATCAACGACGTGATGCAGGCTTTCATCAATTCAGTGACAAAGTGTCTTTTTTCAGCAGATGACTTTTTATATGCCAACAAATTCAGTGACAGTTTTACATACGTGCTTCTGTGATTTGCTTTCTAAATTTGTTGTTGCAGTAGATTTTGTGAATTGTAACCGTTTATGTGGTAGTCTTGCACTAGTAGCTAACTTAGCCATTTACAGATGCACAATAATTAACCCAGCACGTAGTGCCGGTCTATAGTCGGCTTCACTTTATGTTGCACTTATATTAACTTTTTAATGTTAGTAACAGCAATTAATTTATTGACAATTTTGTTATATTATTTCATAATTTGTGTGATCCTAACTCTGCCATGCATTAACTCTTTGCTAACCAGCACCCGCACCAGAAACATGTTCCCCCGACCAGTTTGCGTGTATCTCTGACGGATCATGTGTGGCCCTGACCTCGCGATGTGATGGGGTCGCTGACTGTCACGATGGGTCGGACGAGAACGAATGTGGTACGTCATGAGACTGCCAGGAAAGTCAACGTCACAGATCACTTGATAATGTCGTTAAGACAGAAAATACTGTTTCTGCGACGCCTTCATTGTTTGTCAGTTATTGTTATGGGTGAAAGGGTTAATTAACATTTGTTGCTTGCTTTTTGCAACCTGCTTTTAACACTGTATCGGTTACTATCTGCATGTAAGTTGGTACCAGACTCTGTTACATTCATATTGAAGAAAGTGAAGCTTTCTTTCAGAATCTCCATTTATGCTCGACGGAACTTTTGTGACACCCTCTCAGTTTGAGGATGAAGAAGTGACCAAAAGAGTCATGAAAGCTCCATTGATAGTGCATGGAGATTCTGAAAGCAAACTTACTTCCTTAAATAACTAATTTTACTGTATTTTGATTCTTACATGATATGGTGTAAGCAAAATCTGTTCTCCGTGAACTGTCAGCTTCGTTCGTTTCCTTCAACAGTTTTAAATGTGTACATGAATAACATGGATTATTTTATGAATAATACCATGATTACCGCAACCACACCTTGCTGTTGTGGCGTGAACAGGTGTCCACAAAAGGTAATGACAGTATATATTTAATCGTTTGTGCACCATATTTTAGATCCGCTCTCACCATCTGCTTGTGGCGCTGATCAGTTCAGCTGTGGCACTGGTGACTGTATTACCCTGCGTGCCAAGTGTGATGGCTACCCAGACTGTGCTGATGGCTCAGACGAGGACAACTGTGGTATGTGTGTTGGTTCCTGTGCATGTCTGCCTCTTGCTCTTCACTGCCACTGCTGGCTGACAGCTGTGCGGCTGCTACTTTTGCTGTATGCTGGTCTTGGCTATGTCATTGTTTGTCGATGATTTCTTGGCTGATTTTCGTGCTAAGGAATGGATAGGCTATGTGGCATGTGGTCTGATAGTAACAGATAAACATATTCTATGTTGCTAGTTTGACACAGTTATTGATATTTCATAGTGTGTGCTTTGACCTTGATGTCCAATAGTTGGTGTTTGTTGTGAGTTTGTTGCTCCAGTAAATAATGCTTGGTTTGTCTTGGCATGCAGAGTGCTGCCCTGTTGAAGGCAACTGTAGCGGGACTATCAAACTGCTTGCAGTGCATGATGTGTGTAGTGATGGAATGTTGGTTGAGTGAAGTTAACATCATAAATGTATGATTCAGCTGATATTTGTCCTAATTGCTTACTATGTTGTGTTAGTTGTGGGTGTTGTGTTAGTTGTGGGTGTTGTGTTAGTTGTGGGTGTTGTGTTAGTTGTGGGTGTTGTGGGTGTTTGTTAGTTGTGGGTGTTGTGTTAGTTGTGTTAGTTGTGGGTGTTTGTTAGTTGTGGGTGTTGTGTTAGTTGTGGGTGTTGTGTTAGTTGTGGGTGTTGTGGGTGTTTGTTAGTTGTGGGTGTTGTGTTAGTTGTGGGTGTTTGTTAGTTGTGGGTGTTGTGTTAGTTGTGGGTGTTGTGTTAGTTGTGGGTGTTGTGTTAGTTGTGGGTGTTGTGTTAGTTGTGGGTGTTTGTTAGTTGTGGGTGTTGTGGGTGTTTGTTAGTTGTGGGTGTTGTGTTAGTTGTGGGTGTTTGTTAGTTGTGGGTGTTGTGTTAGTTGTGGGTGTTGTGTTAGTTGTGGGTGTTGTGTTAGTTGTGGGTGTTGTGTTAGTTGTTGGTGTTTGTTAGTTGTGGGTGTTGTGTTAGTTGTGGGTGTTTGTTAGTTGTGGGTGTTGTGTTAGTTGTGGGTGTTGTGTTAGTTGTGGGTGTTGTGTTAGTTGTGGGTGTTGTGGTCTTTGTAAGGAGAGTTCAGCAGTGATTGATATAGATATCAACTTGAAGAGTCTACCCTGATACGAATGGACACAACTTAACCCTGTCTTGTCTTACTGAGCATAATCACTTGGCTGAACTTCTTGCATGTGCTAGCAGTTGCTGTTGATATTGCCTGGCTTACTCTTCCTCTGAGGAAAATATGCTACACGTATCTGCGTGTTAATGCATGTTGAAACATGCAGATGTTAATGCATGATGCAATATACAGACTTGTGTACATGTTGTGGAATGGAGACTCTTGCTCTAGGATGTACTGATGGAGTCATTGCTAAGACAGATCCTAATTCGAATAGATGCACACTAGTAGCAGGTAACATCAATTCAGGTCAAGGGTATCTCTTTAGCAACTCACATCTCTAGTCTACAGTTGCGTTGTTGGTAATAAGAACATCTTGTTAATGATACATTTGAATTACACAGTTTTAAACCTATTTTTAATTGCTTCATTTTAAACACATTTATTTTACTAACATCTACTCATGATGTACTCAACTGTTGCAGGATTATAGACGCATAATGGAACTTGTAGTATGGAAGTTTACTAGAGTAACACTTGAGCGAGTGATATTAGGGATGTATGGCCTGTTGAAGTAACTGGCAGTGTAACCTGTGTGTTGCCATAGTTGAGGGATGCGGCACTGGACAATTCCGGTGTGAAGATGGAACCTGTATTGACTCGAGGCTGCGTTGTGACAACAGGTTTGACTGTCGCGATGACTCTGATGAGTTTAATTGCGGTAAGTGTCCTTCAGTGGGTGTCATACATCATGTGGCGCTCACTTACAAGAGTCCAGTGGCTGCAGGCATCATTATATGTGTCCACCTATGCACTGAATCATCCTCGCCGTCAGCGGCTTCTGACTACATCAGTACCCCTGGCAGATTGACCTGTTGAAATGCTGATTTTTCAGTTGCTGTGTTTACTAATAATATTGCTCGCTCAAATTTACAGGGCTCGCTTACGGTAACTTAACTTTAATTGGTAGTGGACCCGTCATCATTAGTAGGACAAGTACTGATGGGCACTCGTAGTTTGGGCGTGGGTGCGTATAATTCCCATAAATACATCGACCAAGACAGCAAGTGGGACAGGTCGATCTGCCAGGGATACTCTAGTACTATCACCCCTGGCTGACAAGGATGGATTGAATGTCTAAAGGAAGACTGATACTCCTTTATTGCAGCTTGCCGTCACACCCTTATTAAAGGTGTTAATAGGCCAATTTATTACCAGGATTTCCTAATGGTAATCCATAGACGTACATTTGAAATATTACTAACTTATAGCCATATTTGAAAGTACTGTTGTTTAAATGAATTAATGAAATGCCTAATGATGCCTACATTTAAGGTGAGGCACTGCATCAAAGAAAATGTAGAAATCATGTAACTTATAGATATGTACTATGGTGCTGTTTGTATTTGTACACGGAGCACAGTTTCCTATTTAATTGAGATGTTGATCTAGAACGAGATCCAGCTAGAACACACAGGCAGAACATTTTCTGGCTGTGTTTTACTTGTTCCCAGTCAAGTGGACTGTCCACCATCTCTGCATCTATTATATTTCTAGAAGACAGTGCTGGAAATATAATATCACAGGGGTTTTTAATGGCGGAAGACCTAAATGGTTACTTCAGTTCAGTGTTTACAAAAGAAGATATTAGTTCATTACCAGTTGCTGATGCTAAATTTCAGGGGGCTAAATCTGACTATTTAGGACCGTTAGTTGTAACTCCAGAATTGGTAGCTAGGAAAATAAAGGCAATGAAGGATAACAAATCACCGGGAGTGGATGGGATTCCTCCTAAATTACTAATGGAAACAGTAGATCAAATCAGTATACCACTTGCAAGAGTATTCAACTTGTCATTAAAAGAGGGAGTTGTTCCGTTTGAATGGAAAGAAGCAAACATCATACCATTATTTAAAAAGGGTTCGAGAAATAAGTCAGAGAATTACAGACCAGTGAGTTTAACGTCAGTGATTTGTAAATTATTAGAAAGGTTAATTAAAGACCATATGGTGGACTTCCTCGTTAAGCATAAATTATTAAATTCATCTCAACATGGATTCCTTAAAGCGAGATCATGCTTAACAAATATGTTATGTTTTTTGGAAGAAATCACTAAGTGGATAGACATGGGATCGCCAGTAGATATTATCTACTTAGATTTTCAGAAAGCTTTTGACAAAGTGCCACATCAAAGATTGCTACTTAAATTAAAAGCCCATGGTATCGGGGATAGCATAACTGACTGGATAGAACAATGGCTGACTGACAGAAGACAACGAGTTGTAGTAGATGGCGAAGTTTCAAATTGGAAATCGGTTTTGAGTGGGGTACCTCAAGGATCAGTATTAGGACCTATATTATTCTTAATTTATATCAATGACTTGGACGAGAGTATAACAAGTAACGTACTGAAATTTGCGGACGACACAAAACTGTTTAGAAAGGTTAATACTGATGGTGATAAACAACATTTACAAAACGATCTAGACAGATTAGTGAAATGGTCTGAGAAATGGCAGATGCTGTTCAATTTTGGGAAATGTAAATGCCTACATACAGGACATGGGAACTTGAATGTAAACTATAAAATGGGAGCTACTGTTCTTGGTACTACTGTAAAAGAAAAGGACTTAGGAGTTACAATAAGCGCTGATATGAAAGTTTCAGAGCAGTGTGGTATTGCAGCTTCAAAGGGTAATCAAATTCTTGGATTGATTAGAAGAAACATAACATATAAGGGAAAAAAGTTAATTATACCTCTTTATAAAGCAATAGTTAGACCTCATTTAGAATACTGTATACAAGCATGGAGACCATATCGTAAGAAGGATATAGATACGCTTGAACGCATACAAAGGAGAGCAACTAAAATGATTCCAGAACTTAGAGACCTTAGTTATGAAGAACGCCTGAAAGAATGTGGTTTAACAACTCTAGAGACAAGGAGGTTAAGAGGAGATCAGATTGAAGTTTTTAAGATATTGAATGGGTATGAAAATATTGATAGAAATATGTTTTTCTCACTCAAGAAGGATAGCAGAACTAGAGGACATGAGGTAAAATTAGTAAAGGATCAATGTAGATTGGACATCAGGAAGCACTCGTTCTCACAGAGGACAATAAATGAATGGAACAAACTGTCTACAGATTGTGTAACTGCTAGCAGCGTGAATATGTTTAAAAACAAGGTTGACACATATATCAGGAGGGCGGGTTATAAGTAGGTGAACATTGTTGGACTCTCGATAAGCCAATGGCTTCCTTGTCCACTTGCCATCTGGGCCTTTGGCTTGGATGGCAAATCTTGTTAAATCTTGTTAAATCTACGATGGACATTATTTACCAATATATGGGTGTTATGTTCAATTGTTTGAAAGATTGAGATGTCAGATTGGAAGGTAGTGATAAATGCTATTTATTCTTTTGAATGAATAATGAAACATCTATGCCCTTTCTGATTTTCCAGTTTATACATAGCAAGAAAATAATTTCTGTCAGTTACGAAGTATATGTACATAACTAGAACTACAAGTCTCAGCTAAGAGTGCAAATGTTGCTGCTGAGTTATTGCTATCTAACCTGTAGCATAAAAGATCATGTGACTACACATGTGACAAGGATTGTGTGCATGCTGCAGTGGTGCCCCCTGGGTGCAGAGCAGATGAGTTTCAGTGTGGTGATGGGCAATGCATTAGGGCGTCGCAGCGGTGTGACCGCAACTATCACTGCCGAGATGGCACTGATGAGTTTAACTGTAGTAAGTGGTGAAAATTAAGTGCGGCAGTCACGTGTGGCTGACAGTCATGCATGGCTGATTGCCGGGCTGCTTGTAGCAGGGTGTAGCAGTCGTGCATGGCGACAGCTGGGATTCGTAGGAGTGCTGTAGTTTTGTACATAGCTCATATCTTATACATTCTTTGAAATTTGCAATAAAATATAGAACCTGGAAATCAGAAAGAGTTAGCTGACAAAATGAACATATAGTGATTGGTTGTACAGTAGAAATATTTGTTCACACTTAATAGTGTTAGTAAAGGGACAGTGTATACTGAATAACAGAAAGTGTTCATTGTCACAGGACAGTAAATTAATGGAACAAATTACCTACTGATTATGTAAAAACTAACAGTGTTAATACATTTAAAAACAAAATTGACATGTCTTCAGGACGGGTTAGTTATAGATAAAAAATCATTGGACTCTTGATAAGTCAATGGCTTCCTTGTCCACTTACCATCTGACGTTTTGCTTTGGATGGCAATCTTGTTAAATCTTGTTCTACTATGACGCGCAGCTTGTAGTTTGTGCAGGCTGGATAGAAGTGCAATGCTCAACCTTGCACATGGCAATGTGTGGTTACAGTGTAGCTGTGCCGTTAGCTAAGTGCATCCAACTCAGATGTTTTGCCTCTTCACTTACTGCTGCAAGTAAAGGCATCCAACTGTAGTATTTGTCTGCTATTGCCCTTATTAATAATATATTTATGCAATGTGTGATGTATGATGTACAATGTATGATGCTAGCGAAAAGCAATTAATGAGATGTTCACTTTTGATTTATTTTTGATAGAAGTATTTTACGCACTGATAGTATTTTGCACTTTGCATCTACGTTGAGTGTTTTCCCTGCTGACAGGTTTATGGTTTACTACTAAGCATACCTATCATTTATGAACTGATATCTCTATTTAATAAAACTAGTTTTGCTAGAGTTGTATTCCAGTTTTCTGTGGCTACTGAGCAGTTGTGTAGGTGGGTCACAGTTCCATGTAGCACGGAATAGATACTTTAGAGAATTAGCAACGTGTCAGCTGTAAGTAAAGTATATTACAAGTATTAAGCATAATTACCTCTCAAGAAACTTAGTGTTCGTTCTGTATATTTCAACTGTATCTCGCAATCTTCTTCTTATATTACAAGTGTTCTAGCTCGTGCTGCCTCTCATTCATGTGTCAGCTGTAAGTGAAGTATATTACAAGTGTTCTAGCTCGTGCTGCCTCTCATTCATGTGTCAGCTGTAAGTGAAGTATATTACAAGTGTTCTAGCTCGTGCTGCCTCTCATTCATGTGTCAGCTGTAAGTGAAGTATATTACGTTCTAGCTTGTGCTGCCTCTCATTCATGTGTCAGCTGTAAGTGAAGTATATTACAAGTGTTCTAGCTCGTGCTGCCTCTCATTCATGTGTCAGCTGTAAGTGAAGTATATTACAAGTGTTCTAGCTCGTGCTGCCTCTCATTCATGTGTCAGCTGTAAGTGAAGTATATTACAAGTGTTCTAGCTCGTGCTGCCTCTCATTCATGTGTCAGCTGTAAGTGAAGTATATTACAAGTGTTCTAGCTCGTGCTGCCTCTCATTCATGTGTCAGCTGTAAGTGAAGTATATTACGTTCTAGCTCGTGCTGCCTCTCATTCATGTGTCAGCTGTAAGTGAAGTATATTATGTTCTAGCTCGTGCTGCCTCTCATTCATGTGTCAGCTGTAAGTGAAGTATATTACAAGTGTTCTAGCTCGTGCTGCCTCTCATTCATGTGTCAGCTGTAAGTGAAGTATATTACGTTCTAGCTCGTGCTGCCTCTCATTCATGTGTCAGCTGTAAGTGAAGTATATTACATTCTAGCTCGTGCTGCCTCTCATTCATGTGTCAGCTGTAAGTGAAGTATATTACAAATGTTCTAGCTCGTGCTGCCTCTCATTCATGTGTCAGCTGTAAGTGAAGTATATTACAAGTGTTTTAGCTCGTGCTGCCTCTCATTCATGTGTCAGCTGTAAGTGAAGTATATTACAAGTGTTCTAGCTCGTGATGCCTCTCATTCATGTGTCAGCTGTAAGTGAAGTATATTACGTTCTAGCTCGTGCTGCCTCTCATTCATGTGTCAGCTGTAAGTGAAGTATATTACAAGTGTTCTAGCTCGTGCTGCCTCTCATTCATGTGTCAGCTGTAAGTGAAGTATATTACAAGTGTTCTAGCTCGTGCTGCCTCTCATGTGTCAGCTGTAAGTGAAGTATATTACGTTCTAGCTCGTGCTGCCTCTCATTCATGTGTCAGTTGTAAGTGAAGTATATTACGTTCTAGCTCGTGCTGCCTCTCATTCATGTGTCAGCTGTAAGTGAAGTATATTACAAGTGTTTTAGCTCGTGCTGCCTCTCATTCATGTGTCAGCTGTAAGTGAAGTATATTACAAGTGTTTTAGCTCGTGCTGCCTCTCATTCATGTGTCAGCTGTAAGTGAAGTATATTACAAGTGTTCTAGCTCGTGATGCCTCTCATTCATGTGTCAGCTGTAAGTGAAGTATATTACAAGTGTTCTAGCTCGTGCTGCCTCTCATTCATGTGTCAGCTGTAAGTGAAGTATATTACAAGTGTTCTAGCTCGTGCTGCCTCTCATTCATGTGTCAGCTGTAAGTGAAGTATATTACAAGTGTTCTAGCTCGTGCTGCCTCTCATTCATGTGTCAGCTGTAAGTGAAGTATATTACAAGTGTTCTAGCTCGTGCTGCCTCTCATTCATGTGTCAGCTGTAAGTGAAGTATATTACAAATGTTCTAGCTCGTGCTGCCTCTCATTCATGTGTCAGCTGTAAGTGAAGTATATTACAAGTGTTTTAGCTCGTGCTGCCTCTCATTCATGTGTCAGCTGTAAGTGAAGTATATTACAAGTGTTCTAGCTCGTGATGCCTCTCATTCATGTGTCAGCTGTAAGTGAAGTATATTACGTTCTAGCTCGTGCTGCCTCTCATTCATGTGTCAGCTGTAAGTGAAGTATATTACAAGTGTTCTAGCTCGTGCTGCCTCTCATTCATGTGTCAGCTGTAAGTGAAGTATATTACAAGTGTTCTAGCTCGTGCTGCCTCTCATTCATGTATCAGCTGTAAGTGAAGTATATTACAAGTGTTCTAGCTCGTGCTGCCTCTCATTCATGTGTCAGCTGTAAGTGAAGTATATTACAAGTGTTCTAGCTCGTGCTGCCTCTCATTCATGTGTCAGCTGTAAGTGAAGTATATTACGTTCTAGCTCATGCTGCCTCTCATTCATGTGTCAGCTGTAAGTGAAGTATATTACGTTCTAGCTCGTGCTGCCTCTCATTCATGTGTCAGCTGTAAGTGAAGTATATTACAAGTGTTCTAGCTCGTGATGCCTCTTATTCATGTGTCAGCTGTAAGTGAAGTATATTACAAGTGTTCTAGCTCGTGATGCCTCTCATTCATGTGTCAGCTGTAAGTGAAGTATATTACGTTCTAGCTCGTGCTGCCTCTCATTCATGTGTCAGCTGTAAGTGAAGTATATTACAAGTGTTCTAGCTCGTGCTGCCTCTCATTCATGTGTCAGCTGTAAGTGAAGTATATTACAAGTGTTCTAGCTCATGCTGCTTCTCATTCATTTGCTTTACACATGCTTAATGAGCTACATTTTCTATTTTTGGTCGATTTGATTTTGAACTTTGGCTGTTGGCTTGTTTGCACTGCAGAAATACTTGCTTCAGCTTAGCCGACAGAGGTAGCTGATTCATGCCAAATGACAGACCAGTTGATCATTGTTTGACACTAACTTGTTATTGGTTGTTGCTAACCACTGGCATAATATTGGTTTATTCTTGCTTTTTTTGGTTGATGCCAGTTAGTATATTGGTTGATGTCTGCATTGTCTGGTCTCTGGTTTGATACCCACTGATACGTGCCAGCCAATGTACAGTTAGTTAATGCCAGCTGCTGGAATGTTGGTTAATGCCAACTGCTGGAATGTTGGTTGATGCCAGTGGCTGGAATGTTAGTTGGTGACAGCTACTGGATTGTTGGTTGTTGCCAGCCAGTTGTTCGAATGAGGCTGATTAACGCTGCTGGCATGTAAAAAATAGTCAAGAAGTAGAATAGCTTGTAAGGGGTGATCTATACACATTGATGTGTGGCGCTATATATGAAACCAATGTCATTTTACCTCAGCCCCCTTCCACACTCAGACCCCCTCCCCACTCAGACGCCCTCCCCACTCAGACCCTGTCCACCACTCAGACCCCCTCCCCAGTCAGACCCCCTCCCCCACTCAGACTCCCTCCCCCACTCAGACCCCTTCCCCTGCTACATGAAGCTTTTAATTGCATTGATCTGTGATGACCCCATAGAATGTCCTCATCTTTCATGTCACAACCATTATATGCTGTCCTAATGCAACACTGCCTGCATACGCTTGAAGTCAGCATCCTTGCGAAAGTTGATCAGAAGTTAAACAATAACTTTTGGACAAATACAGTGATATATGATGGTAAGCAAAACAGCTGCTAACCCCCACCCTCATTCCCAAGAAACTGATATTGTGTAGGTTCGAACATCAATGGTTTGGGATCATCCCTAGATGAATAGTTAATGTAGGTCTTTGTAGATTCTGATTTTCCTTGTTTCAGCTACTCAGTTTGTCGTGGTCATTATGTATTAATTTCTGCAAGTTTCTTGTCATCTCGCCTACAGTGTCACAATTTCAGCTGTTACCTGGTTGTGACTACAGTTATTTGTAATGTGGTTTTCCTACTTGTGATTCTGACCATGCTTACCTCTATTGATTTTCAGTAACTTTTCCAATAACACATTGCGCTAATGTTAAACTGTGCATTTTAATCAAGTGGACTGGCAAACATATATAAAAAACAACATGCACACGTACATGTGCGCGTGCATTCATTTAAACACATGCTTGCATACAAACATTAATGTAATTATTATGAAAGCATAAGTTGAAGATGACAGAATGTGTGTGTGTGACGTCAGTGTCAATGGTGGCATGTTGACAGCTCCGACCCAGTTCCAGCCGCTCGTATCCTGTGCTTCCGGTCAGTTCCGCTGTGTCAACGGAGAGTGCATTGACGAGAGTCAGCGCTGTGATGCTCAATACGACTGCGCCGATTCGTCGGATGAACGCGACTGTAGTCAGTATCACTTCTTTCTCTTAGAACTGCATCCTCAACTGATTTAGCCTATCACTAATCCGGTTCGTTGATGTCCTAATATGTAGTGTGTGAATAGTTTAAGTGATATCTGCAGTAATTTTTTTTAAATCATCGAAAGAATTGACTTTAGTCATTAGATCTGGTAAGGCTCAAAATAATGGATATCCAAAATGGTAAACACTTTTTGGGGTTAAGGCTGATCATGGGCATGACTTCTCTCACCGATCGCCAATCACATGACAAAGTTATGAAATTTTACCAAGGGTGAAATTAGTGAGTTTTCAGCATTTCCACTTAAACAAATTCTGGATCAGGCATTAAATAATTTAATAGTTTGTCTGATGATTTCACAAAAACTATATGCAAAAGTTGCAGAAATGAGCTAGCATGCCGTAGTGAATTTTTTTAATGAAGCAAAAAGACCCAATTCAGGAGGGACGTTTAACCCTTCATAACAGCCTCTGGGGGATGTTGTAGATAGTTGGCACCAGTAAGCACTGAGAGCCCTTTATTTATTTATTATTTCTGTGTTGTAACCATGATGTTTTTGTAAACCTGCAGTGCAACAATGAGGTGCTTATGTCGTGTTTCCATGCTTTTTAGGCTTTGATCTTCACACATAACATACAGTGTTAGCAGCAGCCAATGACATTTACATGTTGCATATGCCAGCATTGTTATTAAAATGTAAAACTAAATTGATGGATATCTGACTGTGACACACAAATAATATATAGAATAATTATTGGACCCTTGATAAACCAATGGCTTCCTTGAGATTGTCACGTTGAATGGCAGTCTTGTTAAATTGGGTTAAATATGTTGATGTTCTGTAAATTTGTTTCCTTGCACCACTCAACTATGTGATTGCTGGTGTGTCTGCTGCAGAAGATACGAGACTGCGCTGCCAGACAGACATAGAGTTCCAGTGCACCAGTGGGCGTTGCATTGACCTGATCCGGAAGTGTGACGGCAGCCGAGACTGTCCAGATGGCTCTGACGAACTTGACTGTGGTAAGGCTTTTACTTGTCTACTTTATACTGGGATGACATACATGTCATCTGTAATGTATTAACTGCACCCCAACACATGCACGTGTGCACACATGTTCATGCATGCGTGTGCAAAACATGCAGTAAGTAGGTTTGTCTGTGGTGCCTTCCCTCATCCTGATTGCGTTGATTGAGTCATGCATGAGAGAGAAGTTGACTACTAGTGACCGCAGAAATGTCAACTTCACTACTTTTACTAAAAACTAACAATCAAACTGTATCACTATTATGTCAATAAATTCGTTTAAGCTTAGCATAGCCTATTTTTCCTCTTTTTTCTCTATGAAATGTTAATAAAACATTAAGCTCAGTCTGCAGGAAATGTGTTACTATTTTCCCAGACTTCTAAGTTGACTTAGCAAGCACCTAGTATATGTCGGTTGTCCTGCTCAACTGATGAATTGGTCCATGCATGATACCTAGTAGTTTTGGTTAGCCCTAACGATGTGTGCTAGGGTAGACACCTTGTAGCGCAGAAGAAAATACTAATATATTTAAATTTCGGACCACACTGCTCTCCCGATGATTGATAGATATAGCCATCACCCTGCACTGTAGTCTGTGCCTGCACTGAGCCATAGCTGTCTGATTCCGTAACAGTGGCGAATCCTTGTGGGTTTGTCGAGTACCACTGCGACAGTGGCGAGTGTATATCGATGCGGCTGCATTGTGACGGCCACATAGACTGTGCCGACGCCTCTGATGAGCTCGGCTGTCGTAAGTAGCTATCCCCATAACCTGCATGGCCCTTACACAATGCTTCCTCTGACCTTGCTACCATCACCACCACACTAGCTGCAGCTTGGCTTGTATTATTAATGTTTCAGGATCTGCTGGTTAATATTTGCTTGCTGCCATTTCTTAACAAGGTGTCTTGCCTATTCTGTTGGGAGTCAAGTTGAAATCATCATTTTGTTATTTTCTGCAATTTTAATCTTCATTTTACGTTGAGCTGGTATGAACTTCTGATGCCTTTGTATTTTCTTAAGTCTTCCATTTCAAAATATTCCTTGTTTGCTGATTTATTCTGACTTATCTGCCTCTTCTTATTCTGCTAAATTACTGTGGGCTCTAGATAACTTATTTTATTGAGTATGTCTTGGCTCTCTTTTTTTGTTGTAATTTTTAACATACTTAGGCTGTGTATTATGTTGTCTTTCATAATTCTCAGTCTATTTCTGTCCAGTTTGGCTTGCTCTTTACAATAAGAAGGACACTTCTATAATGCCTGAATCCTTGGAAACTTGGGCTGCACGAGAGGTGGAAACGAACGGGTAGAGCAATCTCAAAATCGGTATTTAGTGATACATTAGTCAACAGATGGATAAATACACTAGGGAACAAAGGAGTAAGCATGATTGCATAACAGCAACATTTTATCATATTTCCTATGGAGCTGACACTAACAAGAGTGAATTCCAAAGAGTTGGTGCAGCAGCCAAGAAAGCCCAGTGTGCATATTTTGTGACTTCCATCCTCTTTCTGTAGTATAAAATTGGTCTCAATTTTCAGTCTTTCTGTACAGTTGAGTCTGTTTAGACTTAAGTCTCTTTATAATTTTCGTATAATCTCTGTCTAGTTTTATTCTGTTGAATATGTCTGACTGATGATGTGTCTACACTGCATGGGCTGCTTCTCAGTTTTTTCTATTGATTGTGCATGTGCTTCGCTTTCTTGTTTAGTCTCAGCTTTCTTGTTTAATATCAGCTTTCTTATTCTGCCAACAGCTTTCTTATTTAGTCTCAGCTTTCTTGTTTAGTCTCAGCTTTCTTATTCCGCCAACAGCATTCTTGTTTAATATCAGTTTTCTTGTTTAGTCTCAGCTTTCTTGTTTAATCTCAACTTCCTTTTTTGTTGTCAGCTTTTTCTTTATTGTCAACTTTCATTTTTAGTCTCATATTTCTTATTGTGTCTCGGCTTTCTTGTTTATTTTCAGCTTTCTTGTTTATTCTCAGCTTTAATTTTTAGTCTCGTATTTCTTATTCTGTCTCAGCTTTCTTGTTAAATCTCAACTTCCTTGTTTATTCTCAGCTTTTTGTTTATTGTCAGCTTTCATTTTTAGTCTCATATTTCTTATTCTGTCTCAGATTTCTTATTCTGTCTCAGCTTTCTTGTTTAATCTCAACTTCCTTGTTTTTTCTCAGCTTTTTGTTTATTGTCAGCTTTCATTTTTAGTCTCAGGTTTCTTATTCTGTCTCAGCTTTCTTGTGTAGTCTCAACTAGCATTCTTATTCAATCCTTGTTAGTTTAGTGATATCTGGCAGTAAGCTGAGCTTTCTACATAATTTTAGCATGATGTGTTTGATATGTTTTATCTGCCTTGTTGCAGAGCCTACTGGTGTGTGTAAGTTGGAAGAGTTCCGGTGTGATAGCGGTCAGTGCATTCCTCGGGGTCGACGCTGCGATGGCTCCACCCAGTGTCGAGACTCCTCAGATGAGTTCAACTGTCGTAAGTATCGCCGACTGTTTCCTTGAATCGACACTTCATTTTGGTAACAAGACCAACGTTTGCCTATATATGATCTGATATTAATATTTAGATAAATCATGCATGTTAAGTATTGGTGAGTCTATCTCAAAAGTCAAACAGTTATTTAAAATGTAATGAAGTTCAAAGGCTGACATAACTATTTGCATTTTGTGTAATAAACATCTTAAAATGTAGTCTACAAGACTAGTTTTGTCATAAAATGTGTCTGTCATGTTGTAGTGAACAATGGATCAGTCCAGTCTGTAGTGCTGCAGTTTTGCTAATAATATGTGAATAACACATTCCATTTCAGTTGTCAGACGTAGTAACAGGTTGGTTTGTCATTAATTATTACTAACCAATGTTAGCTCTGTTGTATAGTTTTTTTTCGGGCCTTTGGGTTTATTTAATTTAATTTTGTTATAAATGCACTAACGCTACAGATTTTGTTGTTACAATGGTTGGTGGATTTTTATGTGACATTTTCATGAGGCTTGGGATGAGGTTTCTTGCAAACTATCTGGCGATTTTTGTGCAATCATCTGAACACAATGTTTGTATTACTTGTTCAGTTAAGTTTTGTTACAATTTTCTGTTTTTACTTTTACAATTATTTGACAGAATGATGTTTCGGAATAAAGAACGCAGACCAGCTGAATCTTGGTTGTTCTTTCAACATTTCCACAATCAACTTTATTTTGTATTGTTGACACCTCAAAGTATAAATATACCCAATAATGTAATTGGATATCATGGATGACTATTGAACGAAATGTTTTTGAATCCATAGTATAAAAATTATATAGTTTATATAATTACATTTTTTTATCCTGCTGTGTATTTATTTTTTTTAACTGCCACTTAAAGATGTGCGTAAATATTCCGTTTTTAAGCTGAATAGAAGTTCTATGTTGCTTGGGCTAATTTTCTCATTTTACCGTAGAAAAATATATCAGCCATGTTATTAAATGAATTAGTTACTTTGGACCATTGAAAGGCTAATGACTATCAGACCTACTTGATGCACTGGTGTGCGTGCGTGCGTGCATGCGTGCGTGCGTGCGTGCATGTGGCATTACAACGAATACATCTGCAACAATGAACTAAGTCACCACCATGTGTGTGATTCAGTTTATTTTCTTTCAGAGCTGGATAAACCATAATAGCTCATGTGGATTAATTAAATGTTGTTATGCTAAGATATTACTATGTGATACTTGCAGCTTCTGCAGCGACTCTGAATGTGTCACCTCAACTGCTACGAATCCTCGATGGACGTGATGCCACATTCCACTGTCGTGCCTCTGGGACACGACCCCCACAGGTCACATGGACCAAGGTTGGCGGGGTAAGAGTCTCACAAATTTTCATTATTATTTAAATTGGTTAGTGTTGTGACAGTGAGACACGAATTGCAAGAATTGCAAAAGAAATGTTATGCTACTATAGATTTTCGGCATATGGATAGATAGTATTGATATATATATATATGATGATGTGATGTCATCTTGTCGGGAGTGGATGGAATTTCTCCAAAACTACTAATGGAAACAGTAGAACAAATCAGTATACCACATGTTCAACTTGTCATTAAAATAGAGAGTTGTTCTTTTTGAGTGGAAAGAAGCAAACATACTATTATTTAAAAAGGGTTCGAGAAAAAATTTAGAATTACAGACCAGTGAATTTAACGTCAGTGATTTGTAAATTATTAAAAAAGTTTAATTAAAGACCATATGGTGGACTTCCTTGTTAGGCATAAATTATTAAATTCATCTCAACATGGATTCCTAAAAGCGAGGTCGTGCTTAACAAATATGTTTTTTTTTTTGGAAGGAATCACTAAGTGGATAGACGGATCGCCACTAGATATTATCTACTTAGATTTTCAGAAAGCTTTTGACAAAGTGCCATATGAAAGATTACTATTTAAATTAAAAGCCAATGGTATCAGGGATGGCATAATTGACTGGTTAGAACAATGGCTGACTGACAGAAGACATCGTGTTGTAGTAGATGGAGAGGTTTCAAACTGGAAATCAGTTTTTAATGGGGTACCACAAGGATCAGTATTAGGACCTTTATTATTCTTAATATATATTAATGACTTGGACGACAATATAACAAGCAACGTACTGAAATTTGTAGATGACAAATTTTTTTAGAAAGGTTAACACTGATGGTGATAAACAACATTTACAAAATGATCTGGACAAATTAGTTAAATGGTCTGAAAAATAGCAGATGTTATTAAATTTTGGGAAATGTAAATTCCCACATACAGGACACAGGAACTTGGATATAAACTGTAATATGGGAGATACTGTTCTAGGTACTACTGTGAAAGAAAAGGACCTTTGAATAACAATAAGGGCTGATATGAAAGTTTCAGAACAGTGTGGTATTGCAGCTTCAAGGGGTAATCAAATTCTTGGGTTGATTAGGAGAAACATAACGTACAAGGAAAAAAGCTAATTATACCTCTGTATAAAGCAATAGTTTTAGCTCATTTAAAATACTGTATACAAGCTTGGAGACCATATCGTAAGAAGGATATAGATACGCTTGAATGAATACAGAGGAGAGCAACTAAAATTATTCCAGAACTGAGAAACCTTAGTTATGAAGAACGCCTGAAAGAATGGTTTAACAACTCTAGAGACAAGGAGGTTAAGAGGAGATCAGATTGAAGTTTTTAAGATATTGAATGGGTATGAAAATATTGACAGAAATATGTTTTTATCACTCAAAAAAGATAAGAGAACTAGAAGACATGAGGTAAAATTAGTAAAGGATCAGTGTATATTCGTTATCAGGAAGTATTCATTCTCACAGAGGACAATAAATGAATGGAACAAATTGTCTACAGATTGTGTAACTGCTAGCAGTGTGAATATGTTTAAAAACAAGGTTGATACATATCTGGAGAACGGGTTACACATAGATGAACATTGTTGGACTCTTGATAAGCCAATGGCTTCCTTGTCCACTTGCCATCTGGGCCTTTGGCTTGAATGGCAAATCTTGTTAAATCTTTGCTACCAGTTTAGCTTTAAGTTCTGTTTGACAATGTTGATGTGATGTCATTGTATGTCACAGAGGATGCCTCCACAAGCCACTGACATCAATGGTCGGTTGACAATCAACGGTGCCCGTGTGTCAGATTCCGGCGAGTATGCATGTGCAGCTATCGGGGTGCCTGAAGTACAGAGTGTCGTTGCACGGCTCAGTGTGGAAACACGTAAGTCAACTTCACTCAAGTGATTCTCATCTTTTTAACCTCCTAATTTTTGCGCCAGAAATGTTATTTCCAACCAGTTGTCAGCAGTTTATATTTGTTGCTAGTGAACCACTGAAGGTGGATCATGTATACAAGACAGGCATATATCATATTATAAATTAAGTAGACCTAGGTCTAAAAAGGTAGCTCCTTCAAAATCCTTCACATTCAGGACAATTCAAGAGTGGAATAAACTATCAGGGAATATCTTTATGGCCAGCTCCAGTACCACATTTCGGAGTAGGCTAGAGGAACTCCTTTATATGCGTGGGTCATTCCTCCATGTGCTGTCCCTGTTAGGAATCTGCAGATTATTTAAGAAGAAGAAAAACATCAGTGTTGGATTATTTGTGTATGTGTGCTTGCAAACACCTTGCACTAAATTTCAGCAGTTGTATGTTGTACAGTGTGGAGTGATTAACTGACAAGTCTGCCATTGAAAGCACTATCCGGTTTTATGTCATTTCTGGTTGTGTTCAGTTGCGACACCAGAGCCCGCGACAGGACCATGTGGACCGGGCAAGGCAACCTGTCATAACGGCCAGTGTATTCCCAGAGACTTCCTGTGTGATGGAGACTACGACTGCTCAGACAAGTCAGATGAGTCTAACTGCCGTGAGTAAACAGATTGGATTTGATGTTTTAAATTATATTTATTTCCATTTTCTATGTACAGTTGAGCCTCATTATTGCACGCCTCGTTATTACGTGGATTCGGATATAAGGCGGTCGGTTGTGGACCCTGATTTTCTGCCGAGTCAAAGTCGAGATGACAATAAATAAATGGAACAAATTGTCTACGGATTGTATAATTGCTAGCAGCATGAATATGTTTAAAAACAAGGTTGACACATATCAGGAGGGTGGGTTACACGTAAATGAACATTGTTGGACTCTCGATAAGCCAATGGCTTCCTTGTCCACTTGCCATATGGGCCTTTGGCTTGGATGGCAAATTTTTTAAAATCTTGTAAAATAATTGAATTAGGTAACGTTTCCTGATTGTTAGTGATAAAAGAAATGTCGGTAGAAAATGTGACTATTTTCACTGACGTTTTACATATTGTTGACAAAACTTAATGGCCATTTGTAATATTGACATGTCCCCTTAATTTGCTGTCACAATAGGCCTTGAATCTGTATTTGTAATGTGTTTTCATCTGCGATATCAGGTTATGAAGAAAAAGAAAAAATCAACTGACATGCCGTCTCAACTACCTTAAATCAAACACTCGTTCTTCATCCAGCGTCAGCATTGTATGACATTTTGTATGATACTTCCTCCAGTGTCAGGGTATATGCTAAATGAAGTCCTCATTGTGCCTGCAGTGGCGGCCTTGCCATGTGAGCCGAATGAGTTCCAGTGCAGTAACAAGAAGTGTATCCAGAAGATCTGGCGATGTGATGGAGACAATGACTGTGGAGATGGCTCAGATGAGGCAGGATGTCGTAAGTAGACAACTTCAGCCATGTGGTGGTTTTGGTACTGCTGTATTGCTGTTGATGGCTTATTTCCTAATATCTGCTGACAAGTAAAACTTAATTTAGCTGTGTAAAGACACTTTACACTTTAACCATTTTAGTACGACAGGCCGGTATACCGGCCTCGCGGTGTGTGACGCTACAGTACGACAGGCCGGTATACCGGCATTGGCTACGTTCACCATTTAAATCGCTTTTACTCATAATTATCCACTAAGTGGAGCTACTTGTTATATACGGTTATCATGGCGAATGAATTAGCTATTCGGTAGTGGCAATCGTTTATTATCGCTCAATATAATTTTATGGAGATTTTCGCATTTTTTAATGATGGATTATCAAAATCTGCTATGGCCGCAATGGCGGACGGCTTTACTTCAACTGGCGGTATACCGCCATATGTTTTGGACGGATTATTTGATAGTTTTAGCGACAAATCTTTGTCGGATGCTGACGATCGAAACAACAATGATGTTAGCGAACTTAATGACCAAGCCGGAGACGAAACGGATACTGACAGCGGGAGTATTTTTGATGGCTACTCGGACATCAGTGATGATGAATGTGACGGTGTAAACGCCAAGGATGAGTTGCACACTGAACTATCAATGCTGGATGATGCGTAGTTTCATTTTTGTTAGAAGAAAAAGGTGTCTTAAAATCCGTCAAAATGCAAAGTTTGATTGGAATCGGTCCAGTAGCAATGAATGTGTTAGCAAATATACAAATGGACACTTCTGTCATATATGTTTAAAATACAGATATATAACTTGTTTTTCACTTTCTCATAGTCCACAAAATGTACTTTATATTGTATTTTATATCACAGTACACTCCTGTAGCACGATCAACATGAGTAGTTTACATTAAATATGTACATTGTCATTGCCATTGGCATACAACTGTGTTCAGCAACTGCAAAAACGTTGAAACCGTGGTGGCCATCTTGGATTGCTGGTTACCATGATGACGAAATGTAAAATGATAGGGCTCATTTTACTCGCTGATTATCGTACTTTCAGAATATGTATGATATTCCTATTCATAAAATGCATTTTTGTTGCTGAAATCTTGACTTGAAGTGATGCAGTCGATTTTCTTGCATATTCACTGGGAATGCAGTATTCAGTGGTCACAGCAGATCAGGGCTGTAGTACTGAAATGGTTAAAGGACATTAAAACTTAATTTAGCAGTGTAAAGACACTTTACACTTTAAAGGACATTAAAACTTAATTTAGCAGTGTAAAGACACTTTACACTTTAAAGGACATTTACAGGGTATTTAGATTATTACATGCCCATCATGTTGACATTATGTTAGATGGAAAGTACAGATGATATATATCGTAGATATATTTCTACAAGACATTAGGCATAATAGAACATTTTATTGTATTGGTGATACAACTATATTAGTAAAGAAGATGCAGTTAATATGTTGTTAAGTAAAACTACTTAGGAAACACGTGCATGCTTAGATATATCCATCTGTATATATGTGTGTCATTTATTATTTTGCTAACCCAGAACTGTTGTGTTGTTATAGCAACGGCTCGTCCTGGTTCCCCGTGTAGGGCATATGAGTACCAGTGTCTGCAGGGCGACCAGTGCATCCCTGCCAGCTACCAGTGTGACGGCGAGACCGACTGTCAGGACCGATCAGATGAAATTGGCTGTGGTATGTTCATGCATTATTTGGTCGAGTCATTTCAGGCAATTCTGCTATTTTTCATAATAACGTAAGACTGTTTTTCACGAGCAGTTTTTGTCCAATCATGATGTTGCGTGATATTGCGTTGCAAGAATTGATCATGTAGATGAGACTGATTATCGAGGCCAACTTTTTCATGATTATGTCGGTTCCAACGTCACCAACAGTTGGCCGCAATTTTGAAGCAGTGGCCAATCAGCGACAAATAGCACAGCACGTACACCCGTTGTGACCTTTCATCAAAGTTCACACCATGAGTAGTGCAAGTCAATAACTCGGTTGCAAAGTCTAGTGTCTAATAATCATCTAAATGCACAAATAATGTAGTTGCACTTTATCTAGTTTTAAGATCTTTTCCCTTTTATACAGCTGTGGCTATCATTTTGAAGCTTGGGCAATTTCATTAACTCTGCATTGCCTTAGTTCATTTAGCCATATAAATGAATACCTGCCAATAGACAGTGATAGGATTCCAATGATGGAATTATAAGAACGAACAGGTTTTGTGCAGCAATTGCAGAATGGTTGGATGTTTGAAATGGTGCTTGCATGAACAGGTCTGCCTGGAGGCAAAGTGCAACGTGCCCATGAATGTGTGAACGCTGCTTTAATATTACAGCACAACTAAACAAACAGTTTTTTGTAGTACGTTTACATTGTATTTTTGCAGCGCCACCTACTGTAATTCGGCCACCACCAGCGACTGCCAACTTGGCTGAGGGAGAGACTCTCGTGATTGAGTGCGAGGCAATTGGAGTTCCCACACCCATCATTGTGTGGCGTCTCAACTGGGGGCATGTTGGTGAACCCCCGAGGGTGTCTACAACTACCGATGATGGGCAGGGTAAAATTACCATCAGGAATGTGAAGAAAGAGGATGAGGGTGCTTACACGTGCGAGGCTCTCAACAACAAGGGCAGTATCTTTGCCCAGCCTGACACCATCCTTATTGTCAGTCGTAAGTACCTACCTAATCACCCTTCCCCTCCCTATTGTCAGTCGTAACTACCTACCTAATCACTCTTCCCCTGACATGTCATAATTATTATTAGTATAATTTTATTTGTTTATTTAGCAATTCTAGGCCATGTTATTAGTTTGCTATATATTGTGAAGCACTGTGACAAACTTAGATCTGGCACTATATCAAATAAAATATTATTATGTGATTAAAACAGTGTAAATGTTTAACAATCTGTGATAACGTGTGGTACTATTAAATGTTTCATTTCAACTGCTGTATTCCTGCCCAATTCTCTTTTTACATGTAAAAAGCTACATATCTGATAAAAATCAAACTAATAGGGAATTATGACAGTTTTAGGAACCCAAGCCATGCTTATTCAACCCAAGCCACATTCTTCGTGTACATGGCTTCAAGTTTTCTTGTTCTTCTATGTACTGATCTGATGTTTCAGCCCCGGCCGGTATCTGTCAGACACCTCAGTTCAACGCTGGAGCCAGAGATCGCAGTGAATGCGTGCCGTGCTTCTGCTTTGGTGTAACAGACCAGTGCTACAGCAGCAACCTGTATCTGTCCGAGGTGAGCCAGATTCTTTGTCAATCTCCATCAACCTCACTTGCACTCATCAGCATGTCTTGAGGGACAACTGTTCAGGGACAGTTTCTGTTGCATGTTGTTCAAGCAATAGGTGGAAGTGTCCTCATGATTATTAAATAAATATGGTATTGTTATTTGCTGGGGTAATGTCAGTATGTGTTATAAAATAGCTGTTCAAACAAGAGCTGATAATTCCTTTTATAATTCTTTGACAGTATGAGATGTGTGTTGCTTAAGCTATGCTGTATCTTGTTTTATTAAGTATGATGCACTTGTAAAAAGAAAAGTTTACATATTGAATACTTTTGTAGCCATTTCTCTTTTAATGTACATTAACTGTACTAGCAAAAATGCCTGTCCCCAGTGCGCGATATATACACCAAGCAACATAGCCAATGTTATGTGCAATTGCTACGCATGTTTTCTACTATAATTAATATAAACCGCCCAGATGGCGTTATGTAGTCTCAAACGGTTTACATACCGAAGTATTCGCCGCACATGTTTTCTGCGATTGTTGGAAGTTAACGTTTTATGTAATATAAACCGCCCAGATGGTGCTATGTATTCAAACAGTTTACGTACCGTTTGCGTGCGTGCTTCGTTTCTGCGATTGTTGGAAGTTAACATTTTACGTAGCGAACATTTGATTTACCATAAAAACCGCTAAGAACCTTTGATATATGGGGTATTTCGAAAAATAAAGCCGTTGCGTTTCATTCGTGGGGTCATAGATTAATCCTTGAAAGTTTGGTGCCCGAAGTGCAAGCCGTCTAGGAGGAAAACGTTAACATAACCACATACAAACATACGCTAGCTCGATTATAGTTAGATGTAGCACCACTATAAGTGGGGAACAATAGCAAGGTGGTTAGACCTTCAGACTCTCATTCGTCTTGAAGTGGGGGCAAATTCATTCACTCAACTTTGCCTGTGTCTTTTGGATGAGACACAAAAATCCTTTCTACCTAGTATCTATGCTGGGGAACATAAAAGATCCCACAAAGATTGTGGACTTACTCCTAACAAGCAACACACCGATCCCAACAGTGTGTATGATAAGCGCTGAATTAGCAGCATCAAACCAGCTCCGAAAATAAAACCAGCACCAGTGGTTGGTGGTTACTGGCACTACATTAGACGTCGTTATTATTAACAATTGTTGCCCTTGATGTGCATGTGAACTGTGTTGGAGCCAGTATAATAACGTCACAACAATGACCAGTGCTGTATTGTTGACATTAACAGGTGACGATCGGCAACAGACTGGGACTTGTGAACAGACAGACCCAGCAGCAGTTGGATGGAACATTTGTTGAATTTGTGCCGTCGTCGCGCGAGTTCTTTGTGCAGGACTACAACAGACGTGTCCATGGCAGCTTCCACTGGAGTCTGCCTTCCCAGTTCCTGAGGGACAAGGTCGGTTCTTCCACAGGTCTCATGGGTTCTGGGGGTGTTACTAGAAAGGGAATGTAGGAAGGGTTGTTAATAAAAGCTGACAGATATGAATCTGTTAAATAAATATATTATTATAAATATATAAAAATATATTTTTATGTATAAACATGTTTACAAAATTACAATATATATGGATGATAGTGAAAGTATTAACATAAAAGAACTAGTGAAAGTATATTAGGAATGTCGTTTCTTTATTGGACTAAATACAAAGACAATATTTTGAATGATCTGCTGTGTTTTACAGTTGTCAAGTTATGGAGGAGAGATCCACTATACAATCCAGTACAAGACGCCGCGTCACCAACGACGTCACTCATTCATCGACGGCGCCGACATGATCATCACGGTAACGTTTCTCATGATGTGCATCCATTAGAGAAATCTTCTCAGTTATTTTAAGCATCTAGTTTTTTCTTAGGTTCTAGTACTGAAAGGATTCTACTAATTATTGGCTTCACTGCCTGTGTTTAAATTAGTTTTATATTTCATGAATTATTGCATCATGCATTTTAGTAAGTGGCTTTTTATAATACAAACTCTGATGATGTAGATGTGTCTACACAATATATGCTTTGTTCATGTGATCTAAGTCTCTTTTGTATCCTTCATCCTGTTTGTTTTGTCTCTCTTCCAGGGTAATGGTATCACCCTGTATCATACAGCATTTGACCGCTCCTTTGCTGGGGTGAAGCAAACAGTGACCGTTCCACTGACAGAGGTCAGTAGTTTGTCTATTCACAGATAACATAGAGAATGCATTGGAGTTACCGCATAGTTCATATCAAGTTGTAGATTTATGACTTTCCAGATAACAGATCAAAGGTTTCGAATAAGATATTGCAAATGTTAATGGTGTGAGATGCTGCACAAATGTTAATGGTGTGAGTTGCTGTACAAATGTTAATGGTGTGAGATGCTGTACAAATGTTATTGGTGTGAGATGCTGTACAAAAATTACAAATGTTATTGGTGTGAGATGCTGTACAAATGTTAATGGTGTAAGATGCTGTACAAATGTTAATGGTATGAGATGCTGTAGAAATTTTAATGGTGTGAGATGCTGTAGAAATTTTAATGGTGTGAGATGCTGTACAAATGTTAATGGTGTGAGATGCTGTACAAATGTTAATGGTGTGAGATGCTGTACAATGAATCTATTTGTTTCAAAGTCAGTACTTTATTATTTATTTTGTTATTAGGTCAAATTATTTAAATGTTTTGCTTACAGTTGTCAAAATATTGAAGTCGTTCCATAACTGAGAAATGCATGTATTCATGCCATATCAGTCAGTGTCTCTGATATAGTGAAGCTACAGAACCATGTGTAAAGGAACACAGGAGCAACCGAAGTTGTATCATTATATGGCATATATTGTATTGTCTGTTTTAAAATGGCACATGCGTGTTTTACAACATGCTATTATAATGGCCTAAAATTATTTATTTATTTATTTTATATGCAATTTTCTGCTCTACTATTTTATTTAATGTTTTATGCATTTGTTTTAAATATGTACTTGTAATATTTCACCTGTATGCTTTCCAAACAAAATGTACTTAATATTATTATTATGTTGCAGAGGTCATGGTCAGTGAACGAGGCTGGCAGTCCGGCCAGCCGTGATGACCTCATGATGGTCCTACAGAACCTGGAATCCATCTACATCAAGTCCCACTATGACAGGCAGCAGGACTCAGTCAGGTAGGCAACTCATTCGCCTTGACTTCTGTCAAGTAATAAAAAACACATTTTGTCATGTCTGGTTGGTTACAAATCAATTAATGTAAAATCGATTGTTTGTATTTACTACATGTATTTAGTATACAGACATATGAATTTTAAATAATGCACTAATATTAACAGGATGTTTTTTAAAGTTAAATGATTGTAGAAATTAAGAACAGGGTGACTCCTATGAAAGCGATTAAATTTAGTCTTAGTTTGTGTCTCCTATCCCTGTTATAACATTAACTTTTATTTTCATACTGTACGATATATTATTATCACTTTTGTTTTTTCTGTTGACTTAAAATTAATATATTGCATGGTTTCTGTATTGAATATTTTGTTATATTGTGTCTGGGACAAATAAATATTCCCTGTACATGTTCCTGTTCTACCTCTTTCCTCCTGCGTAACAAGACCAACTCTGTGTTGTGCTACAGGGTTGGTGGTCTGCGTCTGTCTGTGGGCGTTCAACATCAGACGAGCCGTGGCCAGGCCTACTTGGTGGAACAGTGCACATGTCCCACTGGCTACACAGGAATGTCCTGCGAGGTATGAGCTTTGCATTCTCACTGGTTAATCCACAGAGTGCAATTAGATTTAACAAGATTTATCAAGATTGCCCTCCAACAAAAAAACCCAGATGGTAAGTGGACAAAGGAGCCATTGGCTTACTGAGAATCCAACAATAATTGTTCATCTTTGTTCACCCTTCAGAGATCGTTGTCAATTCTTTTTAAACATATTCACACTGCTAGCATCCAATAAGTATAGTTATAATGATTTGTATATGTAACCAGTTTCATCTAAGTAGTATTAAGGTTCTAGAATTTTGTCTGACATATTATTTATTGTATAAATTGTGATGTTTGTTAATATGTTGTATTTTTGTAAAGTTCTAGATTATTGCATACAATTTGATAACATTTAATGTGTTTATAACTTGAAAGTGAAATTGAAACTAACAGTGGTGTATATATTATGTATGATAATGAGGTTTTGTTAATGAAACAATGCTAAACTGTGTAAGGGATACTATTAAATAGTATTTATTGTTTAATCTGCTGACAATTAGAGGTTATGGTTTGGGGTTTCAGAAATGTTCTCCAGGGTTCCTGCGCAGTGAGTCCGGCCTCTTCTTGGGTCAGTGTGTGGCCTGTCAGTGCAACGGTCACTCCAATGACTGTGACCCCGGCACTGGCGCATGCTTGGTATGTCTTGGTTTTTCTACCCTATTCTTACTGGTAGATTAAGTGCCATTAGGCCTATTTTAAACTGTTCCATATACAGAGTGGCATCCCATAATCAGGACTTTACATTTCATCCCCAAGTAAACATGCTCTTTCCAACACCATCTTAACTTCCCAGGAGAGCATTCAGCCTTGCTGTAATTACTGAACAAACGTTGTTCACGTACACCAATATGTGTGTTGTCTGGTTGAGTGAACTGGGTGGGACAACATGGCATGAATGGAATTGCCAAAGCTTCAAATGTCAGCAAAAGGATTCAAACTCTGACGTTCTTTCATGTTACCGTGCCCAATGGCCGGTTGTCTGTACGTGACATTTCTTTGCCATTACGATCACTGCGTCAAACATGACTTCATAATTACTCCCTCTGGTGTGACACATCTCAATTGCAGTGTAAGGAAATTGTGTTTTTGTTTAGTTATTGCCCAGAATACACAATAGTTCACCACACAAGGCAGCAGTTATTATCTGTTGATATTTCTGTCCCCAGAACTGTCGCCACAACACCGAGGGTGACCGATGTGATCGCTGCAGCAGTGGTTACTATGGCAACCCACAGCGAGGAACACCGACTGACTGTCAAGCGTGTCCTTGCCCACTGACGGTGCCTACCAACCAGTAAGTGACATGTCATGTTATGGTAATAGTAGTATATGGTCGGAAAGTCTTACCAAAGTGATAGATCACCTATGTCATTGTCACTGTGTCTAACCACTAGATACTTGTATAAACACATAACAATAAATACAAAAATTATAATGAACATAAAATGTTCATTTGAGTTTTAATTCATGAGTTTAAAACAATATATAACAGATAAAAAAGTGTCCAAAAAATTATGTAAGCGACTCAAGTTTAGAATTCATATGAAATACATAGAAATGTACTTTTTATAAAATGTTTCACAGGTATGATGTTTCACCTGAGGTAGAATATTTCACAGGTATGATGTTTCACCTGAGGTATAATGTTTCACAGGTATGATGTTTCACCTGGGGTAGAATGTTTCACAGGTATGATGTTTCACCTGGGGTAGGATGCTTCACTGGTATGATGTTTCACCTGGGGTAGAATGTTTCACAGGTATGATGTTTCACCTGGGGTAGAATGTTTTACAGGTATGATGTTTCACCTGAGGTAGAATATTTCACAGGTATGATGTTTCACCTGAGGTAGAATGTTTCACAGGTATGATGTTTAACCTGAGGTAGAATATTTCAAAGGTATGATGTTTCACCTAGGGTAGTCAGTTTCACAGGTATGATGTTTCACCTGGAGTAGAATGTTTCACAGGTATGATGTTTCACCTGAGGTAGAATGTTTCACAGGTATGATGTTTCACCTGAGGTAGAATGTTTCACAGGTATGATGTTTCACCTGGGATAGAATGTTTTACAGGTATGATGTTTCACCTGAGGTAGAATATTTCACAGGTATGATGTTTCACCTGAGGTAGAATGTTTCACAGGTATGATGTTTCACCTGGGGTAGGATGCTTCACTGGTATGATGTTTCACGTGGGGTAGAATGTTTCACAGGTATGATGTTTCACCTGAGGTAGAATATTTCAAAGGTATGATGTTTCACCTAGGGTAGTCAGTTTCACAGGTATGATGTTTCACCTGGAGTAGAATGTTTCACAGGTATGATGTTTCACCTGAGGTAGAATGTTTCACAGGTATGATGTTTCACCTGAGGTAGAATGTTTCACAGATATGATGTTTCACCTGAGGTAGAATGTTTCACAGGTATGATGTTTCACCTGAGGTAGAATGTTTCACAGGTATGATGTTTCACTTGGGGTAGAATGTTTCACAGGTATGATGTTTCACCTGGGGTAGAATGTTTCACAGGTATGATGTTTCACCTGGGGTAGAATGTTTCAAAGGTATGATGTTTCACCTGGGGTAGAATGTTTCACAGGTATGATGTTTCACTTGGGGTAGAATGTTTCACAGGTATGATGTTTCACCTGGGGTAGAATGTTTCACAGGTATGATGTTTCACCTGGGGTAGAATATTTCACGGGTATGATGTTTCACCTGGGGTAGAATGTTTCACAGGTATGATGTTTCACCTGTAGGTTTGCATCTGAGTGCTACTTAGAGCGAGATAACAAGGTCACCTGTCGAGATTGCCCTCCTGGCTACTTGGGCCGACGTTGTGAGATCTGTGCCCCTGGATATGAGGGCAACCCCAACATACCTGGCAGTTCCTGCCTTCCAGGTGAATTGCCCATACCCCATTTAATAATGTCATAACTTCTCTGCAGTTTTAATTCCTGATATTAAACCATTTCTTGTTACAATTCGTTTTTGTCATTTATTATATCACCTTCGTCTTATCTCCACCTGTGATGACCAGCACATGTGCATATCATTAACTACACTTAGTTGTCAAAAGCATGGTTTGATAGACCCACTGGAAAATAGCCAACATAGTTCAGAATTATCTGTTTTGTGCATAATATTGTAGTACTTTCTGAACAAACATCATTTACTAAATGAAAATTTTACTTGTATGCATCATCAGATGCCTAATATGTGCACACATATGTATGATTAAGATAACATTCTGTTATTTTAAATTAAGATTCAATGATTATGATTCTACCTCAGTTCTCCTTTTCTTTCTAGCAATGTTTCACTTTAAAGTTTAAGGTTGTTAAAATTTAAGCTCGCCATTAACATTGAAGGTTGTTACATTGTTGTGCCATTACTTGTTACAGGGCACCAGTCATGTGACACTCGGGGCAGTCTCGGCGGGACACCTGACGGCACTGGCTCCTGTCAGTGCAAGGTGAGAACTTACCTTTGTCTTCTCAAAGAATATTATTACTAATAAATATTGCACGTGACGATTAAATGAAAATGCATTTAAACAAAACCATGGTGTAAAATCTTATTATTATCGTGGATGTCTTTCCATATTTTTAGAAACATTTAATTAAATAATTTATTGATACAAATTTAAAAGCAGATGTCCAACAAATTTGAGTGGAGGTAATTTCAGCAGCTTCAGTCATGATGTGTTTTCAGGTCAAACGATCTAATTTATGAAAGCAGTTTCAGATCACAATGCAATAGGACTGAAATTCAGCTGACCACGCAAGCATGAGTTTGATTAGCCTTGTAGCACAGACTTATAATATTGAGGTTCTAAACAGACAAATGTTATCCCAATCATTATTTGCATGTGTTTTCAGAAAAACACAATGGGCGAGAACTGTGACTCATGCACAAAGAACACGTTCTACCTGTCGGACACCAACCCCAATGGCTGTCTGACCTGTTTCTGCATGGGCGTCACTAATAACTGCACCAGCACCACTTGGAACAGGGCATCAGTAAGTCTTCTCCATTGTATCATTTGAAGATGATATGCTCTGGTTTATTTCAGAGTGTCCTTCTCTACAATTAGTGAGTCAACAAGTTTTTTCCATTTCCCAGCATGGGATCCCCTTGCACAAACACCAGGTAGACTGGACCAGCAGCGTTTAGGGTCTCTTCCTGAAGACACAGGTGATGTGGGATGAACAACATTTCGAAATGGCAAGAGGTGGTTTCAGACCCTGAACCAAAAGTCTGATGCTCTACCATATAGTCACCATGCCCCATAGTGATTTGCTGTATCAGTGATTTAAATAAATGACATGTAGACAGAGGGATATGTATTTGCAAAGCATAATACGAGCAGTGTTTTTTGGACAATAATAAGAACCCTTGAACCACCAGAACTGAACTTGTGAACATTATTGTGTTGGTATTGGCATATGGCTGAGCAAGGTACAATATTATGCATATATTTTTATTTAATTATTTATTAATTATAATAATTTTATTATATTGCTATAATTTGCTATATTTATTTTTAAATAATAATTATTAGCAGTAGTATTTTAATTTATTTATTTGTTTATTTAGCAATTCTACACAATGTTTTTAATATGCTGTAAAGCGCTGTGAACAATCTTGGATCTGGCATTATATAAAATAAAATACATAACTGTAAAATACATACAGTTATTAGCATCATTGAAAAGAGCAGCATCTCTACTTTCACATGATGCATCAAACGTCCAGATATCTCGATTCTAGCCGAAGCTACGTTTCGCTAAACAGGTATGGTGTAGAAATCTTCAAACTGAGAAATCAGCTGTCAAAGTTTAGTATGTTTCTTACCAAAGCTACCTTAGTTACCATGCACATATCTGTCAGATATTTGGACTGCTTGAAGATAAAGGCATCCTCATGACATTCTACTGATATAATAACAAGATCTTTGTTAGAAAAAATACAATTAATTGCCTTGTAATTACCGCCATTGTTAAGGAACGTCAAAACTAGCAGCACTATGCAACCAGTGTCATAATGTGACACATTTTAGTTGAGATAATGGTTACTAGTGACCTTCTTTTATAAAGCAAAGTTGAGGCAATAAGAACATACTTGATTTTTGTGATTTAAATAATAATATTGATTCAGCATAAGGGGAGACTCGGTAAGTGGATTTAAAAAAAAATATTTTATTATTCAAAATGTGTTCACCCTATTTTTAAGGCATTGCTTTCATACCGTTCATAAAGCATGCATGTTCCAAGAAATAATCCTGTTTTCTCAAAAACGCATCATATCTCTGGAAGTAATAATGCTAACAAAGTAAGGTGTTTAGTGTTATATGCAGCTTATTCTTCTTTACACAACTTGTAGAACACATTATCAATGTAACTAAAAGCTACATCAATATTTGTCACAAAAATATTTTTTCCGGAAATTACCCACAAAATGTATTAAATAAACTACTTTTTGGAAAATGTTTTCTACCAGTTGTGTACCAAATTGTATACTGAAAAAAGTGTTTCAAATAATTATAATAATATTTGTTCAATCTGATACTTTTCATAGTAAAAAATGCGCAAGAGTTCTTAACAATGTCCATGCCAATTAATGGCATATTTAATACAAGACAACAACAGCAACACGCACATAAACAGCGACACCTCAAAACAGTTAATCATCTCTGGGGCAGCGGCCACGTCCTCTCTTTCATGACATCGGCAAGAGTGCAGATGACGGGGATAGCTAATGGGCTCGACGACCTCGCGCCCTGCCCCCTTCCCCACAAAACGACTACAGTGTCTCGCTCACTGTCCTGCTGGTCAGATGGCCCAGCAACGGGGACAATCTCGAGCACAGTCGGACACGTCTTGTGGGCTTGACGACCTCGCCCCATGCCCCGCAAAACGACTATACTGTCTCGCTCACTGTCCTTCTGGTCTTCCTCTAGTAAATACTTGTCTAACAAAGTGTTGATCTGGTCGCGATAACTTCGGGCAGGATATCAACAAACCCGCTACATCGAACGCCATTTTCTACTCGACATGTGGGTCAAGTGTGTGACACGGTGGAACTGCATAGTGCGCATGCGTCCATGGACATTATTTAAATGACTTCGTTGCTGCGCCAATAAAATAATTTTCCTGGATCACATGATAGTAACAAGCCGGGTTTGTTTACACAGCTGGACAAACAGTGCCTACCCCTCACGCCCTCCTATTCGACACATCCGTAATATATGTTAATTCGATGACCATATATGGAAAGATGAGATGCAAAGCTTTGCAACGATGCCATATTTGTGAGGGACCATCCAAAAATTACGGACAAAAAAGCGATTAATTATCGGCATTTTTGGCTTTGTTTTATGGAAGTCAAGCGGAACACATCGAATAGCTCTTCAAAGATAACACTAAAATACATGAAACATAACTAAATATACAGTAGAAATTGTGGTAATCATTAAAATGAATACTACGGAACCATTTTCAGGGAAAATCTCAAAATCGTTGGATTAGCCAGTTTTTGATAAAAACGGCATTTGCGAAGTTTCATGTTTACCGACATCCGACTCATTTTGTTACAGTGGGTCACATATTATTACCATGGTTTCAGGTATCGTCCAGCTTCTCGGGCGGCACCGACAGGTTTGTGCTGACTGACCCCCGTCAGACCACGACAGTGACCAAGGGCATGTCAGTAAGCAGCATTGATCGGGCACTGGTGGTCAAGAACATCAACCGGCTCACCACGGCCACCTACTACTGGAAACTACCCCACAAGTTCCTCGGCAACAAGGTCAGTCTGAGAGGCAGTCACCTTCCCCAACATTTGGTCTATCCTGTTTGTTCTCTTCGGTCTCTCCATGGAGACGTCACATGATCTCCCTGCCTGCAAGGCATGTTGCAGGTGGAGAGAATCCATTATGTGAACTCAGATATGGCAAACTATTTGTCCATTATCTCACAAAACAGTTATTTTCACTTACAATTACTATTATACAATTACATAACAAAACAAAAAGCATAGACTCACAGGTTAGGTTGTCATCTTTTGTGCCTCTAATATGTATGTTTCGTAAAATTACAAATTCTGTTAAGACATATTGAGTGTGAATGACAGCAAACATGCGTTTGGCTTTAAATTGCAATGTTTTTTTTAATTTTAAGGTGATTGCAGTGTGTTATGCACAGACGGATGTGTGGTAGAAGTTGTAATTTGTGATTTTGTTACAAGGTCACGAGTTATGGAGGCTACCTGCGCTTCACAGTGAAGTATTCTGCTGGATTTGATGAGTCGTCAACACGTTACCAGCCTAACGTCATCCTTGGTGTATGTAAACATTCAATTTGTAGCTGACACTAGATCACCCTAGGTGGCTTTCCACAAGGATTCTCATCACAGTCAGAAAGGCTAAGTCAAATCAATCTGGGCGTAATGAATAAATAGACTTAGTGTATATTTCCATTCATTCTGTATAAAGTGGTTGGGTGATGCTTCCAAATGTCCAATCATGATAAACGTTCACATATGATATGTCATGGGACATCATGCCTAAATAGCGTTCAGGGCTTATGTGTTATCAGATGATGGCATCATGCCTCAATGGCGCTTTCAGTATATTGAATTAGAATAACATTCACAATTTAACCAGGAAATATCTTGCAGCATTACCTAGTATGATGGTTTGATATACTGTTCACTTGTACAATGTTATAGGGGAATGAGATCGTTCTGCATTACAAGCATGACAAGAACATTGCTGCAGACCAACAAGTTACATTACAAGTGCCCATGTTGGAGGTACTATTGCATCCTACATGCATAAAATGTCCATTTTAGAGTTGTCTTTTATGTGGCGTCAGTACACTAAATGTCCATGTTAGAGGTATGTTTACACACTCAGGTACAGTTAAGCTTTCATACTGTGTCTCTGAGACCTGCTAGATGGTAAACTGGTTTGACCTACTGAGAATATTTTCATTTATCTCTAGAAAAACATTGACACACTTTGCTGACATATTGCATTATTATACTATGAAATGTTTTTTATTCAAGTAATTATTTTAGGATCTAATAAATTCTAGCCACATATGTCAATGGTTTCAAGTCATATTTACAGCCATATTTGCATTTGGTGCACTGTTGCAGTGTAAATATTAACAGCAAGTAATTCTTATATTAGATTGATCTGTTTCAAAAATTATTACTGGTCTAATCTAAACTGTTCAATGCCCATGTTAAGCGTGAGGTCTACACAGTGGTCAGGTAAGGCATGTCTACACCCAGTGTCTATACCCCATGTCTATACCCCATGTCTACACCCCATGTGGTGATGCTGTAGAATCTTTGGAAGAGGGCAGATGGCACCCCATCGACTAGAGAGCATTTCCTCATGGCTCTCGCTAACCTCGACTACATCCTTATTAAGGCTTCCTACTCTGTCGGCACTACCCAGTCAAGGTGGGAGCTTTTTTAAATAAAATAAAAATCTTTTGGAAAGTTGTTTTACTAACAAAATGAATGTGTTTATTTGTGGTGAAGGCTAATTTGGTGATTTGCATTAACACAGATATGAGATAAGTGTGTGCAATTTATGTCAAATGAGATACAGTAACATAACCAGAATGTTACCTCACTTAATGTTACCTCACTTAATGCACAGATCGCAATATTGACACATAATGTTTTGTTTTAATCGTTTGTTTCAAAGTAGACAAGTGACAAGTTTGATATCTGTCATGTAGTCATAGTTGTTCTGTCTTCAGCATTAAAGACGTGTCACTTGACATAGCTGAGAACCGTGACACGGGCAGAGACAAGGCATTTGCTGTGGAGCAGTGCAATTGCCCCCGGGGCTACAGGGGGTTGTCATGTGAAGTGAGTCACCCTCTTGTGGTCTTTGACATGATGTATCAAGTCATCATGTATTGGACCTTCTCTTATAAATCATGACATCTTGCAGTGCCGGTATATCTTTCTTGCAGCCATGTACTCTGGGTTTCCTTTGGTCTAAAAATGTGTAGTAGCATCTTTGGCCAAACCATACCATACCAAATGTTCCCACCCAGTTTTTTAACAGTTTCTTGAATTCTTGTTAAACCTTTACAACCACTCTTTGTTCAATATTCACGTAACCTGATACATAATCACTTTCATATATCTGTTTGCTGTAAGGTCTGTTCATTGTATGATGGTCTGAATATCTTTATCTTCAGACAGATTCTGTTTGTGTTTAGTTTCCCATATAGACTTCAGACAAGACGTTTGAAATGTTACATTACTTACATAGCTGCATCTGTTTTCAGGAATGTAATGTTGGCTATCGTAGAACTGGTGGTGCCCTCTATCTGGGTCTCTGTGAACCATGCGAATGCAACGGACATTCATCAGAATGTGACAGGCAGACAGGATTGTGTAAGGTGGGTTGTCTGTTGGTCTGTCCAGGTCTACCTGTCAATCTATGTTCTTCATAGTCAGTCCTGGGAAATGTATTTTTTTTTCTTTAGCAATGACATAGTTTAACGTTCAGTATAGGGAATTTAAGTCTCGTGACCAGGTTTTAAATCTGGAATTCACTGGTGACCTTGGCTGTTTTGATGCCTGTGTAAAGGGTAAGATTATATCTTGTTTTGTGTGTGCTTACAGAACAGACACCAAACAGTGTAAATGTTTCTGGTTTCAGACCGATGAAAAATGTTTAAAGGTGTGTGACAAGATGTATATCTAAGAATGTTCACAGTAATCATTTGAGAGTTTTTACAGCAGGATGCCATATATTATCGCTCACACAATGCCGGCATAGTAAAATCTATATGCATAGCAAATCTGTTTACTTTACGCAAAACAGTCCATTTGGGGACATGAGCTTTGTGGGCTTATGTGCATTTAGACGCCTTGTTAGGTATAAGTATTTTCTGTAGTATAATCCGTAGTATGTTTTTAATATCTAAAGCAAGATCCGATATTAGAATAATTATTTCAGGGACAGTTAATTAGAAAATTACATTTCTGACTCTTCAAGGTTGTCTGACACAGTTGTTCCTTCTGATCAACAAACATTGTGATTAGAATAAGTGTTGTCTATTTATAAGTTCTTATGATTGTAGAAACTTTTAAAGTATTTTTCTGTGTCGTTATTTACAATAATATAAAAATTTATACTGAAACATTTGTATTACATGAATTATGAAGCTTCTGCTGTGAATGAATCTGGTGGGTTATAGTTACCGATGGGGACCATCATTAGTAGAGTCCACAGTGTATTACAGCATCAAAGACAGTGAATGGAAAATAATTAAATATATATTGTTTCAATGCTGTTTACTATAAATTATGTAACATGTTCTGCGAAAGTTAATAATGTCTTTTCCATTGACTAGCAATTGACACAATAAATTGTAATACCTTCCACACCATTAAATGTCCAATCACTTATAGGTAATCTTTATTCCTATGTATTCCTCTTCCCCGATTTTGGCAATGAAGTTAATGGAACCTGTATTTTTACTGTAAAAACTCACAAGACACGATTCTTTCAGATAGTTTGTACAGTGTTCGTACACCATACAAATGTGAAACATATTTGAGATGGTGGCTCTACTAACATCAACCTGCTCAGAGAAGTCCAAATCCCTGCAGCCGAGTCAGAACTTCAGCAAAATCTGGTCTTGAAGTTACAACTTGTTAGCCTGCATAGCAGTCCTTATAAAAAATTTCAATTATGGAAGCAAAGAACAGCATCAAGAATATTAGATCGATCATTATTCATATGTATTTACAGAAATACTGACACAATTTGTGATGCGAGAAATACAATTGTCCTGTGTCGTGTGAATATAATATAAAGACAAATGAGAATGCATCAAAAATTACAATCTTCAACTCCTTGTTTACACAGTATTATGTGATTTAACATATTACTTAAATGAATCAATAACTTTGTAATAAATAATGTATATATGTATTTTATGAATGGGCAGTCTTAATTATATTGAGTGCGAGTTGTTTGCACGTACACGCACATGCGCATGCACACACTTTGTAAGTGATTGGACATTTAACAGTGTGGAAGGTATAGTTATGACAATTTATTGTGTACTAATCAATGGGAATGACATTATTACTTTTTGCAGAACATGTTACATAATTTATGGTAAACAGCATTGTAACTATATATTTAATTATTTTCCATTCACTGTCTTTGATGCTGTAATATACTGTGGACTCTAATAATGGTGGTCTCCATCGGTAACTATAACCCACCAGATTCGTTCTCAGAAGCTTTGTAATTCATGTAATACAAATGTTTCAGTATCAGTTTTAATACTATTGTAAATAATGACACAATAAAATACTTTAAAAGTTTCTACAATCATAAGAACTTATAAATAGACAATACTTATTCTAATCACAATGTTTGTTGATCAGAAGGACCAACTGTGTCAGACAACATTGAAGTGTCAGAAATGTAATTTATGTAATCAACAACACAATGCAGATATAGAGATATGAAAAGGCCAAATGAATGACGTTTATTGTGGGGATTAAGTGTAAATGTAATTTCCCAATTAATTGTCCCTGAAATAATTATTTAAATATCGGATCTTGCTTCAGATATTAAAAAACATACTACAAATTATCGCTAATACTGCTCATTTAAACGTGTGGAATCAGTTGAAAAATCTTATATACCTAACAAGGTGTCTAAATGCACATAAGCCCACAAAGCTCATGCCCCCAAACGGACTGTTTTGTGTAAACAGATTTTAAATAGATTTTACGACAGTGCGTGAGCGATAATACATGGTATCCTGTTGTAAATAACTCAAACAATTACCGTAAACATTCTTATATATAAAGCTTCTCACACACCTTTAACATCTTTATGTTGATCTGAAACAAGAAACATTTACACCGTTTGGTGTCAGTTCTGTGAGTACACCCAAAAACAAAATATAATCCTATCCTTTACACAGGCAGGCGTCAAAACAGCTGAGGTCACCAGTGGACTCCAGAGCTAAAACTAGGTCATGAGACTTATGTTCCCTATAGCTTTGATAAAGACGTGTGTGCAGTCACACCAGTATTAAAGCAAGTGAATGAAGTGCATTGATGTATGTTGTTTTAGCAATACTAAGGATCAAATAACTGATGAATATTGGTAAAGCTTTCCTAAAACTTTTCGTTATCACATGTCAAGTGTTTCATTGTTGAGTCCAGTGGTAGACAAGTGTATTACCTCATCTCCTACAGAATTGTCAGCATAACACTGAGGGTGACAGATGTGAAAGATGCGCCCCAGGTTACTATGGTGATACTTCTAGAGGATCACCCTCTGACTGCCAACTTTGCCCTTGCCCACTGACCAGGTCGCCCAACCAGTAGGTGTCTTCTTCGGGGTTCTATCTAGCTGATGTGTCTATCATTTACACAGTGTATTTGTAGTATCCTTGACATTAATGATTCTTGGAAGTATTAAAGGTTACCTGTGTAAATTGATAAATGCATTACACTTATTTGTGATAATCTTAAAATAAGTTACTGCATGTTTTAGGAGATTACCTGTTCCTGACGAAATACCAAGTGATCTCTCACGTAATGACCATGCCTGTTTATATAAGCAGGGTTGGCATGTAACGAAGTAAAAGTACTTCATTACAATACTTGAGTAGTTATTTCAAGTAATTGGCATGTAGCGAAGTAGAATTTTGACTAAATACTTTTACTTGTAACGAAGTAGTTTTATCTAAAGTAACGCGACTTTTTACTCCGTTACTTTTATTTACTTCGCAATATATTTTCGTTACATTTTTTTGCGAAACTGCTGCTGCCGGCAGTGGTGCTCCACCGTCAATGACTTTTCAAAAACTGTTCATAGTCGCCAGGCCAAAAGCTATTAATATCATTCAATCCCATGCCAGTTCGCGATCATATTTGCATGCATACCTCTCTTCGGGAAATCGACGCAACCACTGTTTTATATCTACAACAGCATTCCTCTGTTGCACTGGTCTGTTTTCTGATCAATTCTAGCCCCAGCTGGTACCAGGTAACCAACACAGCTAGCTGCTAAAGCGTGTTGTTTCAATGTTTTTGTGAGCTGATAAGACATGTCTGGGAAGACATGAGAAAGTGGGGGATCACAAGCCAGATGGTTTGATCAGCTAGGCATCAAATGTCTTTGTTAATTTTACTGTGGGCAGTGCTAGGTTGTATTACCTCTGACCAGTTTCCCTGAGAGGCTACTACTAGTACTGGACTGACCCTCTACCTACTCAGATACAATCACACCTGCCTATACATATCCTGTTGTACAATCTAGCTCCTCCCATACCCCAGTGGAACAGGTCGATAAAAAGACAGATTGTGCTTCATCATTAATTAAGTTCTTTATTTAACTGAATTTATTTGATGTTGTGAGCTCTCATTAAAGATAATGTAATTTTTCAAAATACTTTTTACTTTTACTTCAAGTACTTTTGAAAAGTACTTTTACTTTTTACTCAAGTAGTTTATTTTACCCGCTACTTTGACTTTTACTCAAGTAGTTTCAAAGTGAATTACTTTTACTCAAGTACAAAATAAAAGTAATTCAGTCAACCCTGTATATAAGTGTGTTTTTCATGCATGATATGATAACAATCAAAGTTTTGTTATTTTGTTGTTGTTTCTGGGAGTTGTTTTATAACATCACACAGAAAATAGTTGGTAATTCTTGCATTCTTTCATTAACACCAGGTTCAGCCCGACCTGTATTTTGGACACTGATGGACAGGTGACGTGCAATGCTTGCCCAGCTGGGCACACTGGCAGAAGATGTGAACGGTACGTGCCCAAGCCTAACTTAAACAAGATGTGAATGGTACATGCCCAAGCCTAACTTAAACAAGATGTGAACGGTACGTGCCCAAGCCTAACTTAAACAAGATGTGAACGGTACGTGCCCAAGCCTAACTTAAACAAGATGTGAACGGTACGTGCCCAAGCCTAACGTAAACAAGATGTGAACGGTACGTGCCCAAGCCTAACTTAAACAAGATGTGAACGGTACGTGCCCAAGCCTAACTTAAACAAGCTTATATATTGTAAAATGTATGTTTTGGCAGCACATTAAATATGTCATCAAAGTGAACAATTCCTTAGAGTTTGGTATTTATGTTAGACAGTCACTGAGCATTTTTTAGGATTCATTAGCTGCTTGCCTGGTTTATAACAGCTGTATGTTTGTTTGTTGCAGCTGCCTGCCTGGTTATGTTGGCAACCCACTGCACGTTGGGGACTACTGCAAGGGAGGTAGGCAGATTGGTTCTGTGACAACTAAGGAATATAATTACAGATGAGTCAAAAGAAAAAATGCAACTTAATTTATGTCATAATTTTGTGTACACGTTTTGTTAACACATTAGGCCCCAGGATTTTATTAAAACATGCTCCCCTGTTCCCAGGATTTCTGGCAAATTTTTAGCAATTTTACCTCCTTGTGTTCAAAAATCTGTACAAAAAAAACTATTCAGTATTGATAATATTGTAGAGTAGTAATTTCTCCACATTCATGTATACACATAAATATGATATATTAATAACATGTTGATATTTGATCATAATTTGCAAAGACAAAATAGTAAATTTGTTAAAACTTTGAAAGTTGCGACTGACATTTGACAATGATCCCATGCTATAACCTTATGTAACCCAGTGAAGAAAATGTAGCTAAATGTGTTAGCTTTGCACCACTAAAAAAAATATAAAATTCTGACGGTTATTTTTCAGGTTCGACCATATTTTATCATGACAAATATAGAAATACAATTTTTTGAGATAGCGTGAACAAAACCGATGAAAATCAAGATTTCCGAAAGGACAACACATGCACGTAACGAGCTGTTGTTGTTGCAAAATGTATCCGCTAGGGTGTGGCAAAATTTGGTAGCGTTTAGTTTAGTAGTTATTCGCCAGGATTTTTTTTTAATAGAGGGTCCTGTATGTGGCCGGTGGCGGCCGTTCCAGGACTGCACAGAGCGGCCGGCCGTGGCCATTGTGGGGTCTAATGGGTTAATGCCGTAGTGTGCTGTAGCGGTGTTAATTTGTTATTGGAACCAACTTTTCTGAGTTAGGGCATTGCTGATGACAATGATTAAAATTATGAAGGAAATAAGATGAATAATTCTAACTGTTTGAGGATTGTGATGCTTTATAGATACCCGCTGTGCGTGTGATGAACGTGGCTCAATTCCTAACACACAATGTGACGACTCAGAGCAGTGTCAGTGCAAGGTAAGGCTACTGAAAATAGTGTCAATACAATGTAAGACAACTTCAAGTAGTGTCAATACAATGTAAAGCAACTCAAAGTAGTGTTGATACAAAGTATGACAACTTAAAATAGTGGCAATACAGTGTAAGACAACTTCAAGTGAAGCAACTCAAAGTAATGTCAATACAATGTAAGACAACTTAAAGTAGTGGCAATACAATGTAAGACAACGTAAAGTAGTGGCAATACAATGTAAGACAGCTTAAAGTAGTGGCAGTACAATGTAATACAACTCAAAGTAATGTTAACACAGTGTAAAATAGTGTCAATACAATGTAAAACAACTGAAAGTACTTAGTGTCATTACAATACAATGTAAAACAACTCCAAGTAGTGTCTATACAATGCTAGGCTTACATTGCTTTTGTTGTGAATCGTGTATTTATTGGATTTAAAATGGATAAGCCTTGCTATGTACACTCGTCCGCAACTTAACGAAACTCAAGTCGCGTTGCCAACCGTTGTTGAACCAACTCAAATGCTAGGTAAGACGGGTTCTTGTAGGAGTTACAAGTGACATTCCAGGTAATGACTATTGTAGGCCTACACGGAGGGCAAGGAGTGTGGCCAGTGCAAGGTTGGCTACTTCTACCTGGAGAAGGGAAACCCCCAGGGCTGCCGTAGCTGCTACTGTATGGGAATCACTGACCAGTGTGTCAGCTCCCAGTACTACCGTGACCAGGTGAGTACGTCACACTCCTTTGACAGGTGATTGTCATCAGATTGTCTTTGAAGAAGATCGTTTTTCCTTGGCCAATCAAATCCATTTTTATGTGGGTTTCACCTTATGAGTTAACGAGGCTACTTCCCCACCATAAAACCACAAACCACTAAAGTTTCAGGTGAACTATTGCACCCTCTGAGAAACTCACTCAAGTTCATCTACATTCAACAGATTGCACCTTTTTGTTTCATTTTAAATCTTCACTATTTGAATATTTATTATTACATGTCATTATATGAATACAGTCCAGTGTCAGTTTTGTGGTGGGGTAAGTATTTGTGTCAGTTGCTTGTCTGATAGATTTTGTACTTTAAATGTTGTATTATTGTTTTGCTTAAAAGGTTAAATTAGGAGTATGTTGTCATAGTATTCATAGTAACGTGAACACTGGTATTAAGCTGTTTTACATATGTAATTATCCTCCAGATTCGGCCGGTGTACAACGAGGATGGTTCTCACAACTTTGCTCTGACCACTCGCCGACTCACAGACTCCATCACTGATGGCTTTATCATCAACGCAAGGGCCAAGGAGATCACATTCAACAGGTTCTCAGACATCCAGAGGGACAGACAGAGTCTCTTCTGGCAGCTGCCTCCCAAGTTCAGGGGCGACCAGGTATGTGAGGGGTGACGAGGTATGTTGGTGTAACCACAGTAGCATGGGCTTAGTGTGTGGCCACTGAATTCTAAAGGAAGCAGTAATCTGATATTCTTACATACAGTGGAATCTTGCTATACGGAATCCTGATGCAAGGAACATCTGCTTAAAAGGAACAACTTTGAAACCCCAATCCTGCCCTATATTGTTGGTCACCCTTCCTTGTACCCATCGATATAAGGAACATCGGATATATGGAACTGTTTGATAAAGTCCCAACATGTTCCTTATAATTGTAAAGCAGTAAAAATTCCCCTTTTTATGGTTATTAAATTGATCTGTGGATATTTAGAATATTAATAACATTGTTATTGAGGAAAAGCTCAATAATGTAACCTCTGATGATTCTGTGCTGTTTCCAAGTGCTGTATGTGTGCTCACTTTGCATGCAGACTGCATCCTACGGGGGCTACCTGAAGTTCTACTTGTCGTATGAGGCTGCGGCTGGCGATGGACAAACCTATGTCGATGTTGACATTGAGATCATGGTAAGCATCACCACAGATACTTTACTGTCACTTCTGTCAGCAACATTAGCATCATGAAATGTTCCCAAACATGCATGTCTTCTTACAGACAAAACTTACACTCTTATAATGTGTTCCACAATGTTCTGTGTTGGAATAGTCCCAAGAATTGCACTGCTGTTTTTCAGCATTTTCTAGTGATGGAATTGTTCAGAGAGTTATATTGCTGTTGTTCAGAGAGTTATATTGCTGTTGTTCTGCATAGTCCTGTGTTCTGCTTCAGAGTGACGGCAAGAGATTCTACAAGCTGTTCCGGCCACCGGTTGAACCTGACGAAAGCAAGAAGGTTGAGATACTACTGGCAGAGGTACGGGTTGGGTTGTTCAATATTCTTCAAACCTTAACATGGTTTGGCGAAGAAATAATGTTAATGAGTAATTAATATTCTGTTTTCCCACATGGGTAAATATTGCTCTTCTTTTCCGGAAGTCCATAGTTTTATTAACAGCACAGACAACTTGCTTATCCAATTAATGTAGTTGGGGAGGCTAGCATGTCAGTTGATGTTTTCATTTTTTTCTTCATAACATGCTAGGAAATATTGAACTAAACGTCGACACCACAAATAATCACCCAGCACTGACGTTATATTTCGCCAATGTTTAAAAAAACGTTCTTTTGGAAATCCCCCTGATTTCTAAGAAACGCTGCTGATGTTTCAATAGTAACCATTGCAAGTGCTACGATGTTCGAACCAGCTACATTCGTTCGCTGTGAAAGCATAACATATCATCTGGTTACTGTGATTCTCCAGTACACATCAGTATTATATCTACCTAACTAAATCATGCCCTTAAACCAGCAAATATCAGCGCTAACGTAGTTTATTGTGCCATTGAACGTATAAGTTATAATAACAGAAACGACCTGTGACCCCAACCTGGTGAGTGTGTCGAATAACGGGCCAATCAAAATGATCGTAGATATGCCCTGCCACGTATTTGTCAGATGGCTGGCATAACCTGATATCTTAGACGACAACACATTACAAATACAGACTCAAGGCCCATTGTGGTGGCAAATTATGGGAACATTTCAATATTACAAATGGCCATTATGTTTTGTCAACAATAGGTAAAATGCCAGTGAAAATTGTCTCATTTCAAGCATGATATGCATATCTATCAACATTTTTGTTACCACTAACAATCAGGAAACGTTACCTAATTCAATTGTTTATAAAAACAACAACACTTACAACGCTGCAATTTGGCATATGAATGCGTCTTACATGTAGGTAACTGTACATGGTTTGGAATTACGATTGGTGAAGGATTTGTGTCAAAAATACACTGCCACTTTAGGCTGTCATTCAACTTTTGCTTAATTCATTCATGGTGGTGTAGCAGATATAATTCATTTATATTAACCAAAATCAACCTTAAAGTTATCAGTGACACTGTCATACATATATGTATGTCATTTATTTCTTTGGGGATTTTCTCAAAACGATATAATTTTGTGGCTATTTTTCGCATTTACAAAAATGTTTTAAAAATCTTGTAACATAACCAAATAAATGAAAAACTCCAAATTTTATTCTGGAATATTTTATAGTATTTCATCTATAGTCTGTGAAGAAATGGTTAATTTATCTTAAAAGCTTATACTGAAACTACTAGCCACCCCAGCTACCTTAAATTGACATATGGTTTGCATTAAGTAAATGAGGAAAGGGAAACACATACTTGTTTATGTCCAACAGAAACAACTGGGTTTGAACAGTTGTATTGCCACTATTAAACAACTAACCATGTCCAGCCACATTACAAGTAAACACGACACATCTGTAGTATTTTCTTCTTACCAAATATAATCTTTTCCATGAAGGAATCATTCCAACAACTGGACGGCACTCGACCCTCAAGGGAAACCTTCCTGGCAGCTCTAGCCAACATTGAGGCCATATTGGTGCGAGCCACATACCACACCGTCATGATGTCCAGCTCCATCCGAGACCTCACCATGGACACTGCCGTCCCATACAATACCGGGCAGGAAGTGGCGTCTATATTGGAAGATTGCACCTGTCCACCAGGCTACGCAGGACTGTCGTGTCAGGTAATTTGGGTTCCTCAGTACAATAAACTGTTTCAAAGAGTTAGCTGAACCACAGTTCAGTATTTGTTTTACTTTATCGTGAAAACAAACAGCTTCTGTCTGCACATTTAGCTGCCATCAATATATAATGTTTCTTGTAGTTTAATATATACACATAACTAGGAAGAAGGTGCCATTTTTTTTTTTTTTAGATGTACTGGAACTATGCTATTGTATTTGGTTAGTTGGTACGGTTTCTGGTTAATTAAATAATGTGATATATTGGTTAACAGACAGAGTTATATTAAACCTGTATGATAGTGTGTGATCACATTTGTACATTGCAGTTGAATAAACAGGAACAAGTCAACTAATCATGCTTCTAAATATTTGTTACTACTTCTGTCTACTAAGAGAGTTACTGTTGCAGGAGTGTGCTGATGGGTTCTCACGCATGCCAGACCCTGACACCCCCCTGGGGCGCTGTGTAGGGTGCAGTTGTAACGGCCATGCTACCATCTGTGACTCGGATACTGGGGCCTGCATCGTATGTCATCTCTACAACATACATTATCTCTCATCACAGGCCCATTTTAATACTAGCCATTGTTCGTGATATGGCGTCTTCTAGATTTTTATCCTGGGAACACCATAGTAATCACTGGTTTATGATAGCCTACCTATTTACATGATTTCAAGGATACCCATTAAAACGTCAATGAAAATATATTATATGATATATTTATTACTAGTATTTATTATATTATTTATATTATAATTTATTATTATTTATATTATTATTATATATGTTATATTATTATTGTATCAGAACATGTCTATACAAGTTATGTTACAAATTCTCATATGAGTTTATTGTTGGTGTACTGGCTCAGTGGATTATAGTTTGGAATTGCTGGTATTTCATCATTGTAAAGTTATGCAATCACACACAAGATCGCTATCGATTCTTCTGCTCACAGAACTGCCGAGACAACACTGTTGGAGACAGATGTGACCGATGTGCTGAAGGTTACTATGGTGACCCAACCTCTGGAACGTCGAATGACTGCAGACCATGTCCGTGCCCACTGACCCTCCCACGCAACCAGTGAGTGGTCGCCTCGTCTTTGTCTGCTGACATATTCCTCATTTCCTTCGTGCACACGAATGAGAATTTACATATCGTGTATTGTAGCCTTAATATGTCATTGAACGTGTTAAATAAAGCAGGGTTTAACCACTTGTGAAACATGCGTTGAGGGTAGGCTAATGTGGAGTTAGATACACCAACTAAGAATCGGCATTGCCTGGATTGAATTTTTAATGTGAAACATCTGTAGCATGGTGCTGAATCTAGCTGGAGTAGACTCAGTCAACTTTGTCTGACTCTGTGTGTAGGCAGAGGCAAAACCTACTGAAGGGTGTACGGTATTTGACCCATCACAGATCTGTCGCATGTTTATAACAAATGTCATCATAGTCCATGTTTGTCCTCGCAGATTCTCTCCCTCCTGCTACCTGGACACGGATGGTCAGCCGACTTGTGACCAGTGCCCACCCGGCTACCAGGGCAGACAATGTGAACTGTAAGTCATCCACCTTTTATTTGTCATTTCAACCTTGCTTGCTTGTATACTGATGAACATAATACTTTTATATACAATTGACAAGCATAATGTCACTGAGTCACTGAGTATCGTGAGCACCGATCCCTAGTGGACAGTTGACAGCAGCTGATGTATTTGTCATGTTCAGGCCCAGAATAAAATTATTAATGGTATGTTTTCCATTGTAGGTGTGCTTCAGGCTACTCTGGCAACCCCAGTCAACCAGGTGGAAGTTGCATTGAAGATAAAGGTAAGTGACTATTTTGCAGTCCTTTTTTTCTACTAATTTCATGAGAAAAGTAATAGTTAATAACACTGCAGTGTAAGCAAGATGTTGATTCCCAACCAGGTAGTTTGTTTACTTTCTGTTTGCCTCTGTTCACCGAAGTGTAGGGGCATCTTGTAAGTGAACTAAATCAGTTGCTGTATATGGCAGTGGCTTAGCCTGTGTTAGCTGACATCTATCTGGGTTTTTGCCATGTTCTGATACTGGGATGGCGTCATGGAAAATGAGATGTTTTCTAAAAATAATTTCTGACCCAATGCTTTTAAATGTTTGAATGTTTAGAGCACATGTCACACACTAATGATATATAAAAACCAATAATACAAAAATAAATATATGTAATAATGAAACTAAATAAAATAAAAACTATTTAAATAAATAAAAACTGATAATAAATAAATAACATAATAAAGATGTAAACTGACGTGTGCTGGTGTGGTGACAGTGGAGGAGCTGGAGGTGTACGTCTCCCCCCGCATCATCTCCCTCTCCACGGGAGCAGCCGTGTCCTTTACTTGTCGCGTTGAGGGACAGATGCCCGTCAACATTGAGTGGATCCGTTCTGATGGACGCCCACTCCCCAGTAGGGCATCGGTTGACAGTGACTACACCCTCACTATCCGTGACGTCAAGAGCACAGACGCAGGGCGCTACATCTGCAATGTGGTCGGCCCCAGGGGTAGACAACACGAGGAGGCTGAGCTTGTTGTTGTTGGTAAGGTCATGGGGTAGTGTTAAAAGCAACTGTATATATTGTTTAATGGGGGTATCAATAAGTTAAATACATTATAAATAAATATATATTAATATATATATAGCCACACCTGTTTCATATTCATATGAAAGCTTGTATTTATTTGTGATTAATAATCAACTAAATTACACATGCACAGCTAGTAACACACATATGGGCTTACAAATATATTGATATTTTTCAGGTGAGCGAGCAATCACTGTGATTGTCCAGAAACCAAAGATTGAGACGTCAGCTATTGGTCGATCTGTCTACTTCGTCTGCATAGGCATCAGTCAGGTATTTACCCCGCTGTCTTGCATGATGCTATGTGTACAGAGGAAACTTTCAGGTATTGAAGGTTTGAGGCTGAGAACTGAAGGACATTGTGAATTTAATTGCTGGATCACGTCATAATTTGATAGACACATGACATGAGAATAGATTCGTGAGAATAGATACATGAGAATAGATACATGAGAATACATGACATGAGAAGTAAGAAATATCCACTGGTTTCTTCTTTCTGTTTTCTTGCTAAAATGTGTACACCTGTTTACATTACTATTGTAATTATTATCATTTATTATTATTATTAATAATTGCGATGAACTTATATTTATTATTGTTACTGTAAATTAGTGTCATTATATTAATTAACCTATTGCAATGAAATTAAGTTATCCTACACATTTTCGTGGACCTGTGTTGGTGGTGTTGAATTTTGACTATTTGTGTTTCAGTTCACCTACATACTTGCATGGACCTGTGTTGGTGGTGTATGTTGACTGTGTTTCAGTTCACCTACACACTTGCGTGAACCCAACATTGGCGGTGTTGAATGTTGACTGTGTTTCAGTTCTTCTACACACTTGCGTGGACCCATGTTGTTGGTGTTAAATGTTAAGTGTTTGTGTTTCAGTTCACCTACATGGACTGGTTGGTGGTGTTGAATGTTAACTGTTCTTCAGTTCACCTACACACTTGCGTGGACTTGTGTTGGTGGTGTTGAATGTTAACTGTTTTCCAGTTCAGCTACACACTTGCGTGGACCTGTGTTGGTGGTGTTGAATGTTAACTGTTTTTCAGTTCAGCTACACACTTGTGTGGACCTGTGTTGGTGGTGTTGAATGTTGACTGTTTATGCTTCAGTTCACCTACACATTTGCACGAACCTTTGTTGATGGTGTTGAATGTTGACTGCTACAGTTCACCTACACACTTGTGTGGACCTGTGTTGGTGATGTTGAAAGTAGACTGTTTATGCTTCAGTTCACCTATACACTTGCATGGGCCCGTGTTGGTGGTGTTGAATGTTAACTGTTTGTGTTTCAGTTCACCTACACACTTGCGTGGACCCGTGTTGATGGGTCTCTGCCTTTCAATGCTGAGGATGACGGAGAAGGAACACTCACAATCCGCAACATGCGGGCAGAGGACGCTGGAGAATACATTTGTACTGGATCCAACTTCTACAGCATTGCCACTGATGCAGCATTCCTCAAAGTCGAAGGTAAGGTCAACCAGGGTCATGCCATTTAGCGTCACTTTGTTAACATTTAGAGACTGCTAGTTTAGGATTCTTTTATCAGCACAGATGGCTGTAATCTGTAGAAGTAAAAATATTGTGTACAAGTAGATGCATATTACCGAGTATCTTTCCAACATATGTTTTTATTAATATTGACGTTATTAATTAAAGTAAATGGACAATTTACGTGAAGGAAAGTTTGCTTTTATTGTGAAATGATATTTCTCAATTAAAGAATAATCAGAATTATTCTTTAATTCTACCTGTATTGGTGAATCAATGTTGCCATAAAACTAAAAATGGTTAAAAATCGTGTACATTACATTGTTGTAATTATTACATTTAACATTGCAGCGGTTGAGCAGCCACCCACTGTTCGCATTGAGCCTCGCTTCCTCACGGTGAATGTTGGAGAGCCAATAGCATTCCGCTGTGTAGCGTCAGGCAGTCCTCGACCCTCCATCGAATGGACGGGTGGACGTGATGGATACATCAGTCCAGACGCCATTATAGAGCAAGGCGTTCTACGTTTCGAGGCTGCGAGCAGGGAGTATGAAGCCGAGTACACGTGCACTGCACGTAACAGTGCTGGACAGGCCGAAGTGCATACTATCTTATACGTGAAAGGAGGTGAGTGGTAGCTATCATCTTGGTGGTGTAGTCAGCTTTATCACTTTGGTGCTCAAATCTTCAACATTGGAATCGCCGCCGTCCATTATCCGTGGATGATATGGAAGAACAATAAATTCCTACCACACTTTCTTGTTTTGCGTCAGTGGAATCTGTAGTGCTGCTAACAATTTGTATGTAGAATGCTGGACGTAGTTTTCAGATTAAAGTTAAATACTTTCAGGCTAGGTTAAATGGTGTGGTTTAATAAAAAAAATTATTAGAAAAATATTGTAAAATATTTTTAAGGGGATTAAGGCCAGTATTCAGAACTTTATGTAGATCATAAAATTTCCTTGGGAGATAATCTTGCCAAACAAGTTTGTCAAGTTTGTAGGATTTAACAAGATTTGCCATCCAAGCCAAAGGCCCAGATGGCAAGTGGACAAGGAAGCCATTGGCTTATCGAGAGTCCAACAATGTTCATGTACTTATAGCCCGCCCTCCTGAGATATGTGTCAACCTTGTTTTTAAACATATTCACGCTGCTAGCAGTTACACAATCTGTAGACAATTTGTTCCATTCATTTATTGTCCTCTGTGAGAACGAGTGCTTCCTGATGTCCAATCTACATTAATCCTTTACTAATTTTACCTCATGTCCTCTAGTTCTGCTATCCTTCTTGAGTGAGAAAAACATATTTCTATCAATATTTTCATACCCATTCAATATCTTAAAAACTTCAATCTGATATCCTCTTAACCTCCTTGTCTCTAGAGTTGTTAAACCACATTCTTTCAGGCGTTCTTCATAACTAAGGTCTCTCAGTTCTGGAATAATTTTAGTTGCTCTCCTTTGTATGCGTTCAAGCGTATCTATATCCTTCTTACGATATGGTCTCCATGCTTGTATACAGTATTCCAAATGAGGTCTAACTATTGCTTTATAAAGAGGTATAATTAACTTTTTTCCCTTGTATGTTATGTTTCTTCTAATCAATCCAAGAATTTGATTACCCTTTGAAGCTGCAATACCACACTGCTCTGAAACTTTCATATCAGCGCTTATTGTAACTCCTAAGTCCTTTTCTTTTACAGTAGTACCCAGAACAGTATCTCCCATTTTATAGTTTACATTCAAGTTCCCATGTCCTGTATGTAGGCATTTACATTTCCCAAAATTGAACAACATCTGCCATTTCTCAGACCATTTCACTAATCTGTCTAGATCGTTTTGTAAATGTTGTTTATCACCATCAGTATTAACCTTTCTAAACAGTTTTGTGTCATCCGCAAATTTCAGTACGTTACTTGTTATACTGTCGTCCAAGTCATTGATATAAATTAAGAATAATATAGGTCCTAATACTGATCCTTGAGGTACCCCACTCAAAACCGATTTCCAATTTGAAACTTCTCCATCTACTACAACTCGTTGTCTTCTGTCAGTCAGCCATTGTTCTATCCAGTCAGTTATGCTATCCCCGATACCATGGGCTTTTAATTTAAGTAGTAATCTTTGATGTGGCACTTTGTCAAAAGCTTTCTGAAAATCTAAGTAGATAATATCTACTGGCGATCCCACGTCTATCCACTTAGTGATTTCTTCCAAAAAACATAACATATTTGTTAAGCATGACCTCGCTTTAAGGAATCCATGTTGAGATGAATTTAATCATTTATGCTTAACGAGGAAGTCCACCATATGGTCTTTAATTAACCTTTCTAATAACTTACAAATCACTGACGTTAAACTCACTGGTCTGTAATTCTCTGACTTACTTCTCGAACCCTTTTTAAATAATGGTATGATGTTGGCTTCTTTCCATTCGAACGGAACAACTCCCTCTTTTAATGACAAGTTGAATACTCTTGCAAGTGGTATACTGATTTGTTCTACTGTTTCCATTAGTAATTTTAGAGGAATCCCATCCACTCCCGGTGATTTGTTATCCTTCATTGCCTTTATTTTCTTAGCTACCAATTCTGGAGTTACAACTAACGGACCTAAATAGTCAGATTTAGCCCCCTGAAATTTAGCATCAGCAACTGGTAATGAACTAATATCTTCTTTGGTAAACACTGAACTGAAGTAACCATTTAGGTCTTCCGCCATTAAAAACCCCTGTGATATTATATTTCCAGCACTGTCTTCTAGAGGTCCAACCTTGTCTTGTACGTTTTGTTTACTCCTGACATATGCATAAAAACTCTTGCTGTCATTTTTTATGTTACATGCTAGTTTTTGCTCATAGCTTCTTTTAGATTGTCTGATTTCAGTTGTAGCTGCATTAAGTGCCTCTTTGTATTTTGCATAGTCTTCGTCCTTTCTGGTACGCCTATAAACCCTCCACATAGTTTGTTTTAGCATTATTTTCTAATAGCCTCTTTTGACAAGTGTTTCTTTCTACACCGTTTTCCTTGTTTTTGGAAGGGAACAAATTTATCGATGATACTCTCAATTTCATATTTTAGAATATTCCAACATTCAATTGCGGTCTTATTCATCAGCATGTTATTCCAATCTAGCTTTGCTAAGTATTTTCTCATATCTTTGTAGTTACCTTTGTGGAAGTTTCTCTTGTACGTTTTCTTATTTTTACTTTCTGATTTTACATTGATGTCAAAATGTATTTGATTATGGTCACTATTACCCAATGGTTCAAATATTTTTACATTGTCCACTAATTCTTTTTGTGATGACAAAACTATATCTAATACATTTTCTCCCCTTGTTGGTTCTAGTACGTGCTGAATAAGAAAGCTATCCTGGATTAAAAATAGAAATTGTTGGTCCTCAATCCCTGTGCTCTCTAGAGAATTCCATTGTATGTGTCCATGGTTAAAATCTCCCATTATGATACATTCCCCTTTACTAACTTCCTTTATAGCGTGTTTTATTTTTGTGTTGTCCTCTTCGTTTATGTTTGGACTTCAGTAAACTAATCCAATAGTTAATTTTGAATTTCCTGAAACAATTTTGCACCAAACAGCTTCATCGCAATCTGCTTCCCTTTCTAGTTTTATTTCATAAGCCTGAATAGATTCTTTAACATATAAAATAACTCCCCCGCCCCTTCTTCCTATTCGATCTTTCCTAAACATTACATATCCTGTCAGTCCTAATTCAGCGTCTGTTATATCTATGTTGGCCCATGATTCAGTTATACCAATTATGTGAGGGTCAATATCTTCTACCATAATGTTTAATTCGTTTTTCTTATTTACTATACTCCTTGCATTTAAACATACGCATCTATAACCTTTTTCAGAGATGTTTTTCGGATGATTTGATATTGGTTTATCTGTGCTAGTGGCCTCTTGTTCTGCTTGAGACACCTCTAGGTAACCCCCCTGCACTTCTAGTTTAAAGAATGTTTACTTCCAAAAATATTTGTCATTGTACCCAAGTCACTATCTACTGCTGCTGAAAGTTTGTCCGCGAATACTGCCGCCCCCTTTCCACTTAAATGAAGCCCATCCTTCATGTACATATCAGCCCTCCCAACAAAACTTCCCCATAAATCCACAAATCCAACTTCCTCTTCCCTACATAGCTTCTGGACTAACATGTTAATTGCCATCCCCCGACAATTTCGATATTTGTGACCCCTCCTGCCCATTACAGGTAAAATCCCTGACAGTATTACCTGCTCAACCCGCGTCTGTTTTAGTGTTCTGACCAACTGCCTATATTTCCTAACTATGGTAGTTGTACCTTCCCTCTCTACGTTATTTGTCCCTACGTGTACTAAAACAGATCCACCCTTACCCGAGCCTACGATGTTTTTTACCCTCTCAGTTATCGCCTCTATTTTGGCTCCAGGCAAGCAGACCACCACATCATCTCCCTTGTTTAAGACTCTGTCGGTCTTCCTAACTATCGAATCCCCCCACAAACACCCTCGCTCTCTTCCACACCCCCTCTATCACTGCTGCAGAATAACTCTTCCGTTCGATCCCCTCCATCACATTCTGTCCTGACCCCTTCCCTCCTGTCTCCTTCGCTCCTGTCTCCCCCACTTCCCACTCCTTTGCTCTTGTCTCTCCCACTCCCCTCTCCTTCACTCCGGTTGTTTTCCCTCCCGTCTCCCCCACTCCCTTCTCCTTCCCTCCTGTCTCCCCTACTCCCCTCTCCTTCACTCCGGTTGTCTTCCCTCCCATTCCTTTCCCTCCCGTCTCCTTACATCCTGTCTCCCTACGACCTGTCACCTTCCCTCCTCTCAGCTTCCTCCCAGGCTGCGGTGAGCTCTCCCTAGCATCTCTTGTGTCTTTCCCCACTTTATCATCTACTGTTCCCCCACCGGAACTACTGGCACAACCCCCCTGTTCCCTTCCCACCATTGCCACAACGAGCAGCCTCAGCTCTTCCAACTCCACCTCTAGTTCCTTCATCTTCGTACATCCCCTACACGCAAAACTAAAACTATCTGCCTGGACCTCAGCCCAGGACTTCTCGCACCCAGACTTGATGAAGTCCACCCAGTTACTGCAACTGCCACAAATTAAGTGCCTTGTAGCCTTTAACTGCCGTTTGCACGGCGCCATCATACAATTTAATGATATGATGATATGCTTTGCATTGTTTTTCTGTAGAAGAACCCCCAACCCCCAGACCCATACCATCAGTGCCAGAGTATGAGGTCATCATCCACAACCCCAATGTTCGGACGCACCCAGGGGGTGAGGCTACCTTGACCTGTCAGGCAAGAGAGGAGCACCAGGTCGAAGTTCAGAGCATCGAGTGGAGCAAACTTCTCGGAAACCTGCCCCCAGGTATGTGTGGCAGGATCACTGCTGTAAACGATTGGCTAAGTGAACCATAGCAGACACTAAGTTCAAGAATCTCACCAAAACAAATTTTTTTAAGGTTGCATATTTCCACTGATATTGCATCAAACTGTTAATTGGGGCATTTTTTTGAACTTGTCTTTTGGTTATTTTTTATTATGATAATTTAAAATTTTTATTAAACTAATTTGTTTATATGTGATGCCACACGCCAAAACCAGGCTCTTCTCGACAATTTTACAAAACCATTTTATTACAGATTTAAATAGAGGAGCTACACAGCTTTAAATTGACACCAACATGAAGAGTGTACCTTACTCCTGGGCCAAGATATTACACTTTTAGTGTACACGTTCTTGGAATAATAGTTTTGAAAAAATCAGCTTTAAAAAACAGCATTGAAAAATTGCTTCTCCCATAGCAACCATGCACTTATAATGCTCCAAATGGAATTAAATTTTGTATGTTCCTCCAGTAGGTGTGTATAAAGAAGATTCAGAAGTATAAAGTAGAAGAACATAATATTTATTGAATGCCACCTCATTTACTACCAGGTTTGGTATTCCCGGAGACTACCGCAAGCACTGGGTGCCGAACCCCTAAAGTAAATCCCTGAAATATCTTAAAATAAAACATTATTTACATATAACATATATAATAACATTACACAATGTCAGTTTCCCCAATTTGGAAAGTCCGCTTCCGCTGGCACTGAGCCAACCAGTGCAGGCTCAATGTGGTCTTCCCCTGCCCCTGCCGAGGCGACTTCTACGGGCTCGAAGCAGCCTTCGAAGTAATCTTCAATCACGGCAGCTAAATTGCTGTCCTCGAGATTGCACCCTCTTGCACGATCCAACTCGGTAGCTAAATAAGCTTCTTTCGATGCCATAGTGCAATTCTTTAATGAATGGAAGACGAAAACAGCGGGCGAAACTGGCGAACAAAGACAAAAGGAATGTGTAAACAAGCCGACTGTGCATGCGCGCTTACGTTTTCGACCAATCGGCGAGCGTTTTGCAACTTCCATAGCAACAACAGCATTTTGTTGCTCGATAAATTATGTATAATAGGAGCTGTTCTATTGGTCTAGAGTAAGAGATTCCCAATCACACGTGTTGACGTCATAAGCTTTCCAGCCATGTATAACATGTGGGGTTTCCCACTTGTAAGCGAGCGAAGACAGTTGATCAAAAGCGCGTAAACATGGCTTTGTTTCAGACTTCTCAACCACGACGCTAATCAGGGGCCTCAATAAAGTGCTAAATATTACTAGTTTGAACAATCTTTCAGCTTATATAAATGGATTTATGGAAAGATGGATAATTTCGCTGATCGATTCCGTCGTTAACCCATTTTCAACAATTCGAACGTGCACCATACGTTTTAGGCTCCTGCGCCGAACAAAATCTAGCGACAAACACCTGGTTTTGGCACGGCGCATCACATATATTAATCTTATGAAATTTATCGAAATACATATTTTGTCTACATATAGTTATGATTGCATGTATATTTTTACAATAACTGTACATGCCAATGAACGGGCTGGTCCTATATATAATATATGGCACTTATTATATGACAGAAATTTTAGTAATAATCATTGGCACCCAAATGGTTAATTAAAACAGTTGGACTAGGTAGTCGAGCTATGTCAGTTGTTCAGATATGAAGAAACTTTAACATTTGAGATGCATATCATAATAATTACATATGGAACACAAATGAAATCTGATGGTTTTGATATGATGAGAAAGAGACATAGTCCATTCACAGCAAACATTTATTCAATAATATGTTGTGGTCCAGTTTATGACTAATACAAGTATGTACTGTCCTTACCTTATTACCAACTGGTAGGCTGACTGTGCAACATAATCATTGCTACACAGAGTGTATACTAGTTCTACTACTGACACTATCGCACCCTGATTGCTGCAGGTGCCTACCAGAAGAATGGAGTTCTTGTGATTCCCAACTGTCAGCCGACTGCTAGTGGCCGCTACGTGTGTACCATCACCATGGCTAGTGGCGCCGTCAGTCAGTCCTATGCCACCCTCACTATCACCCCACAGCAGGCCACCAGTAAGTGGGTGTTTAGTGAATTATAAGCTACCCTACAGCCAATGGTACTGAGCAGTGAATCTTGCTTGATGGATATAACATAAATAGAAGTGTGCATGAATATGAGATATTTCAATGTGTAGTGAACATTTTCAATACTGCCTAAAACAAGCATGTTTGTATAGATTTCTAGAATGAACTAATGTGATTAAAGCTTCTTCCAAACAGACTAATGTCATTTAAGAAAGATAGTAGAACTAGAGGACACAAAAGTAGCTTTAGGATCATTGTAGATGGGATATAAGAAAGCACTTGTTCTCACAGAGGACTATTAATAAATGGACCAGATTATCTACAGACTGTTGCCTTGGATGACAATTTTGTTCAATCTTGTTAATGCAAAAATAGATGAAAGAAAAAAAAATGTCAAGCATAAGTGAACTGACATGGAAAGTGGGAAATTTTGAGCAAAACACGAACTTTCAGTGCAGGATTTTCTTCAGTTTCATGGTTGATGCTTGAACACAAAGTTTACTGCAGTGGCCGTGTGTGTGATGTTAAAGACTGTTTGTTGTGTTAGGTGTGCGCCCGACCGTGACGATGGACCAGGAGAGGCAGACAGTGAGTCAGGGAAGCACAGCCACCATCAGATGCACTGTCACTGGCTCCCCCACTCCTGCCATCACATGGTCCAAGGCACGGGGAGACCTCGGCCCCAATCACCAAGTATGATCCGATTTATTGTGGAAATTATACTGAATTTATTATATTTCTACAAAAGATGGTTATTTAGTTTAAAGTGGTGCATAATTCATGTAGATGACATAATGTTGTCATTGGCAGTGTACTAATAACATGTTGTATTCATGATCAACTTTTGTTGTTGATATTGTCAAGGTCATGATGAAGGGCATATCAAATTAATTTAAACTCATGTTTCTCGATGCCAAGTTCAATGTTTTGAAACTTAAAACATAACATCTGGATTCAATATATTCAATAATGCCTAATTTCTCAAAATAATGTACCCACAATATTTCACATCATCTGTTCGGGTCCGTTCAGGAATACTATACTTGTTGCCACAATGTAAACACCAGTGCTGATCGAAAGTATGTGTCCACTCTAAAATAATAAATTACATAGTTACTCCCTCTGGTGTCCAGGTTGACAACAACATCTTGCGTATTACCCACGCAATGCCAGAAGACCGAGGTCTATATGTGTGCACAGCTGAGAACATTGCTGGCAAGGGTCAGGCAGCTGCCATTCTCGAAGTCGAACGTGAGTGCCTTGTGGAGACACCTGGTGGTAGACACCATCATTAGACCATTGTAATTTGTCACAAAATATGTGGCAAGTAACTAATTCTTTCCTGTTAAAAATTTTAATGAAAGTAAAAAATACATGGATGAATTGATTGTTGGCATTTGAATGTGACGGACTTCTGTTTAATCCGAGTAAATTAAAGGATTTGATTTTTCACACTCTTGCCTCTATAGTTGGCATCTTATATTATCTAAGATTTAAATGTACATTATTGATCACCTGCCTGTCATGTGAAACTATGTATACTCAACGTGACTGTCTGTGTCAGGGCGAGAGGCCCCAGTGGTGGATATGTACCCTGACAGTACGACCTCCGTCCAGCCTGGTGGCAGTGCGTTGTTTCAATGTCGCGTCACAGGAGGCACTCCACCACCCAAGATTGTCTGGAGCAGGTCTGTGTCACATTACTAAAGACTGAGACTAATGGCTTGAGGATTGTCAGTTGTCATTATGATGTAAGAGGTGCATCTTATCTTTAATAAATGTGCCTATCTCACCTACTGGAGGAGCTGTCATGTGGCTAGAGATCATAATTTAAATTCAGTTCTCAATAATTTTGTTAGGGTTAGAAGTTTTGGAAGATTTTTATTCTAATAATTTACACGAGTAAAGTAATTACAGGACAATTATGATGACACACTTGACATCATTTTAGATTATGAGTAGAGCCAATAATTAAAATACATTTTTATCGCCATTTGAATTGTTAAATCTTGTTACATGCTTGATATCATTTTAAATTATGATTACAGCTGATACTTACAATGAATTTTATTGCAACTTTAATTAAGCCAAACTCATTCCCTGGCAAAGCATGTTTGCGAATATATTTATTTATGCAATCAACAACACAACACAGATATAGAGATATGAAAAGGCCAAATGAATGACGTTTATTGTGGGGATTAAGGGTAAGCCCACTTTCAAAGAAATGTAAAACAAAGAAATGTGGGCTCCACAACCCAACCCCAGGCTGACTACGCCCCATGCGAGCCTCCTGGACGTCGGGTTCAATAGAGCCCACATTTCACCACAAAGCAGTAGCAGTATTCCTAGAACAAATAAAAGAAACAATGGCATTACTATTGTCATGGAACACCCTTAAACCAAATAGCATAATGCCCTACATGCTATCACGCAGTCTATGAATACAACTACCTGCTTAAAAATACACTAGCTCTAACTGGAATAACTACAAAGGTGGGGCCAATTCGCTACACGAACAGTTCTAAAATCCAAGGTGGAAGGGAAGCGAGCTGCGTCCCAGCGTTAAAACCCGTGAACACTTCTGGGAAAGCCAAAACTCCCATGTCCACTATCGCAATCAAAAAATTGGAAAGCTTGGAGACATGAACACCCCACTTCCACCAAAGATGTACAATTGCTGCTAACAAGTAAACACACAACAGGGAGAAAGATGGGGAGGAGGGTGGGACAAATTTTCAAAGCGCATCCACTCCGTATGCTTTCACAAAACGAAGTGGCTAGTCCAAGTTTTAAATCTGTAGCGTCGCGCAGCTGGTGCGCGCTGATGCAATAACCAACACAAGTCCGATGTAGCAGAGAATTGAAACAGGCCAAATAAATGACGTTTTTTATTGCAAAGTGGACTGCTTATCACGCAGCCACTTTTGGAACATTAACAGGAATGTGAGCTCCTCAAAGCAAACCAGACAGGAACTGAACACATGTACAGCCCCGTCCGGCAAGTTTCTCAGAGCCCACATTCCTACAAACATGACGTATTTATTTTATATTATAGCATGTTGTGTATCACCATATTGTTTTATTTCTCATTGATGTTATTAATAATATATGTAATACATATATATATATATATATATATATATATATACAGTAGTACCTGCCTTGTAGGGACACTGGTGGGGACAAGCAATAGTGTCCCTACATCACAGGTGTCCCCTCATCAGAGGGACAGTCAGGGGAACAGGAAATTCAGACAACATTTTTTGGAACATATTTGCAATCTTTATTTACACCCACATTACCTACATCAACATCATATTTACATCCACATTACCTATATGTATTAACATCCAAGTTTCCCATATCATACTTAAATTACCCAATTATGTACCTATATTTGTATCCACATTACCCATACACTGTATCATATTAACATTCAAATTACACATATTATATTAAAAAAAAATTTTCGTGACAGCTTCCAGCATGGCTGGGTCACTAGCCCTAATGGCAAACATCACAAGTTCATTCATCGCTAGCGACATCGGTCGTGCTGGTGCCATCGTCCATGGAGACGTAGTCGGCCCACGACACGACACCGAGCAACTCGTCATAGGCAAAGCCTACCGGTTGTAGCACATCCTCATCCTCGGGCACATCGTCAAGGGTGTCACTGCTAAAGCCGCACTTTGCAAAACACTTCATAATTTCTATTCACTACTAAAACATGTCTGGATCGATCGAATGTAAAACTGTTGTGAGTTTGAATCACAGGCTGTGCAGTTCGCGATCTCGCATTACTTAAAAAACCACCGCTCCCAGCATGCATGGTGCTGTGCAGGAAATGGCCGACGCCATCTTTAAAATGTTTTTCAAAGAAAAAAAATCAAAAATAAAGATGACTGTCCGCCCTAGCAGGGGAATAATAATAAAAAATCGTTGTCCGCGTCCGCATTGAGCAGGTGTCCGCTGATTTAAGGGACATATCCGTTGAAAAACGATCGGGACATTGGAAAAGTGTACATAGCAGGTGATCGCTGATCAGAGGGGTCGCTGAAGGCAGGTACTACTGTATATATATTACATATATATATATATATACACATATGGCCCCATCTTTTAGGTTACAAAAATATATAGAGTAGGAATTTTAGCAAGTAGTGTAGTCCAGTGATGCAGTATATGCAAATAGGTTTTGTGTCGAGTATTGTCGGTATTGGGTTAATGTTTTAATGTGCTGGTGATGATGCCATGAATTGTCTTGTGTTGTAGGAATATTACTACATGTACTGTATTGCTATGTCGAAGTGTGGGCTCTGGGAGCATTGTGTCCAGGCGGCTTTGTATGAGGCTCAGCCACATGCTTGGCGCATGTTACAGGGTCCACACTTCATGCTTTTAATCGGAATAATATGCCATTAGGCATAATCTTAATAAACGTCATTTATTTGGCCTTTTCATATCCTTACACCTGGCTTGCGTTGTTGGTTGCATAAATATATATATATATATATATTACATTGATGTTATTAATAATATATGTAATATATATATATATATTACATATATTATTAATATAATATATGTAATATATATATATATATATATATTACATATATTATTAATAACATCAATGAGAAATAAAACAATATGATGATACACAGTATGCTATAATATAACATAAATATATTCGCAAACATGCTTTGCCAGGGAATGAGTTTGGCTTAATTATATATATGTGTGTGTGTGTGTGTGTGTGTGTGTGTGTGTGTGTGTGTTTCTGTGAAGCTAGTGATGTTGTCTCTAAAGAAAGCATGGTCATTGTTTGTTGTATACAGGGCCAACAATGAGAAGATGACAGCTAATACAGAGGTTCTTGACAATGGCGTCATACGTTTCATGCATGTGACTGGCCCAGAGCAGGGCTCGTACATCTGTACTGCCACCAATGACGTCGGCTCTGTCACATCCACAGCTGTGATCAATATTGAAGGAGGTGTGACATTGGTTGCTATATCAGCACTTCATTATGACACCATTAAAGTCACAATCAGTTAAAATTTTAGATACCATTTAATGATTTCACATCCCATGAATTAGTACATTAATATGTTGATATTTTTCCAAATTGTAAAACCTTGATATACTAGAATGTAATGCAGTGAACTGTTACACAATTTAAAAAAATAATAATTCCGTAACAGAGCACTGTGCATGATGCAATGGTGATCATATTTTGCATGCAACTGACATTAATTTAAATTAGCATATGGGCCTTGACCTCACTTTATACACTGTGTACTAACAGGTAAATGTCTACAATTGTGAATGGCCCTAAATACACGTTGATATAGTTCTATGAATCCTGCAAGTTTAGCCCTGGTATCTTCTCTATTTACCAACGTTTAGCAGGATATACCAGGAAGTTTGAAGTATAATCTCAGGAACCTGGTGTTTTTACTTGCAGGTCTTCCAAGGGTGGCAGTTACCCAGCAGGGTCCCTACAGGGTACAAGAGGGTGCGAGTGTCTCTATAGAGTGTGTCGGTGAGGGAACTCCTCCACCATCTGTCCACTGGGAAGGCCCAGGTGACTTTGGGATGGTCCCTGGGAGGACTTCGGGTTCAGCTGTACTGCGTATCAGGACTGTGACTCCAGCCCACTCCGGCACATACAAGTGTATCGTCAGCAACGCTGTCGGCCAGTCGCACATCAGCATCGAAATAATAGGTGTGTGAAACATTGATCAGTTCTATGCAGAACGTTGGATGTATGTATGGTGAAAGATGGCATAGGTTTAAGGTGCTGCAATGGTTGTGATTTCGGTTGTTGAATTTAGTTAATGTCTGGGTTGGACTTGTGTATTAGATGGATTAGCAAAGTGAAGTTTCAATGGTTGTTTTGTTTTTAGACAGACTGTTTACAAACGTCAAACTTATTAGGTTAATATAAAAATACCAGCACTATTGTGTATGTATCATTTATTTAAAACACATTTTAATGCACTGTCTTTGCATACAATACACTATGTTACAACCACTTCCAGTTTTATTACCTTTAAATAGTAAATAAAATTTCAGAGATACCCTGTGAATTTGAACACGTGTGGTATTGAATAAAGACCGCTTTGGAATTTAACTAAAGTAGTAGTTTGTTGAAAATCAAGTGGTCCATGAATGGCATGAAGTAAGTCTGTATGTGTGTGTTTCAGTGACGTCAGTTGGACAAGGAACAAAACTAGAACACATCTCAGTTGATGTCAGTCCAAGCACACTCACTGTCAGTCCTGGCCAGTCAGCAGAGTTCAAGTGTACCGCCCTAGGTAAGTGTCAACATCCATTTACACACTCTGTCAGTCCTGGCCAGTCAGCAGAGTTCAAGTGTACCACCATAGTTAAGTGTCAACAGAAATTTACACATTCTGTCAGTCTGGCCAGGTGGTCTTGGCCACCAAGGACACCTGTACTGCTGGTTTATTGAGTGTTTCATAGTTATTGGGTGGTTATACCCTTAGCAAAAAATAGAAGTATAGTATAGTATAGTATAGAAACCTAAACAAATTCTATAGAATTCTACACATAGTAGATTTTTTTTAGAATACTATACAAATAGTTTGTCTACTTAAATTTTCTATTGATTTGTATAGAATGTCATAGAATTCTACAGAGCGTAGCAGAATATTGTATAGAAACCAGTATAATATTATATAGAATATTTTGTGCAATCTGCACAGTGTCTGCTGAGGGCAGTAAAAGATGACTAACCAGAGGGCAGTATCTAGCAGAAGCATTGTAAATTAATTTGTTAAACAGTTTGACCCAGATTTCTGTAAAATTAATTAGTGTTTTTGTAAACTACTAATATTTAATATGTTTATTTCTGGAGGCTGCTATGATGTGAGTTTTCCACTGAGTCCTCGGAAGGATATCAATGAATGACTCCCATTCTCTGTGTTCAGGTTACCCCACCCCCGTGATGGAGTGGAGGAAGTTCGATGGCACCCTGCCTCCGGACCACATCGTCCATGATGGCGTGCTACGCCTTAATCAAGTGCAGGTTCAGGACCAGGGCCAATACATCTGTCGTGCGAGGAACAGGGCTAGTTCACAGGAAGCCATTGTCCTTCTTTTTGTGACAGGTAAGCTGCAACGCTAAAGATGCCTTTGCACAAGATGTGTTGGGTTGCCGCAGTGACATGATTTTTGTGTAATTAAACAAGTGTAATGACAACTGCTGTGATGTCTCGCTTCACGTAAACACATCCTTAGTATTTAGAACATATTGTAAGACAAAGTATTGAGTATTTGTTGAATGAAGTATCATCAAATTATATATATATATATACATGTAAATTGTATGGCAAATTAATTGGTTTTATGGTTTCTTGTTGATAAAGTTTATTCACTTCTTTTGAGTTCAATGAATCTTCCAACAACAACAAAAAATTAATGCACACACGGACACACGCATGCGCATTTATCTATTATTAATATTGACTTTTTCATTACTTACTTTTTATTTACTTCTTTGTAACAAGTGTATTTTCCTGCAGTAACATTTTGACATCTATTCAGAAACTTCTGTGATGGCAGATTTTCTTGCAAAGTGTAAATAGTGATTTTGTTCTCATACATTAAGTATTTAAAAATAATTTTATATACACATTGGTTATATATTTATACATACATATAGTATACACCCCTGTGTGTTTCCTGCCCCTCCAGCACCGCCCCAGCTCACCATCAATCCCACAAGTACGTCTGTGCGTCCTGGTGACTCCGTCCGGCTACAGTGTCATGCGGCCAGTCCAGGGGTGACCGTCGAGTGGACCAAGGTACGCGGGGTGCTGTCACCCTCAGCTGTCGACCGCAATGGGGTGCTTACAATCCGTCAAGTGACTGCTGCAGATGCAGGGCGTTATAGGTGCAGCGCAGTAAGTGGGCCACAGCGCTCCGAGTCATTTGCCGTCATCTCAGTCACAGGTGAGTGCAGTGTATTATCGTGTTATCGATAGAACAGGTCATCAAGTCATTGTATCCAGTCTTGGTGCACAGACAATATGTAATTCTAGGTCTGATCTACATTTTGTTCCCATAGTTAAAACAAACATGAAAACTAGGGTTTTCTCGGTTACAGCACCAATTCTTTGGAACTTAGTTGCTGTTCGTGTTAGATCAGCAGGAAATTTAATAATATTTTGCTATCATCTAAAGTGTTATCTTTTTAACCTTGTTTACACTTCTTAACTCCTTGGCATATTCATCCATATATTGACAACTATAACATTGTATACCAAGATTACTGACTTTGGTTTTGATGTGCCTCTAGGCTGAGGTTCCCAAGGCATTTGCACTGCATTGCAACATAACTGTAAGAGAAGACCTCGGTCAGTGTAAGGAGAAATCAATATTGAGAAGATAAATATTCAAAGTATAGCTATGGTCATTTTATGTTGTGTTATAATTGTTATGGTGGCAGTGGAAGCAATGATTATGAATATTTTGACTGTGATTTTTATGATGATATTCAGCATTATTTTCATTACAATGTTTCATTTGCAGTGCCTCCGACAGTATCGATGGGACAACCTCGGATGACCGCAATCTCTGGTTCAAGGGTAGAGTTGAGATGTCATGTGACAGGAAGCCCCGCCCCTAAGATTCAGTGGTTGAAGCAGGGTGGTTCACTTCCTGCCCAACACTCCATTGATGGTGACCAGTTTCTGTAAGTAACCATTGGAACAATATTCAACTTAGTAACTAGGCCAATTGTGATTAATTTGATTGAATGGAGTAACAGTTTAGAGAAGAATTCCAGAAATAAGACCACCTGTAAAAAGTGGTCTTAATTCTGGAGTTGTCTTGATTGAATTTGTATCGCACAACATAATCAGGCAAAAATTGCTTGTGTAAACACCGTCACGTGGCCTTATGGACCAAGAGGATAAGTAAATAAACACCCCGGCGAGACCAATTAGCAAGGCCAATTTGTGGCTATGATTGTGTCATGGAATTAGGACTGGGTCCAATTTTACGACACTCCATGTACATTTGTACATTCAATCACACTTTGATGTAACACCTTCTTTAAGCAAATTAATTAATTTTTAGTTACAATTCTTCAATATATTGTTTACATAATAACTTTAGACTGTCGTAATTCATTGTCATTTCGTGGGGTAACACTGATGCTTAAAGTGTTGATTTTCATTGCTGCCAGGATCTACAATGCACAGCCGGTGGACTCGGGAACGTATGTGTGTGTCGTGACAAACGAAGGCGGAAGTGTTCGTGGATATATTGTTCTGACCATCGAAGGTGAGTATTGCCTCTGTGCAGGTCACAGATTCATCTATGCCATCAAACCTGTGAGACTTTAAAGAGAAACTCAATGTCCAATCTGCGATGTCTCAGGTATCAGGAAGTGGTTTTCTCCTGCGGCAGTGGATGTGTCCTCTTTGAGAATGAGTACTTTCTGATATCCAATCCACACTGACCTGGAACTGAACATTTCAAAACATAGTTTCATAATGGTGCATTATGACAACTGGGCATTAAAATATTGATAGAAATATTTTTTTCTCACTTCAGAAAGATAGTAGAACTAGAGGACATGAGGTAACATTAGTGAAGGATCAGTGTAGATTGGATATCATAAATTACGCATTATCACACAGGACAATAAATGAATGGAACAAATTATCTACAGATTGTGTAAATGCTAGCAGCGTTAATATGGTTAAAAATAAAATTGGTAAATATCTGATGGGTGGTTTACACATAGATGAAAAATTGTTGGACTCTTGATAAACCAATGACTTCCTTGTCCACTTGCCATTCGGGCCATTTGCTTTTGGTGGCAATCATGTTAAATCTTGTTAAACTGTGAGGAGATCACTGAGGAGTGTCTCTCCTTTGATGTCTAACGGTGCCAGTAGGAAGACTGAACGAGGTGGTTGTGTTTGTAGGAGGCATCCCACGACGCAGTGGGGGTACACGTGGAACCAATGTGGCGGTTAAACAGAGGGACGAGACCGTTAATGTGGGAGACAGAATTGAAATCAATTGCGAAGTCACAGGTATGTGGCAGCTTTGATGAGTCTAGCTAAAATTGCATGATATTAAACACATGTAAAGTCAGGAAAAGTCGTATTGATATAATAAAAAGTACTTGTTTTGTAGACATTTATTTTCTGCTAAATATGAAGTCTTCCATATATGTCTTGCCAAAAACTTTTTAAGTGTAACGTCCTGCAGGTGAGCCTGATCCGATTGTCACATGGATCAGACTGGACGCTGAGCTTCCCCCTAGTGCACAGATACAGGGTAATCTCCTGATCATACCCAGCATCAGGGTACAAGATGGGGGCATCTACCGATGTGTGGCCCACAACCTCATTGGCACCGTCTTCGCTCAGGTCTCCATTCGTGTCCGCGGTGAGTTGGTCACGTATGAACAATGTAGGGTTGTATCATGTTGAAAGCTGTTATATTCAGGACTTTCTCCGAGTTAAAATTTAGTTCCTGTACTGTAGAATCCAACTTGATATGAGAAACACTAACTGATTGAATGTAGTGTGTTTTGCGACAAAGATACTTCACTGTGTTTGCTGTGAACAAATATTTTTTTATAATTTTAAAATCACCTGTTTTCTTCAATGGTAATATTGAATGTAGAGGTGCATAAACCACTATGACTACACAAAGGTTAAATGTATAACCTGTCATGCCAGCATAATCCTTTCTCTAGTGTACCATGTTAGATAAAGCAAAGAAAATAGGTTACCTTTGTTATATCAGTGATAATGAAGACAGTCTTAATTTTGTTTCCATGGAGAAACTTGATGGAGGTAATGTCTTAAAATTTTATACCTGAAGTCTGAAGATTTTATAAAACATTTCTGATTTAAGAAATGCATTTCAGTAAGATACCCTATAGTTTAACCAGGTTGACTTTGCCCCGACAGCGGCGCCAGTGATCCCCGTGAGTCACCAGCAACAGGCCGCATCTGTCGGCAGTAGAGTCATCCTCACGTGTGAGACTCATGGCAGTCCCACACCAATTGTCACTTGGAGCAAGAGGAATGGAGATCTACCCAGGTGAGGACAATTTGCCTTGGAATAGAGTGCACGAATATGTGTGTGATAATCTGCAGTACATTGAGATTAACTGTGTTTTAAGGAAAAGGCAAGGCATTATATTCATGTAACCCTTGTAAAATATATACAACAGTTAATTGTTTCTGTGTAAAACCCATGTATAATATTACTGTAAAACATTTATGCTATTGAGTCTTTTTTCAGTGTTCCCTAGAAACATATTTTCATTCATGTTCTCATTAAATCTTGTAACATCGGGTGAAGACCTTAACTTCTATTATGTCCACATGTTGCTCTCAAGACATTTTAACACTTTGTTTTTTAGGAACCACGAGACACAGAATGGCATTCTGACGATTCCATTCCTGAAAGTGGAAGATGCCGGAGAATATGTGTGCTCCGCCAGCAATGAGTTCGGTGTCTCTCAGGCCGTCGTTGTTCTTCGCATTGGAGGTATTTGTAGAAAACATAGCAGCAAAAGTGTCTTGAAATATATATATATATATATATATATATATATAGGGAGGGAGGGGGGGAGGGAGGGAGTTTATTTTCAGAAACTTCATACATACATAATATGCACACAAAAAAGCATTTAAAGCAGGTACTTTGTAATACAGTTTCAGGTTAACAATGAAGCCATATTGCTCTATTCAGTTAGGTAAACACAAAATAATAGAGAAAAACAATTGCGATTGAATATCTATAATTGGTTGCTGTCAACCCATGGTAATTAATTATATCATTAGAATAATGCCGAGTGATGCACTATGATATATGGTCCACTTTATCTTTTTTATACATTTATTTTGGAAATATTCATTAATACAGTAGGATAACAAACTAAGTCATTTCTTATATTTTTAGTGACTACAGCTTCCTATTTTAAAGATATGGTGACATTAATATACACAAATTGAGCACTCTTGCATGAAGCCATGATGATATGTTTGTGTTGTAACCCTAGGGAGCACAAACTTGTATGATCATGTTGTCGCCTCGTTGCAGCCATGGTGCCCCTGTTCACCCAGAACCCCCGGTCCTACATCAGCTACCCCACCCTACGCGACGCCTACCTCAACTTTGACATTGAGCTCTTCATGAAGCCGCAGACTACAGATGGTAAGGATCTTGATCTTGTTATGTAATCTGCAGGTTTCCTACAGGGGCAACATACAGATGGAGGAAGGCGCTATACATCAAGGCAGGGTCTCAAGGAGCAGCGATGTAACATTAAACATACTTTACACATGTAGATTAATAAATGTAGGAAACAGATTTAGGTTGCAGTTTCTGATACAGCATTAGTTAGAAATGTGACTGGAGATGTTTTATAGGCATTCCATTTTAATATGTTGGCCAGTTTCATTTACAGAACATCATGCATAGGGCAGGTCATTGAATATTTCGGATTGGATTATGTACATTATACAGTCGCGCCTCGTTATAACGCGCCCCGTTATTACGCGGATTCGGATATAACGCGGTCGGTTGTGGACCCCGAATTTCTGCCGCCAGGGGAAAATGTCAAATGGGCCCACTTAAACCTACTTAGAATTGCTTTGACAATTCTCAAGAAACATTAGGTGAACAATGTCAATGAACGAGTATCAACGTGTTGTTTGTTTTGCGCTGCCGCCGATATCAATCGCGGTCGCTGGCTTCGCTTCTACGGTTTGTAAATTGCAACCGTTTTAAATGCATTTAATACGCAGTACCAACATAACACTTGGGTGAAATTACATGCTTCCATTACATCATAAATTTAATCGTTTTCGCGACGCGAAACCAACATGCTAAATTCCTAACCCAAGGCTCTACCGGTGGCGAAAAGACGAATTCGTCATCCGCATATGAAATGATGAATCGATGTTAAGTGGTGCGTAATAAATTTATGCTTCGGTCGAGATCGGTTGAATGACGAAGTGAAACAATAATTAATTCTACCTATTGTCTTTTTCTGTGTTTTATCAGCTTGCATACTACGTTTGTCAAATCATATACGTTTTCGGCTGCTCAGGTCCAGGTTATTATTTTCGATTCGTAGGCCTGCTGGTCCAGTACATCATCGTAGAAGATCTATTCAAAAACGGTTTACGTACATGTGTTTTATTCAGTTCAAGAGTCAAGAGGGTGTGACATTTAAAAATAATACACGTTGATGCTAGTATACTCGTTTAATAAGTTCCATAAACTGCATATTGCCGTATAAGACAATGCTGCAAGCACACGGGGCTTCGACAGGGTTCATGGACTTGGTGCAGCGGGCAGCGGTCGCTGTTGTTCAGTAGCTCCCTGGTGGCAGATATGAGAACACCTAACGCGCCTCGCTTACAGCGCGGTCCGAAGTCGTGGACCCCGACTACCGCGTTATAACGAGACTCGACTGTAGTTAATAGGGCAAGTTTAATTCATTAAAGTGATTGTCAAAACTGGAGGAATGTCACGATTGTGATAATGTCTAGTAGTTTAACAAGTTAATGTACAGAAGTTATATAAGACTGGGATAATACACACAGAGCTGTTGTTATGATATAGTAGTCATCAACATGAAGGTTAATGTGAAGGCAATTGTTAGGACAGATGCAAGTAATACTTGATTGATACTGTGTTGATGTACAGTGTCGGGGAATTGAGTGTTTGCTGTGTGCAGGACTCGTCCTGTACAACGGGGAGGCTGATGATGGTCGGGGAGACTTCCTCGCCTTTGGGATGAAGGACGGCCATGCTGAGTTCAAGTTTGATGTTGGGTCCGGACTGGCTAACATCAAGAGTGAGGCTCTCGCATTGGACACGTGGCACAGCATACGACTGAAGAGAGATCTCAGGGACGGTCAGTGGACAGGGTTGTCCTTGGTATATTGTGGGGCATGATTGGGGAGGGGATGATGTGTTAGAGAATAGTGTGTGTACATAGACACATGAGGTTCGTTGAGCTGGTTAACCTTGTTCAACACTGGTTAACTTGTTTAACACATATTACCCTTGTTTAATGCTGGTTACCTTGTTCAACAGTATTTATCACAAAATCATTTAGTCAAGTAATAGGCTGAGGCTTCTGTAAGTTTATAAAAAAAGTAATAAAATATTACATAGCAAATTTAGAAAACTTATCAGCTTTTACACTAGACACTGAAGTGTTTCTTCATCAAAGCATTTCAAGACTTCCTCTGAAACTGAACTATTGAATTATGAATTGCAGATTAAGTGCACATTTTTGGTGGGCCGCCTTTTCTATTTCCTTGGGCATTTGAAATTTTTGTCATAATGGCAATTGTTATTGTGTTGGCTCACCAGGAAAAGGAGCGTAAAGGGCCTAGTGAGAGAGTAATCACATAGACATGTTGTCATCAGCAGACATTAGTTCTCTCCACAGGACCAATTACTCATTTAGCCAGGATCATGTTTGCAGGCAAGTTGATCGTGGACGGACGGGAGTACAGCGGCCGCTCCCAGGGTAACTACCAGGGTCTGGACCTGGTCGCAGACATGTACGTTGGAGGCTTCCCTAACTTCAGCCGCCTTGCACAGAACTCCGGCTTCAGGGAAGGCTTTGTTGGTATGTATGTCTCTGGTTTCTGGTACTTGTTTTCATTGCAACACTTGTTATTAAAGTTTATGAAATATGTAACAGTATACACCTTGTTGTTCCTTAGAAAATCTGTTCAGTGGATTAGAAGTCGGTGTTTAATTTTGCTATCATTAAATGTATTTTTGGTATCGGTTCCTGACAAAATTAACAATAGTACTTTCATGTTTTTGTGTGTATCAAATGTGTAACTTTTATCACATAATTATGTACTATTCAATGATGATTTTATTACCTAATGAACGAATGATAGGAAATGCGAGTACGAAATCTTCAGTTTTGAAGGATTAGCTCTCATTTGAAGAAGAAATGTTGGTGTAATACCTAGTTAAGAATAAAATATTAAAACAAAAAATGCAAAGAGTTTGATTATCACATAAGTTTTTCCTACCTGTAATATGAATGAGCCATGCTTGTGCTACATATAACCATGTGTCTGCAGGATGCATCAGTAGGATTGCGATCAGTGGAGTGCCCCTTGACCTTGGGGGTGATGCCATGGACATGGTGGGGGTGTCTAACTGCCCCGTGTGTGCCAGCAACCCCTGTGGTAGTAAGGGGAGCTGTAGGACCGCGTCCACTGAGCAGGGCTATCAGTGCATTTGCAACAAGGGATATTCCGGCACTCACTGTGAACTTGTTGGCGAGAAATGCTTCCCAGGTCTGTATATATAGTCTTATCAATTATCACAATGTTGATTGCTGGATATGGTAATGGCTAAATACATCTTCTGTAGCTGTTTTCTATTAGTATATTGTGGTATCTTGTAACTACTGTATAAGTTTTATTTCTGCAAATTCAGGCATCTGCTCTGTTGGCGAGAGATGTTGAAAAGTGTTAAGAGATTGGCAAATGTACTAGCAATGAAATACTTAATATATGTTGAAATCATCTGGTCATGGTTTTAAATCTGCATTTAGAAGCGATGTTTTATATATTGAATATATGGATAATATTGTGTTTTGTTTGTGTGTAGTACTGTGTACTCTGCGTATAAGTATATAAAACTGGTTGGAACAAAAGAAATGGGCTGCATGAAACATATGTCAGGAAACACAATGTTACTTCAAGGCTAGGTGTGACCTAGGTATGACCTAACAATCTTGTGGAAATATGATAAAAATAAAATTTTAAGTTGTACTTTTGTATTATTCTCTTAGACTTAATAGAAATATATTAATGTTTGTTGTAAACCCACCTTCCATGTCTTACAGGTGCCTGCGGAGATAAGGGTAAATGCTACAACCTGCCCTGGAACCGCGGCTACAGGTGTGCTTGTCCTGTTGGACGGGCAGGTGACAGGTGTGAAATAGGTATGTCACTGTCATCTCATGTCACCTCTCAATCTGGTGAAGTACAGCATAATATCTTGTTGAGAAATATTTTTCAATTCTGCCAAAATTGGTATTGGTGTAGCGATGATGGTTGCAATTTTATATTGATTTATGACTTCTTCTTCGTGCACACAACTTATAGGAGGTCGATTATAATTAATTCTAACTGTATTGTTGAAGGTATCGCTGTGAGAAACCCGATGTTCAACTACACGTCCTTCATCGCCTACAAGACGCTGCATGATGCACTGATGCAGACGCAGGTGATCCTCATGTTCAAGGCGCTGACTGTGGAGGACAGTCTCCTGCTGTACGACGCACAGACAGATGAGGGCAAAGGCGACTTCATCTCTCTCGCCATCAAGAACAGACGGGTTGAGTTCAGGTTCAACAGTGGGTCAGGTATAGCATGTTTTCACATACTCCATTCTCTAGGCGTGTAATAGGACATAGGACATAATAAACATATCTGCATGTAGTAACTGGCTAATCAAACAGATAATTTAATCAAGGCAAAAGTGGCATCTTCTACAGTGTAATGTAGAAGTGAAAATGTGCAGGTGCCAATAATGACCAGAAAGACAGAATATCCATATACGCTTGAACGCATACAGAGGAGAGCAACTAAAATTATTCCAGAACTGAGAGACCTTAGTTGTGAACAATTCCTGAAAAAATGTGGCTTAACAACCCTAGAGACAAGGAGGTTAAGAGGAGATCAGATTGAAGTTTGTAAGATATTTAAAGGGTATGAAAATATTGTTAGAAATATGTTTTTTTACTCAAGAAAGATAGAAGAACTAGAGGACATGAGGTAAAATTGGTAAAGGATCAGTGTAGATTTGATATCAGGAAGTACTTGTTCTCACAGAGGACAATAAATGAATGGAACAAATTGTCCATGGATTGAGTAACTGCTAGCAGCGTGAATATGTTTAAAAACAAGGTTGACACATATCTCAGGATGGCGGGTTACAATAGATGAACATTGCTGAACTCTCAATAAGCCAATGGCTACTTTGTCCACTTGCCATCTGGGCCTTTGGCTTGGATGGCAAACCTTGTTAAATCCAGATTTAAAAAATACTATTGTTTATTGCAAACCACATATACTTACATGTCTGGATTATCTCCAGTCCATCTGCTCCCAACTGCTACTAGTACAGTGTTTAAGAAGTCTTTTCCTGTCACTGTGGTATCAAGCTTTGTATTATCTTTGTATAAAATTGTATGTAGTAATAGGTGTACAATTTGAATAAAATCATCCAGGTAGATTTATGTATGCACACAGTGGTACAGAATCTTTGTATCAAATAAAATCTTTCACTTATTTGTAAAAAAACATCTGGTGATTGTCATCTGTTGTTGTCACGTGTAGGCACAGCCATTTTGAAGAGCAAGGAATCAGTGAGGCCAAGTGTGTGGACAACTATTGTGGCTGAACGCAACCAGCAGGACGGCTCTCTCAGCATCAACGGTGGCATCGCTGTCAAAGGTATGTATCTCCATTCAGTGTAACCTGGTTACATAGGATGAGGCCCAAACCCAGCAATATAAGGAACATATCTAATGTGAGCCAGATCCAACTCGTCATCTGTAAGAGATCAAGTCAAAGTCCTGCAAGTAGCGGAAACAGACTATGGCATGTACCAAGTCCAACTCTGTAGAAAGACCAGGTCTGATTTCTGCAAGAACATTGATCAGGTCAAAACCTTACAAAGACCAGGGGAAATTCTGCTGACACTGCAAGGATTGGGCCAACCATGGCCATGCAAAGGCCTAGTACATGTCATGCAAAGACCAGGTCCTAGTCATGCTAAACCAAGCAGGGTTGTTTGATTTAAATCAGTGATTTAAATCACTTTAAAAAAATCATTGATTTATGATTTTTTTTACTTCCGATTTTTTTAGTCGCTGATTTATATGAATTTAACACAAATAATTGTTTACAAGCATCGAGATCAAAAACGTTTTGTACGTTTTTAATACAAAAGCACAAAGTGTGCACACTTGTGTAGTTGTATTGTCACCAGATAGCCTGATAGTCAAATATTTTATGACATTGTGTATGTTTGCTATTCCCTTTTTGAATGCAGTGAAGCCACACATACTTGTCTTCAAGTCAGAAACCCTGAGTTAAAGTCCACTTAGAGCTTGTGCTAGTTGTTACCAATTCAGTATGTTGACTCAAGTGAGACAGTCTGGGCTACATTTGTTTAATACTGTACCAGTTCCCAGTCTGGTTGGAGACCCTTAGAGTACACAGAGCCCTGGACAGGTGCTAATCCACCCTCTCAGCAAACAATAATTATGACTGCTACAGACACACAGCATGCTTTCCTTTCCAAGACAGATTATGCAACTATATGGGGTGAGTCCTTGTGGACATTGTCTAATGTCTTTATGTAAGCAAAAATCATGTACCCTCTGTTAAGACAAGTACCCAAATCAATTTAAAAAGAACATGTTTGAAAGGGTTTATAAATATAAACATCTATATAAATGTCTATATACCAGATTAAAAAAAATCAAATAAATCCTATTTAAATAAAAAAATCAGATTTTTTTTTTCATAAAAAAATCATGATTTTGTTCAACCCTGAAACCAAGTTTATGTCATGCTAAACCAGGTCCATGTCATGCAAAGACCAGGTCCATGACATGCAAAGACCAGGTCCATGCCATGAAGAGACCAAGTCCATGACATGCAAGGACCAGGTCCATGTCATGTAAAGACCAGGTCCATGCCATGAAAAGACCAGGTCCAAGTCATGTGTAGAACGAGGTGTAGACTGCTAGAAGTAGACCCAAGTAGCGTGATGTGGCATGAAACACCTTTCACACTGGAGACCGCTGCCATTAGAGATCACCAAATTCTCTTTCACACTGGAGACCACTGCCATTAGAGATCACCAAACTCTTTCACACTGGAGACCACTGTCATTAGAGATCACCAAACTCTTTCACACTGGAGACCACTGCCATTAGAGATCACCAAACTCTTTCACACTGGAGACCACTGCCATTAGAGATCACCAAACTCTTTCACACTGGAGACCACTGTCATTAGAGATCACCAAACTCTTTCACACTGGAGACCACTGTCATTAGAGATCACCAAATTCTCTTTCACACTGGAGACCACTGTCATTAGAGATCACCAAATTCTCTTTCACACTGGAGACCACTGTCGTTAAAGATCAGCAATTTCTCTTTCACACTGGAGACCACTGCCATTAGAGATCACCAAGTTCTCTTTCACACTGGAGACCACTGTCATTAGAGATCATCAAGTTCTCTTTCACACTGGAGACCACTGTCATTAGAGATCACCAAATTCTCTTTCACACTGGAGACCACTGTCATTAGAGATCACCAATTTCTCTTTCACACTGGAGACCATTAGAGATCACCAAATTCTCTTTCACACTGGACACCACTGTCATTAAAGATCAGCAATTTCTCTTTCACACTGGAGACCACTGCCATTAGAGATCACCAAGTTCTCTTTCACAATGGAGACCACTGTCATTAGAGATCATCAAGTTCTCTTTCACACTGGAGACCATTAGAGATCACCAAATTCTCTTTCACACTGGAGACCACTGTCATTAGAGATCACCAATTTCTCTTTCACACTGGAGACCATTAGAGATCACCAAATTCTCTTTCACACTGGACACCACTGTCATTAAAGATCAGCAATTTCTCTTTCACACTGGAGACCACTGCCATTAGAGATCACCAAGTTCTCTTTCACAATGGAGACCACTGTCATTAGAGATCATCAAGTTCTCTTTCACACTGGAGACCATTAGAGATCACCAAATTCTCTTTCACACTGGAGACCACTGTCATTAGAGATCACCAATTTCTCTTTCACACTGGAGACCATTAGAGATCACCAAATTCTCTTTCACACAGGAGACCACTGTCATTAGAGATCACCAATTTCTCTTTCACACTGGAGACCATTAGAGATCACCAAATTCTCTTTTACACAGGAGACCACTGTCATTTGAGATCACCAAGTTCTCTTTCACACTGGAGACCACTGCCATTAGAGATCACCAAGTTCTCTTTCACACTGGAGATCACTGCCATTAGAGAACATCAAATTCTCTTTCACACTGGAAACAACTGCTATTAGAGATCACCAAGTTCTTTTTCACACTGGAGACCACTGTCATTAGAGATCACCAGTGCCCTTGGCCTGTTTTTCTACAACAGTGCACATGAAATGAGTTAAGTGAGAAACAGTTCTAACACTGTTTCTTGCAGGAAAGAGGTTGTCTGTTAATACAGCTATCTTCTGTATGCTGGCACTCCGTAACTAAAGCAACAACTTTAAAATCTTTGACCAAACTTATTAACTAGTGTATATATCCTGGATTCATCACTAATTCGACTGTAATAGTGTCACCTTTTTCATAAACATAATTAAGCCATGCCAGTGGGTGGTTGTTAATGAATAATAATGGCAGCGTAGAATATTCTGTGGTCGAAATTAAGAGTGTAGCTCTTGTGTAGCTTAATGCCTCCGTTGAATTGGTGACTACATTAATGGAAACAGTTGAAACTGAAGTGTTTTGCCTTTGCTTATGTAACTTCAGCCAAGCTGTTTGCAAAGTCCATGTTCCCAGCTGTGGCAGGGGAACATGTAAAAGTCCCCTTGGCCTGTTTGTGTACACATTGTGTAGATGTATGTATGTATTTACAGTTTGACACAGTATACATATGTGTGGAATTAAAGCGTAGCGCTCGTTTCTAGTTGAACTGAGCATGTGAGAATGCCTGTTGTTGCTTGAAACATTCATTAGTTGAGCTAGTCAACCTGACACGATCCTTGGGGTAGACAACTAGGTGTTGTGTGGTACTTGTGCATGTTTACCCTAGTCTACATTACTGCTGGTGTTGGATCCAGTATTGGCTATCTTCAGTGAATTTGTCTGCATCACAGATTATTACATTTCCTTGAAAACATATATGAAGAAAGTAAGAAATCATAATTTTAAATAATAAATTATTTTATTATTAAGAAACCATGTGTGCAGAAACAGAAATACATATGTCATGCAAGATAATATTATTGGAATGGATAATGTAAAAGGAAATTGCCCTTGTAAGTTTTTTCTGACAAAATTGTTTTTGAAACTTTTAATTTATGACTTTGGAAAAGGTTTGTACAGTACTAAAACTATTAACTTTGTCTGCATCATAGTGGGTGATGGACTTTGTTTTGCTCCGTGAATGAAAGACAAGACATTCATGCTTATATCTTCTTGTGTCTTATAGGCAGCACAGGTAAAGTCGCCAAGACGTTGGTTGTATATTTTCCTACATACTAATCCCTCATATATTTCACTGCCTCAGCTTTGTAACATGCCAGCCACATTACTGCAATCTCGCTCGCATTCTCCAGCATTTATACAATGCCTCTGTCACAGTAAAGTTGGTTTGCCTCTTCAGTAAATCAAACAAATTTGTTTAATATTTTTTTTAGTTTATGTTAGGATTTTGTTACTATATCTATTTTTATTTGATGTAACCATTGAATGGACTGACTATTGAGGGCTGACTGAGTGCTGTTTGACAGTCAGGTGGCAACATGGTCCACAGTAGAACATTTCGGAAGCTGTTTGTCCACCCAACATGCTGTGTATAAGATATTATACTGTGGAACATGTCACCATATCATGGCCATTCATAATGAAGGCAGCAGAACTTCACAGTGGAAACACCAGTATCCATAGTAACCCAAGTTCACTAGCTGTGAAAGTAAATAATCGATATAATAATATTTAGAAATTTTATCGTTAAACACAGTAAAAAAAGTTATGAAACATATCTAACTGTTTGACTGCTCAGTGCATATATTAAATGAGAAGTTTCTAAATTATGTGCAAAGCAACTTTCCACTCTGCTTTCTGTGTCCTGCTGCGATGGAACAAGTTCTTACTGAACAACTTAACGCATTCATGTTCTTGTCACCGTGCTTTCTACTGTCTGTATTGCTGCAGGCTTTCTGATGTTGTTGGGTTGGTGGAACTGATGATTTCAATGACTGCTGCAACAAATTAACCTGTTTACGTGTTCAAAAACAAATACATGCTTCCAATTAGAACTACATTAATCATGCTTATCGTCAGTAATTTAATATGTAGTTAAAAGGTAAGTTAAATATATATTTATTCACTGAAAAGTAGATGAGACACTAGTTTTGTTTATAGCATGTCCTGTTGCAACGTCCTGTCAATATTGCAGCAGGATTTGTTTTCTAAGTTTACTTAATTGCCTCAAGAAGGGGGACTTTGGGAGGTGGCAACAGAGGGAACGAGGCCTGGAGGAAGGTGTTGAAATGGGTAGGGATAGAGACAGGCAGGGCTGAAGGCAGGGAATGTGTGGTTGTTGGCAGACATACGTAGGGAAGAAGGGAGAAGTTGGGGAAAATTTAAATTATTACATTGTGATTTCCCAACTCCTAGAATAGAATGTTTCCTTGAACCTTCCGCAGGTGGTAGTTAATAGTAACTCGCACAAGAATAACAGTAATCAGTGTTTTGTTGTTGCATGTTTTCCTGATATTCATAGATGTTGTAGCGCAGTTTATCCTAAGATTTGGAAAGGAATTTGGTTTTCTCAAAAAAGTCAACTGAACTGCAACATTTCCTGTAAACAAAATCCACCAATGAACGTTGTTGTATTCGTTAACACACAGGGTTGATCATCCCTAATTCTGGTGTACTGTTGGAGTCATCAACGTGCTTCCTACGTGGCATCATGGCATGAGTCTCTAACTGCATCTCCTGTCTGTCTCTGTGTTGTGTTTGCAGGAATCTCTTACTTCCTCACCCAGCTGCTTTAATGACCGCCTCCACTAGCTGTTGCACCCACCCTGTACCCTGCCCTTACAGCTCCTTCCACTGCCTCAGCTTCAGATAAGCTACAAACTAGCCTAAGCTCTCCGCTTGCTTTCCCTACTCCGTGTGTTGCTTAACATCAGTAATTCCACACGCCAACATGTGTGACTAGGTAACACGTTTGCACAAGAGCAATCCTGCACTTGGTTGGCAACTTATTCTGTAACTCGGGTACAGTTTTAGATAACTCAGATACAGTTTTAGATGCAGATGTTTAGTATATTGTGCATATATCTACTGACTAGTATTCACATAGCTATGTGTGCATTTGTATGTAAAATTTAAATGGCATATTGCATTAAATATAAACATAAATGTTACTAAAGTAGAGATAGATGAAATTACTACCCATCAGTTGAAATGTGTAGCTCACAATCAAACTGTAACTTTCATTAATCTACCAAAATGTGTCCGCTTGTTGGTCACAATGAATATATATGTAGTTAGTTGTATAATATTGAATAGTATACCTAGAATATTCAACAACAAATGTAGTTAGTTAGCAAGTAGTGAAAGTAGAGCAGAATGGAAATAGGACCAACGTTATAATGGACCATTTGATAACTCGTTTATGCAGGTTCTACCCAGGGCCGTACTATTGGTCTCAACCTGAAAAGACCCTTGTACCTTGGAGGTGTTGACCCTAATGTGAGGGTTGCCCCTGGGGTGGGAGTGGATACTGGCTTCCATGGCTGTATTGGAGAGGTAAGTGGCCATACCACACAAGTGATTAATCTTTCTATAGTGACTCGGCTGTAGGTGCAGAGTCTGCAGGCGGACAGCTACAGGGACGGTTGTGGAATTTTATTCATAACAGTGGATACATAGAAATTTTATTTTGTTTATACGAATTGGAAGCTTGAAGGCAGCAGTGTTCCAATATACTTATTTTCAGTACGTAAACAAGGCATATGAACACAAATGCAACATTTGGATGTCTTCGTTATTTGTAACTTTGTTATGACTTGACTTAAACGCATAGGCCATATTGACCCCTCACTGTCCTCTGGGAGGTTTCACCCCTTGCTGTCCTCTGGGAGGTTTCACCCTTCGCTGTCCTCTGGGAGGTTTCACCCCTCACTGTCCTCTGGGAGGTTTCACCCCTGCATGCTTTGTTACTGTGCTGAGTGTTTAAGCGCTATTAAAGTTTAACAAGATTTGCCATCCAAGCCAAAGGCCCAGATGGCAAGTGGACAAGGAAGCCATTGGCTTATCGAGAGTCCAACAATGTTCATCTACTTATAACCCGCCCTCCTGAGATATGTGTCAACCTTATTTTTAAACATATTCACGCTGCTAGCAGTTACACAATCTGTAGACAATTTGTTCCATTCATTTATTGTCCTCTGTGAGAACGAGTGCTTCCTGATGTCCAATCTACACTGATCCTTTACTAATTTTACCTCATGTCCTCTAGTTCTGCTATCCTTCTTGAGTGAGAAAAACATATTTCTATCAATATTTTCATACCCATTCAATATCTTAAAAACTTCAATCTGATCTCCTCTTAACCTCCTTGTCTCTAGAGTTGTTAAACCACATGCTTTCAGGCGTTCTTCATAACTAAGGTCTCTAAGTTCTGGAATCATTTTAGTTGCTCTCCTTTGTATGCGTTCAAGCGTATCTATATCCTTCTTACGATATGGTCTCCATGCTTGTATACAGTATTCTAAATGAGGTCTAACTATTGCTTTATAAAGAGGTATAATTAACTTTTTTCCCTTGTTTGTTATGTTTCTTCTAATCAATCCAAGAAATTGATTACCCTTTGAAGCTGCAATACCACACTGCTCTGAAACTTTCATATCAGCGCTTATTGTAACTCCTAAGTCCTTTTCTTTTACAGTAGTACCCAGAACAGTATCTCCCATTTTATAGTTTACATTCAAGTTCCCATGTCCTGTATGTAGGCATTTACATTTCCCAAAATTGAACAGCATATGCCATTTCTCAGACCATTTCACTAATCTGTCTAGGTCGTTTTGTAAATGTTGTTTATAACCATCAGTATTAACCTTTCTAAACAGTTTTGTGTCATCCGCAAATTTCAGTACGTTACTTGTTATACTGTCGTCCAAGTCATTGATATAAATTAAGAATAATATAGGTCCTAATACTGATCCTTGAGGTACCCCACTCAAAACCGATTTCCAATTTGAAACTTCTCCATCTACTACAACTCGTTGTCTTCTGTCAGTCAGCCATTGTCAGTTATGCTATCCCCGATACCATGGGCTTTTAATTTAAGTAGTAATCTTTGATGTGGCAAGTTCTAATATTAATTACTGTTGTGTGATCGTAATTTATGCAAATTTAAACATGTCTATCGTACTTGGAAGTTTCGTATTTTTTATACGTTCTGCTACTAGTAGAACATAGATTGCCATGAGGTGCGTGTTGCTGTAGGTGATCCTGAAGGGCCGCACCCTTGCCCTCGTGGAGGACGCCATTGCCAGCAGCAACATAGTGGACTGTGGAGATGTGATGCCCTGTGCCAAGCGACCCTGTGCTAATGAGGGACAGTGTATTGAAGTGAGCAGAACAGAATACAGGTGTAACTGTCCAGTACAATACACAGGTATGTCTACAGATGTAACTGTCCAGTACAATACATAGGTATGTCTACAGATGTAACTGTCCAGTACAATACACAGGTATGTCTACAGGTGTAACTGTCCAGTACAATACACAGGTATGTCTACAGATGTAACTGTCCAGTACAATACATAGGTATGTCTACAGATGTAACTGTCCAGTACAATACACAGGTATGTCTACAGATGTAACTGTCCAGTACAATACACAGGTATGTCTACAGATGTAACTGTCCAGTACAATACATAGGTATGTCTACAGATGTAACTGTCCAGTACAGTACACAGGTATGTCTACATATGTAACTGTCCAGTACAATACATAGGTATGTCTACAGGTGTAACTGTCCAGTACAATGCATATGTATGTCTACAGATGTATCTGTCCAGTACAATACACAGGTATATCTACAGTTGTATCTGTCCTGTACAATACACAGGTATGTCTACAGATGTAACTGTCCAGTACAATACACAGGTATGTCTACAGATGTAACTGTCCAGTACAATACATAGGTATGTCTACATATGTAACTGTCCAGTACAACACACAGGTATGCCTACAGGTGTAATTGTATTCTCAAGTAGATGTTCTGTTTTTAGAATAATGTTTTTTTTTATGTCAACTTCCTCGTGACTTTTTTGTATGTGTTATAGTGCCCTGCGCGGGCCTAGAATTTGATCCCAAGCCCGGCCCGCAAGTAGCAGTTAGAGTCCAGGCCCGGCCCAGGCCCGCAATAATTTTTCAAGCCAGGCCCGCAAACTAGAACTTAGGCCCAGACCGTGAATGTTTGGCCCAGGCCCGGCCCGCAAGTTTCAGGCGCGGGCTAAAGATGGGTAAGCCCGCGGCCCGCAAGCCCGCGGCCCGCTAAGTTTAGAGAAGATAAACCTATAATCTTATAACAAAGACAAAAAACAAATAAACTGTAAAACAGTTTATTTGTCCATAGTGTGCTGGACGAGTTCTAAAAATCCAGCACCACCAACTTCTTCAAACGGACGAATATCCTGAAGAAAAATAAAGAAAAACTTCTTAGTGTCATTACTATTAAATATGATAAGATTTGTTATATTTGACTTCAATGTATTGGCTTATGGTTAGGGTACGAGATTTGTTTATCTAACCCTGACTTAACCCTTATGCAAGCCATAACCCCAATTTATATTGTTAATTGAATTAGGTCAACTAAGTTAATAATAATTTAATATGATATTTCAATTAAATGTCACCCACTGGCACTGACACCCAGTGGCATTTCCAGCAGGCCTGCAGTCACCAGCCTGACACAGACAGGTTCAGACATGTGTGAATTGGTACAAGTGTGAATGATTTAGGACTGGGGAGAAATACCAATTACCAACTGGGTTGGGTACTGGGTAGTGGACTAGTGGCCTAGTGGGCACTTGGCAGTGAGCAGGTCAGTCAGGTGGGCAATGTTTGGAGGGAAGACCTAGACAATAGAATGTCCACTGGTAGTGTCAAAGTTGATGGTTAATCATGGCTTGATTGCCTCTACAAATATTTCTAAAGTAAACATTTGGGGCTGGCTACTTCCAGCCAAGTGAACTTATGGGGCCATTAGATTCCACGCAAGGTCTCAATTTGCAACTATATAATACTAAAGAAATAATTTTAAGCATTCATTAACCGGAATTACAATTTATAATCAGGTTTTATTAAAAAATAAAGTAATAATCGGTGTTTTTTATGAATATTTTTATTATGTCCAGGCCCAGCCCCGGCCCGGCCCGGCCCGGCCCGCTCACACTAGGCCCAGGCCCGGCCCAATGTGTTTAAATTGTTTTCAGCCCGGCCCGGGCCCGCAGTATGTAGGCCCAGGCCCGGCCCGGCCCGGCCCGTGGAATTATGTAGAGGCCCGGCCCACGGACTGCGGGCCGGGCCGGGCTTGGACCCAAAGCCCGGCCCGCGCAGGGCACTAATGTGTTAGTGCATGAGCAAATGTTTTTTTTTTAGGCGGTTGACTGAGTGAGAAAAAATTCTATTGTTGTCATTCAATTGACTGACTTTGAGCAACAATTTTCATTAAAAACCAAGTTTGAACAAGCCTTGTTTTCATGGTTGACTGGAAATGAGCACGATTTCTGTGTTTTGTAGGCACCAACTGTGAAGTACAACTGAACATCTGTATCACTGACAACCCATGTCTCAACGGAGGCGTGTGCGAGGCAGACGGCAACTTGTATGTCTGTAAATGCCCCATGGGCTACAGTGGCGACACCTGTGCTGAGAGTAAGTGTTTCAACTATCGAATATAATTTCCATTTCATAACCAGCTTCTCTGTAGACATCTTTCTTGATTGATGCGAGCTATCGTTTTCATTTCATTATTGATCACAACCTAGTGAGGATAAGTTGAATCTGCTGCTGGTTGCTGGCGCGCTTGGAGCTGGGTATAAATCACTAGAATCTGATTCTATTCGTGAAAAGACAGATTTACCACGTGTAAATATGGGGCGTGGTAGTCTAGCCGTTAGAGCCCTGGAGAGGATCAGGGTTCCAGTCCACCTGCTGCTATTTCGAAACTTGGACAATTTCATTCACCCCAAATTGCTGTGGAAATGAGTACCTGGATATAAACATTGATGGGTGCTTATGGAAGACTGGTCTTTGTGCAGTAATAGCAGTGTGGCTGACGTCGAGTTGGTGTTGGAATGAACACATCTGTGAAGGGGTGAAGTGTGACGCTCCTTGAGCTGTCTTTGACAGGATACTGGACACTATAAGTTACTTTTACTCTTACTCAGTCATAGCCAAGAGTATAAAACTCCAATAGCATAAACTTATGAAAACTTCAATAATTGCAATATATGATGTTGAAATCATGAGAAGAACACTCCAATACACCCTTCCCATTGCAGGCGCTTCCATTGGTTCATCGGCTGGTTTCCATGGCAACGGGTATGTTGAGTTGCCCCTGCACTTGCTGCCCCACCGCAGCAGCCAGGTAGAGGAAGTGATTGAGATGACCGTCACGACCCGCCAGCCGGATGGTCTTCTGCTGTGGCACGGACAGAAGCCTAACACACAGGGTCGAGGCAAAGACTACCTGTCTGTCGCCATCCACGCCGGCAAAGTTGTCTTCAGGTCAGTTGGTAGGAGTAATAACAAGACTTAAGTTGGTCATAATAACAAGGTCAAGAGAGAATTATTGTTACTTTTCATCTGGATTGTGATTGTTAACTTTCTAGTTTTTAGCAAAGTTGAAAAAGATGTCATCCAAAAAAACTATATAGAATGTGGTCAGGGTATCAACACTCATGTTTGGCCTAGATATCTGTTAATTCTGCTGGGCGACATAAAATTTTCATAGCGAGCAAATCACTTGTTCTATTCATTAATTCTCTGAGGAGGAGTTTTTGTTATATACAATCTATGTTCTTTTGCTGCTGCTGCTGGTAGTTCGTGCTCTCTAGAACAAAGAACAATTTGTTGTATTGTCACCATATATATATATATATATATATATATATATATATATGGCTCAAGAACTGCTATCTGAATTAAAGCAGTGTCGTCTGCAGCAAGCTTGTGTACTTAGATAAATTGTGTCAATGTCTACAATGGTATATTGAACGCCACACAGACAGATTGGAACTTGTGTAGTGAGTTAAATACAACGGTAATAAATAATAATAAATATATTTTTTATATAGTGCAGCTTTCTTTGAAGCTCAATGCACTTTACACAGAATGCAAGAAATAAAAAAATACATGAGAAAACTGTTTAATCTAGTAAAAAATTAATTTAATGGTAAACTAATTAAATATACAATTACAATTTAGGAGTAAATCCTATTCTATGTTGTATGTTCGACTTGTTGCAGCTATGAACTTGGAAGTGGTCCAAGCAAAATCAGTTCTGTTGACACAATAGATGACGGGCATCCACACACCATCACAGTCAGAAGGTAATGTCACATCATGTCCTTATATGGTCGTGTGGTCAGTGTAACTTCCGTCTGACTGCCATGTGTTTGACGGTGTCCACCTCAGGCATCTTGTGTTTGTTACTAAATAGGAATATAACTGTGCTGAAATGGTCTAGTTGAAATGATATGTTGTACATTTGTTTTTGGATAAAATGGTGATGACATACTTTGAGCACTTCAAATTATATTTGATCACTTTAAATTACAGTAATGTGTTATTTATTTTTAATCAAATCAAAATAGTTTTATAAATTTGATCTGTGCAAAATGGTAGCAAATGATAACATCACGCCGGCAAAGTTGTCTTCAGGTCAGTTGGTAGGAGTAATAACAAGACTTCAGTTGGTCATAATAACAAGGTCAAGAGAGAATTATTGTTACTTTTCATCTGGATTGTGATTGTTAACTTTCTAGTTTTTAGCAAAGTTGAAAAAGATGTCATAAAAAAAAACTATATAGAATGTGGTCAGGGTATCTTCAAATTATATTTGAGCACTTTAAATTACAGTAATGTGTTATTTATTTTTAATCAAATCAAAATAGTTTTGTAATTTGATCTGTGCAAAATGGTAGCAAATGATAACATCAATGGAAAATGGTGACAAAAGTTAATAAAAATTACAAGAGTATAGTGTGAAAAACACTAACATTCAGAACACTTAAACATTCTATACTTGAAAGACCATAAATGTGGTCTTCATTTATACCACATGAATGCTGGACCACTGTGAACATATAAAATCACATATTTATAATGACAGTGCATTAGTATGCTTGTTAACAATTCCACTGGTGATCCTGCAGGGCCGCACCCTTGCCCTCATGCACAAGAATATATGTGGTCTTTAAAATGTATATATGACATTAATAAAATGTGTGAGCAATTGTATACGTTTTGTACTAGACTCGTAGTATAGATGGTCAATATTGTGTACACCTGTAATTTTATATCATATTTATTTTATTAATTATTTATTATATTTTAACTTCAATACAAGTATGTTTTTAAACCTTAAATAAATGTTTTTGTAAAATGTGTTTGTAGTGTGTGTTTTGAGTAGATAAATATGTTGTTGACTTCAGGACTGGAATGAAGGGAAGTCTCGAGATAGATGGATCCAGCTTTGTGGAGGGCAAGTCTGGAGGCCCGTTACGCATGCTGAATACACGGGGCAACATGTATATTGGTAAGTTTCACGTCTCATACGTAATACACAGGGCCACATGTATATTGGAAAGTTTCACATGTCTCATATGTAATACATGGGGCCACATGTATATTGGTAAGTTTCACGTCTCATACGTGATACATGGGGCAACATGTATATTGGTAAGTTTCACATGTCTCACACATAATACACAGGGCAACATGTATATTGGTAAGTTTAACGTCTCGCACATAATACACAGGGCAACATGTATATTGGTAAGTTTCACACTTCTCAAAGATAGCATGCCAGGTTTGTAAAATAGAGATTATGTTTTCACCTACATGGGTGTTGTAGACTGACTATGAACACTAAATCTTGGCGTAAATTATTATTACAAAAATATGTAAAGTGCCATATATCCTGGACCAACCCATTCATAGGCACAGTCATTGTTAACAAATACTTTTTATATAAACCCATGCCTAAGCAAACATATCCTGTTATACTGGGCATATTCAAAAATCTCAGCTGTTCACACTCACTGAATTAGAAAGTTAAGAAGCCATGAAGATAGCTTCATAACTGATATCTTGCCATCTCCCATGGGTTTCGTAGGGAATCCGAAGTGTCAGTCACACCCAATAAAACAAAAAATCTACATTTTAAATGTTCAGTAAAAGTCTTAGCATGTCTTGCCAGTGTTGCTTTCACCGAAAGTTGATTGTGTGTGTCTTAGGTGGCGTGCCCAACCTCGATGTCATGACATTTGACCAGCACGAGAAGATGCTGGAAGGCTGCATCAGTAACGTGTACATTCAAGGAAAGGGCCCCCTTGACCTCACCACCGACGCTATCGGAGGTGTCAACGTTGTGCCATGCTTGACGTGAGCAGCCCGAGTCATCGCACCCTGACACCCTTCAATGCTGCGGCCAGCCAGTTGCTACAGTGTATGCCACAAACATAGATCATTAGGCCAAGTAGAACCAACAAACTCACACTCCAGCATTGTATATGTATGTTAAATCTATATGGTTTTGGTATGTTTGGGGCCAGTGCTGCTGACACAGTTGTTTTGATAATTTCTTCAACAAAACATTCTTTTCTTCTTCCGAAATATATGATCTCAATCAACCAGGTGAATATTCTGTAACTAGTGAGTTACCAGCTCTGTGAACCCAAGACAGGTTACACATTTATCCCCCATGTGGGATATTTTACTTCTAGCAGACACGCTTTTGTTTGCATCAGGTATTGTTATATTCACAAAAAAATACATTTACAATTTTGTATTTGTCAGGTGGTAAATATCTATGTTAAAAGTATATTATATGGCTGGTAGAATTATAAAAGTAGTCCAAGCCAAGAGAAGTAGCTCAAACTACTAACCACTTTATGTCATGAAGATGAAAGATGCCTTTGCACAGAGATATATTGGGAGTATTGGTTGGTTGGATCTGCTTGGCCTGATGCTGTAAGGAATAGGAAATGCTGAAGAGTAGACATTGACTTAGGCAGAAGAGCCTAGTCAACTTAAGGGAAACAAACAATGTATTTTCAATGTTGCTGACAGAGTCTAGACACTGTACACTTGTGTGTAACAGTGATAAGAGATGTGTAGATCAGGTCTGTGCAAAACTGGAGGTTAAATAATGTTCTGAATGAATTGTACCGATGGCCTGTAGATAAGTTGTGAATTCTTTGTAATTTTACTTTATTTGTACACATTTTTTGGGCGTAAAATGTTGTCCTTGGATGCATTGAAGGGCAGATTAACAAAGCAATGTTAATATGATGATGTGCAATCATGTCACTAGATCACACCAACAGAGGTGATGGTCCGATCCAAAGTATTTATTGAGCACAAATGCCAAATATGTTTTGAATATATTTCCACAGAGAAAAACGTAACTTGTAGGGGAACGAAATCTTGTGATGTATTTCATTAGAACATGCAACACTTCAAATGTCCCATGTCTGCTTTTGTAGTTTGTGTAGCATTGGATGAGCCATGTGCGGTTTAATGATATTTATCGTAAAAATACAGCATTGTTGCCTTATATTTTAGATGCCGATACATTATAATGAAACTGTCAAAAGTGCGTGGTAAGGAAATGTTAGGTTTTTGTAGTAAATTATTTAAAGATGATTCATTTTTAAACTTGCTTGTCTAGCAGTGCAGGTCTGACCTGGTGAAAACTGGCTCCAAGGTGAACACGGTATGTGGTGCGTAGATCCATTTTTAGCTGGATAATGTGGGGTCCTTGTCAATATTGGGGGTGATGAGTGATGTCAGACTGTGCATGTACTATTAATAGTAACTTGTGTATTATTTGTTTCAAAAGAAACATCATTTTGCTGTTCTCTAAGCTTGACTGTAATATTTGACATGCAGTAACATGATTTAACAACTCTTGGTAGCAATGCCGTAACAAAAGTTACGATTCACACTGAAGGGTAGGTCAGTGGAAAAGATGAGGCTGATCGCTCATTACCTCCAACCATTACAAGGGAGAAAGTTTAAGAGAATTGCCAGTTTTAATAGATCTGTCTATTTGAAAATATTGTTGTCATAACAATTACTAATTACCACTGCCTAGGATTATTCAGCATGTATGTACATGGTCATAGATGTGTCAATAAATTTGTTACAAAAATAATTTTTTTTACCATTGATATATGCCATGTCAACAAATCAAGTAAAATGCATATTAACAGTCTTTTCAGAACCCCTAGAAAACATTTGCATAAAGAACAGTGCAACACAGCCTCTTGTGCAATATGAGGAGGTGTAGTTGTTGGAACATTAGTGATTGGTTCACATCCACAAACTATTGCTCAAGATTTGACGGTTGTTTTTGCAAGTTCCATATTTTGTTGAGGTAAATTGACAAGGAGTGTTCATACAACCTCACCATTGGTTCATAATGATAGTAGAACCTAATTTATTGGCTGCTTGGAATTTTCATGTACTTTGTCTTCATCATATTAAATATTCGGTCTTTATGCTTTTTTTTTTATAAAATATAATTAAGTGACGCTGTGCAAATAAGAAAATCCAAGTCCAAATATAGTCAATGTGGACAGAAACTGAAGTGTCCATGTTATTGGTTGCTTCTTTCCAAAGCAACCAAATCACCATCACAAATATCATACCAGTGTCATTTTTAAATATTTTTATAGGGCACCTTCTATTCTAGGAGGCCTGAAATAAAGTAAATACAGTTAAATCAACAGGAAACTGTTGCACAATAAGCAATACTAAACAGACTAGAAAGACAACATTCAGACGGACCTTCCTGAGATTGCTAACAGGAGATCATTGATGAAGCCATGTAGGTCAACTCCTTTCACAGCCATAAAAATCATCCAGGTTTGCATAAGCGTCGACATCAAATTCTTCCATCTTCAGCAGGTTACATTCTGGGAAACACTAATAATGAACTAAAATTGAATTGTGCGTCAACAGTTCATCGAACATAAATGAAACATAAGAATTTTTGATGTGTGAACAATCTGTGTAGTGAGTATAGACTGACATTGACACAAGTTAACAGAAGTGTAGAGAACCTTCAATGTTGTATTACAATAAGGTCTTACTGAACAGCACATTTAGAAACATTCAAAACCCTTTTACAATTTTTTGGGTTTACATGAAATGCCTTCTTATCTATGTAATTTGTGTCAACTGCCAGATTACATCAAAGCTGTAACAACTTTCGCTGTGATGTCACCCCGTCTGTGTTATCCTGTCACTGCGATGTCACAACACTGCCACCATATCATGTGAGCAGCCTAACACCGGCGCTCACCATAGAGGTGTCCTCGGTAGTGATCAAGTCAATGATGGCCTGAAGCAGCACGCCCTCCTTGTCATGGGGCTGCCAACAGCTCGCCCCTGGGTGGGTCACCTTGTAGGCCAGCAGGCGGTCCAGCTCTATACGCAACTCCTGACAGCAACAACACAATGCATGAACCACTCGCATGGCTGACAGAAACTAAAATACAGCAAAATTATTCCTAACATGAGCTCATGAGGATGTTTTCACTCTTGCAATTGATTGTGCTAAATCAATACAGGTGTGTTTCACTAAGAAACCATCGTAAAAGTAGCTCTTAAAACGCTCCTCGTTAATGAGGTTAAACCGAATGTCCACAAGAAGCAATCAAAATGGCCTTCCTTATGAGTTCTTTATTTTATTGAAACAGGCCTTTGCTGGTTAATCTGGATGATTCTCAAATGCACATAACAGGATGCAGAAGAAACCCACGGCCCAAACAGACTCACCTGGATAAAGATGAACACATTTTAGAAAGGTACTAAATTGAGTGAATTCAGCAGTTGTAACAATTATACTACTCGCTGGCCAAAAAGACTTGCATACAAGGCTTGCCAGTTACTTGATGGTGTACAATTTTTTTAATGTTCCATCAGGCAAAATCAAGTGTTTATATGGTATAATAATACAACTTTCTTGCAAGACATCTAAATATCTCACAGACTTGAGTATCTTCCTGAAAAACCTGTGGACAGGAATTCCATTATTTTAGAGGTCATTCGGCAGGCTATATTGGAGTGTTAAACACCACTGTCATGATATGGCCATGCCGATAATTGGCCTTTTTCGCAGTCAAACTGTACCTTGACCAGTCGGGCTATGCGTCTGTTCGCCCTGAACTTGATCCACTCGTCAACAATGATACAGTCAATACCTTCGTCCTGAAGCAACACAAAAATAATATTTAGCAGCACTGTACATAAAACCAATACATAAGCAGTATACATAAAAAAAAATTTAATATAAGAATAAATATATTAATGTACAACTGTATAAACATCAGCAGAATAAAGCAAGTTAGCTTAAATGTTTAAATAAATAAATTAGTTAATTAAGATAAATATCACCATAAAACAAGTGAATTAATCTACAAAATAAATTAGAATAAATATAAACATCAAGAAGTTAAACCTGGATAATAAATATATATAAAATAGTTTGTAAACACAAGACTTAGAGCCATGGTGGTGGGGTGGGTGGGACAGACTGATACACATGGCTAACATAGCCACACACAATAACAGGTAGCTGACATGCCCGCAACAGCATAATGTTGGAAGTCTAACTGCATGTCTAGCTCACAGACATGGACATCACTGTTGACATAGATTACTTGAGATGTACACACATCAGTTATTCAGGTGATGTTATTTCTCGTCTCATTGACTAAAGCACTACTTCAGTTGATTCTTCATGGAACTGCTGTCATGTGACCCGAGGTGGGGGGTTATTAGATGGTTACTGAAGTAGAGACTGAAAAGGTACTGTAAGTTACATCGTACTCTGTACAACACCATAACAGCTTTTTTGTAACCTTATTAATTACTGAAGGCTGACAGTTTCATACTACTTAGATGGTGATAATTTAACAAATTTAAAACAACTTTCACTTCATAACAACTGACCTTTCTGACAGTGATGTCGCCACCAAAGAAGAGAAGCGGGTAGGGTGATACCATTGTGGTGTCATACAGGAAGATCTGAAACCAAATAGGAGGGGGTAAGGTGATACCATTGTAGTGTCATGCAGGAAGATCTGAAACCAAACAAGAGAAGGGGTAGGGTGATACCATTGTAGTGTCATACAGGAAGATCTGAAGCCAAACAAGAGGGGGTAGGGTGACACCATTGCAGTGTAATACAAGAAGATCAGAAACCAAACAAGAGGGGGTAGGGTGATACCATTGTAGTGCCATGCAGGAAGATCTGAAACCAAACAAGAGCAGGGGTAGGATGATACCATTGCAGTATCATACAAGCAGATCTGAAGCCAAACAAGACGGGTAGGGTGATACCATTTTAGTGTCATATAAGAGGATCTGAAACCAAACAAGATGAGGGGTAAGGTAATACCATTGTGGCGTCATACAAGAAGATCAGAAACCAAACAAGAGGGGGTAGGGTGATACCATTGTAGTTTCGTACAGGAAGATCTGAAATTAAACAAGATGAGGGGGTAAGGTGATACCATTGTGGTGTCATACACATTTACTGTACATAGAACATTTCGACTGGCTCATTTCAGTCACATTCAATGTACTCCTTTGTATGGAGTTTATGAGCTCTTCAACATCCTGTTTCTAACAATGGGCAACAGGGGGTTCACATCCTTGAACACAATTGGTAATTTAATTCCACTATTTAAAAATAGTTCTTTACCTTTAACTACACACACACCCGCCCGACCGCCCGCCCGCCCGCACGCACGCACGCACGCACGCACGCACGCACGCACGCACGCACGCACACCCACACACACACACAGTTATTATTTCCATTGACACACATAGAAACTACACTAAGTTTAAACACTGAGGACCAGTATCAATGCCAGCCTCCCCCAGACTTCAGGGGACAAGAGGGGAGCAGCAGCAACATTGAGAAGTATAGGCAAGGGAGGATACTGGCTAAATTGTATCATGTTGTGGCTGTACAAACTGCTAGTGATGACACGGTCACCCAACAAGCTTTCAGTGAGATTTGGCAGTTGTTCTGACCTTCACCCCTCACCTTGGAAGTCTTCATCTTGAGATGGTAGACAAGCCAGAGAGAGTCAAACTGCAGCACGTTATAGTTGACTGACTGTGGATGGAATAGGATGCGTCTCTCTGTCTTCGTGGACAGCAGCGAGTCACTGAAACCACAAACACCCTCATGTGGCAAAGGTTTAAGAGCCATTAAGGACAAGGTACAAGGCTGTCACAATAACCCTCTGTGCAGTTTATGCTCAGTTACTCCAGAACATTGACACACTGGATCGTTGTCTTCACAAATCTACCCTGTTTGTAATGAGGCAGAAAGACCCTGGTCATCTGGCAGACTTACCCTCTCACATTCTTCTTTACTTTGTATATATTTGCAACATTAGGGTAGAGTCCAGCGCAGATAATCGCCTTCACCAACTGTTTGTTTCCTGCAACACAGAGAGACAGAGGTCAACAATAACAGGATTGCACAGCTGTGTGTACATATACTGTACAACATATACTGTACAACATATACTGTACAACATATACTGTACAACATATACTGTACAACATATACAACACATGCTACCTGCAATGTATGGTGCAGCTATCCCTTGCACATAATGTTTCCAGATACAATACAGATGTAACATACAATGTAACACAATGTAACATACAATGTAACATACAATGTAACACAGGCAAAGTTTGTCATGGCATAAATAAAGACCACCTATATGCACTTTATAGATAATCAAATTTTTGAAAAACAATTAATGAATGCAAAAAGTATGACAAATACAAATATAGGCTAAAGTTAAAAAAAATTACCGTCTGGAGACTTCAGTTTAGTATTTCTTTACTCTACTTGAGGTATTTCTGTATCATCTAGCCAAGTTTCTCTGCCATATCAGACCACTGTACCAGAGTTGCGGTTGGCGTCTGCTGCTTTAGGGTTGTCAGACTTGAGGAAGCCCATCTCGTGCAGGAGCTGGGCAAACTGCCGTCTCATGTCCGACAGCATCTGGACACAAGAAGGAGAAACTAAACATTCACTACAGCAGACCCTCTCTTTAACATACCATGTGGAGATTGCTAAATCACTCTCCTAGATAGTTCGCTCTATTGAAAGTAGTGAGGAGAGTGAATTACTCTCCTGGAAGCTCTGAGGAGAGTGTATCACTCTCCTGGAAGCTCCGAGGGAGTGAATTACTCTCCTGGAAGCTCTAAGGGAGTGAATTACTCTCCTGACATCTCCGAGGAGAGTGAACCACTCTCCTGGAAGCTCAGAGGAGAGTGAATCACTTTTCTGGAAGCTCTGAGAGAGTGAATTACTCTCTTGGAAGCTCTGAGTGAATTACTCTCTTGGAAGCTCCGAGGAGAATGAATCACTCTCCTGGAAGCTCTGAGGGAGTGAATCACTCTCCTGGAAGCTCTGAGGGAGTGAATTACTCTCCTGGAAGCTCTGAGGAGAGTGAATCACTCTCCTGGAAGCTCTGAGGGAGTGAATCACTCTCCTGGAAGCTCTGAGGAGAGTGAATCACTCTTCTGGAAGCTCTGAGGAGAGTGAATCACTCTCCTGGAAGCTCCGAAGAGAGTGAACCACTCTCCTGGAAGCTCCGAGGAGAGTGAATCACTCTCATGGAAGCTCTGAGGAGAGTGAATCACTCTCCTGGAAGCTCTGAGGGAGTGAATCACTCTCCTGGAAGCTCTGAGGAGAGTGAATCACTCTTCTGGAAGCTCTGAGGAGAGTGAACCACTCTCCTGGAAGCTCCGAGGAGAGTGAACCACCCTCAGACATATCCGAGGAGTGCGGCGAACCACTCTCCTAACAGTATAGTGAACACAAAGACACCACTTTGTGTGGGTACGGAGTTTTGCAGTGATTTTCAGAATAAAATGCTGATTTGTCTGCATTAACTCATTAACTCATTGTTTCAATCACATGCTATGGTAACAATTGCCAATCACCATCCTGAGATCAGTATTTTGCAAGATTAATAGCATTTCTAAGACCGACATGAGTAGAGCGACAGGTCCGGCCACAATCATGCTCCTCAAAATAGAATTTTGCTGTATGTACATCACCAGAATGTTGCATTGATGGTGTCGTGCTAAAATGGTGTATCTGTGCATTGCTTGATGTATATGTGCATGCCCGAGCTGGTAGTTGACCATTTAATTTATTAATAACATAAACATATTGTAGCTTCAATAATAGGTACTGTATATAATAACAATGAATTATAACAGAGAATGTCAACCACATGAAATAATGGATGAATTTCCACTTTCTGTCATAAAATAAAAAAAAAATTTATTTTAAATATAAAGTGGCATTTTCTGTTGTGAACTATTTTCTCCATGCACACACGTTGGTGCAGCAGGGCGTTACTTTTGGAGTTCACACATAAACAGAAGGTTACACTCAAAGAGCTTCAATCCCTCATAGGTGTACTGAATTTTGCGTGTTCCGTTGTGGTCCCAGGTAGGGCCTTTCTTCGACGACTAATTGACTTAACTAGGGGATGCTCTAAGCCACACCACCACCACATTCGCCTGACACGACAAGCTAAACTTGATCTGGGAGTGTGGCTAGACGTTTTGACACATTTCAATGGTAGGTCCTTTTTCTTGGATGAGCACTTTCTTACAGGTGACTACTTACGTCTGTACACAGATGCCGCTGGTGGCATCGGTTATGGGGCCATTTGCGGGCCAGATTGGTTTTACGGTGTGTGGCCCGTAGAGTGGCGTTGCTACAATGTGGCCATTTTGGAATTGTATCCCATTATGGTAGCCGTACATGTCTGGGGTTCTGTTTGGGCTAATCAGAGTATCTGTTTCTTCACCGACAACGCAGCCCTTGTTCCTATCATTAATAAGCAAACGTCGCGGGAGCCCCATATCATGGCCTTGCTGCGTCTGCTGGTATTGGCGTGCCTCAGATTTAATATTAACTTCACTGCATCCCACATACCAGGTCGATGTAACATTCTCGCTGATAAACTCTCACGTTTACAGGTAGACGAATTCCGCGTGTTGGCGCCCTGGGCGACGGCCAGCCCGAGGGAAGTGCCGTACCACATATCCCCAGCCGGCTTAGGGATTCTTTAGAGCACCTGCTGACAGCGTCACTAGCACCGTCATCCAGGGCCCATTATGAGCGCGCCTGGAAGAAATTGGTAGCATTTTATGGTTCGATAGGCGTTCCCTTGTGTTTGCCAGTTTCCGTTCATATGATCTTGCTGTTTATTGCGCATCTATTTGCACTAGGTTTGGCTCCATCATCCATCGTGTCTACGGTTTCAGCTGTGTCTTATTTCCACAAGGTTAATGGGTTTCCTGACCCTTCTAATGCTTTTCTTGTTACTAAATTGTTAGCCGGCGCACGCAATGTGGGCGCCGTTCCTGATGTCCGCTTGCCTGTCACCCTACATATTCTTTCCCGTCTGGTAGTTGCCATGCCCACCGTTTTCTCGTCACATTACAAGTGTTTAATGCTTAGGGCGATGATGGTACTTGCCTTCAAAGCTTATTTGCGGGTTGGGGAGGTGGTGCCTCGGTCTCGCGGTATGGTACGTGGGTGTTTGAGTTTGGGCGATGTGTTGTTGTCTGGCGATCTCATCACCATATCGTTCTGACGATTTAAACATAGTGCCCAGCAAGGTCCCCTATCCCTGCAAGTCACCGGTGAAAGCATACCGGGCACAGAGCTTTATCCGGCTCGTTTTTTACGAGAATTTCTCAGTGTCAGGGGTGTCGTACCAGCGCCACTGTTCGCCTACCCTGATGGTTTGCCAATGTTAAGGTTTGAATTTGATGCGTCACTGAAGCAGCTGCTGCGCTTCTGTGGGTATGACACCAACGCATTTAAGGGCCACAGCTTCCGCCTTGGGGCTGCGACTGCAGCAGCCTCGAGAGGCGATTCGGATGCGCAGATACGGGCGGCAGGCAGGTGGACTTCAGACGCATTAAAAAAATATATTAGATTTTCTTGAATACTAAATTGCTACTTGCGTGTAAGGGGATGGCAGATTGGTGGGGGTGTTCACAGGTTTCGGTGAACGGTGGCGTTATGGCCCCACCTTTTAGGTTACATAAATATATAGAGTAGGAATTTTAGCAAGTAGTGTATTCCAGTAATGCAGTATATGCAAATAGGTTTGTGTCGAGTATTGTCGGTATTGGGTAATGTTTTAATGTGCTGGTGATGATGCCATGAATTGTCTTGTGTTGTAGGAATATTACTACATGTACTGTATTGCTATGTCGAAGTGTGGGCTCTGGGAGCATTGTGTCCAGGCGGCTTTGTATGAGGCTCAGCCACATGCTTGGCGCATGTTACAGGGTCCACACTTCATGCTTTTAATCGGAATAATATGCCATTAGGCATACTCTTAATAAACGTCATTTATTTGGCCTTTTCATATCCTTACACCTGGCTTGCGTTGTTGGTTGCATAAATATATATATGCACAGATACATCAAGCGGATAATATTTGATGGCGGATCCATTTTAGCATGACAACGGAACCAACCAATACAGACGTACCCGCAGTGTGCTGGAGGAGAGGAAGTGTTCCCAGCAGTACTGCCCGGCCGTTCCCCGATCCTTGGCTCTTTCCCAACCCTGAGGACACACAATCACATGGCTATTAATTGTACTCCAAAACATATTTCATTACATTGTGACTCAATTCAATAACCTAGTGGGCAGTCAGGAAGCTGTGTAGCTTAACACAGATACTCACGAAGCTGTGTAGTTTAGCACAGACACTCAGAAAGCTGTGTAGTTTAGAACAAACACTCAGAAAGCTGTGTACTTTAGCCCATACACTCATGAAGCTGTATGATTTAGCATGGACACTCAGGAACCTGTGTACTTTAGCCCATACACTCAGGAAGCTGTGTAGTTTAGCACGGACACTCAGGAAGCTGTGTAGTTTAGCACAGACACCCAGGAAGCTGTGTACTTTAGCCCATACACTCAGGAAGCTGTGTAGTTTAGCACGGACACTCAGGAAGCTGTGTAGTTTAGCACAGACACCCAGGAAGCTGTGTACTTTAGCCCATACACTCAGGAAGCTGTGTAGTTTAGCACAGACATCCAGGAAGCTGTGTACTTTAGCCCATACACTCAGGAAGCTGTGTAGTTTAGCACAGACACCCAGGAAGCTGTGTACTTTAGCCCATACCCTCATGAAGCTGTGTAGTTTAGCACAGACACCCAGGAAGCTGTGTACTTTAGCACAGACACCCAGGAAGCTGTGTACTTTAGCCCATACACTCAAGAAGCTGTGTACTTTAGCCCATACACTCAAGAAGCTGTGTACTTTAGCCCATACACTCAGGAAACTATGTAGTTTTGCACAGACTCCCAGGAAGCTGTGTACTTTAGCCCATACACTCAAGAAGCTGTGTACTTTAGCCCATACACTCAAGAAGCTGTGTACTTTAGCCCATACACTCATGAAGCTGTGTAGTTTAGCACAGACACCCAGGAAGCTGTGTACTTTAGCCCATACACTCAAGAAGCTGTGTACTTTAGCTCATACACTCAAGAAGCAGTGTACTTTAGCCCTTACACTCAGGAAGCTGTGTAGTTTAGCACAGACACCCAGGAAGCTGTGTACTTTAGCCCATACACTCAAGAAGCTGTGTACTTTAGCCCATACACTCAAGAAGCTGTGTACTTTAGCCCATACACTCAGGAAGCTGTGTACTTTAGCCCATACACTCAGGAAGCTGTGTAGTTTAGCACAGACATCCAGGAAGCTGTGTACTTTAGCCCATACACTCAGGAAGCTGTGTAGTTTAGCATGGACACTATGGAAGCCATGTGTGGACACTAAGGAGTACTAGTGGCTCACCTCGTAGGCATTGACGAGCATCAGGTGGTCACTGCGACTCTCTCCGGCCAGCTCCTGCCGCATCTGGTCAGCCAACCGCTCTTTACCCTGAAGCACAGCCACAACACGCATGGGGCATTCATACTGACCACAATGGACTATCATAGGTGCCACCATGTTTCACTAATTATACATTTAAGGACTTTAAATAAACTTACTTTATTTGTGCATATGTTATATTAAAGTATACTCATGAAGTAGTAAACAAATGCACTCTCTGCCATTTTTTTTACTTAAAGCTCAATCCTGTTAGATTTTTTTTTTTAATGAGGAGTTCAATCTTCATATGTTCGACCAGTGGCAGTGCCATAACGATTGACCAGTTACTGTAGACTGACCATAGGGATGTAGAAGGCATCCTTGAAGCTGAGACTTGCCCCGACTGTGAGAATGGGATTGAGACATGAGAACATGGCGCCAAACAGCAGCATCTTGCTGGTGTGGGGGTCACAGGGCATCTTGGCGAGGTGGTAGCCTAGCGGGGTCAACTCCTCTTTGTGGTCTAGGGCATTCTGTAAGACAGCAGGGGCGATGGGGTACAGACCTACCCACAGCACGTTGTGGATATCAGAACAAACACATATTTCCTTTGTTGTTAAGATGTCAAATGTAAACACTATCACAAGCTCCAGATATGGACAAGTCATTGACTTAATGAGATTCCACTAACATGGAGAGATGTGTTCCAGGCGGGTGACTGTGGAGATTATTTGACAGTTACTCACCAGATAGATGGAGTTGAGATGATGACCCGATTGTTACTCACCAGGTGAATAAGGTTGGTGATGATTTTACAGTTACTCACCAGGTGGACGAGGGTGGTGATGATTTGACAGTTACTCACCAGGTTGACGAGGATTGAGCTAATCATTTGAAAGTCACTCACCAGGTGGACAAGGGTGAAGATTTTACAGTTACTCACCAGGTGGATGAGGGTGGATATCGCATGATGCAGGGCCTCCATGCTGGGGGGTTGCATTGCCTTGCCAACAAACGTCTCTATTTGCCCCAACTTCAACATCTGTGATAGCAATACGTGGGATAAATACACACAGGGTGCTAGACATGATAGCCTCTCACATTATGTGTATACATGTAGTGGCTGCAGCGAGACATATTTGTATAACAAAACTTAAGAGAAAAAAGATAAATCTTTGAATGAAGTATTAATACATGATGTTACGATGTTAGCTCAAATGTGGTACATTATCTACTTACCTGATAGTATCATCAAATATTGAACAACTTGTATCTGCACTATTTAACTTTCTTCCAATATGTGGCCACTGTAAATAATCTTGAGTGTAACCAATAGTTAGTTTCAATGTACCGAGTAAGAAAGTACAATGTTCTAACCTTGATCTGTAGACAGAGTTCTTCGAGTCGCGTCCTCAAGATCTCAGGCAGCTGGTAGTCAGAGAACTGCTGGCTGTGGTACTCTGTATACAGGTGATAGCACACGCCTGGCTGCACCCTGCAAGAATCACACTCACGGGATGACAGGAGACACAGTTAGTGTCATTGTAATGGGTTAGTTAATGACACGATCCATAAATGATTGATCACACGACAGATACGTAAGATGGGAGTCCACGTAAGATGGGAGTCCATGTGCCCCCCACTCACCTGCCGGCCCGACCGCGTCGCTGCTTCGCATTGGCTCGACTCACCCACTCGGGCTTCAAGGTCGCAATGTTGTTGGCTGGATCAAAGTTCTTCATCTTTATCTTACCTCCATCAACCACATAGACAACATCGTCTATTGTGATACTGCAATGAAAAGACAGAACTTGAATGTTTAAAATTCAATGCAAATGCATAAAAGATATTTATATTATTCAGAAAAATGTCTCACAATATACGCTGGCAGAAGGAAAACTATCACCCGATTTAAAATTTAAATACATTTAAATAACACACTTATTCAGTTACCCTTAATATTTGTTAAACACTTTATCAACCTGTGGACACTAAACTGCTTTCCATACCTGGTCTCGGCAATGTTGGTTGCTATGACGATCTTGCGCACACCTGGTGGAGGCTTAGAGAACACTTCACGCTGGTTGAGAGTTGGCATGCGGGAATGCAGCGGGATGATAAGAACCCGACCTGAGGAACAATAGAAGGCAGGGGAATATACAGGAGGAACACTTTGGGACACATCAGAATCTCAATAACTACTGAATTGATGAGTCCATTATAGATCCTGCAGACAGTGGGTCATATACATGGTCATACATCCGCTGTGAGTCACACATCAAGTGAGTAAGTGCGACTATATAAAAATATTAGTTCATGCCCACACATGCTTGCACACGCGTGAAAGCGCGCACGCACATACGCATTGGGGTGAAAGCTGCTGTCTAAATTAAAGCTGTAGATGCAGTGATACCACCCACATGACGACAATATAAATACCTCTGTGCAGAGCAACATCATTGCAAAGCATGTCATTCAGGTGTTTGATGTCGCCAGCTCCAGGCAGGAACACAAGGATGGCACCGTCCTACAGACAGCAAACAGTACAGCTACAGACACAGGAAACATTACATTGTCCCATAGACCGTGTAGACATTACGCTGACACAATGTTTCTACTTACAGTGGTCAGTTTCATTATAATTTACAATATTGCAAAGTTTTTTAATTTATAAGTAGACTTATTAAAATAAATTTACATGACACATGGCAAAAAATAAATTAAACATCCCTTGATTAGAATTTAATAGCAGAAAAAATACACCGAGATGTTTACTATACACTGGGTTTTATGCACTCATTGCTGCAGAATGTTTAATTGAGTGAGCCCAATACAACAGTCAGAAACAATGAGTGCATAAAACCCAGTATCGTTTAATAAGGTATTTATTACACGGGTTCATAACTAACCTTTCAACACATATAATGCAATAAAACTGTAATTTGCGCATTATATGGCATGCTCCATTTGAATTAATTCTGCAGCACACGTGCATAACAGTGCGATACTGGTTTTTATTGCACTGGATGCCACCCCATGCAGGGTGGTGTATATTGTACATGTAGACAGGGCATTATTGCACTGGATGCCACCCCATGCAGGGTGGTGTATATTGTACATGTAGACAGGGCATTATTGCACTGGATGCCACCCCATGCAGGGTGGTGTATATTGTACATGTAGACAGGGCATTATTGCACTGGATGCCACCCCATGCAGGGTGGCGTATATTGTACATGTAGACAGGGCATTATTGCACTGGATGCCACCCCTGCAGGATGGTGTATATTTTACATGTAGACAGGACATTATTGCACTGGATGCCACCCCATGCAGGGTGGTGTATATTGTACATGTAGACAGGGCATTATTGCACTGGATGCCACCCCATGCAGGGTGGCATATATTGTACATGTAGACAGGGCATTATTGCACTGGATGCCACCCCATGCAGGATGGTGTATATTGTACATGTAGACAGGGCATTATTGCACGGGATGCCACCCCATGCAGGGTGGTGTATATTGTACATGTAGACAGGGCATTATCAGTAGCAATTACCTGTGTAATATAAGTGTGACATTTCAGATGATACAATAAATTAAACATAATTCATTATAAAATGAAACAACAGAACAAAATCTGTGCACTTTGCCGAAGGTACATAAGAGGTGTTGAACTGACCGGTTTGTGTCGGACGATGTACTGGACGACTGCTGCGGCCAGGTCAATATCCACCTTGTCGTCAGTCACTGACCGCAGGACACTGAGAGTGGCAGGAGAATACCTGTACACACATGGCAGTAGACAATGTCATGACCATCTAGGACATCAGAATATGTTGGAGAAATAGTTGAACTACACCTCTGTGACACAAGACACATTCAGGGAGGAAGACAAATGAGAGTAATCACATGACAACAAGATTCACCCTCAGATGGTGTGGCTAACTATCCAGCCAAGAATCAGACAGCTATTAAATATCTCTGTTTGGCACGGGATTCAAAAACCAAACATGTCATCCTGACAAGGGGATGCATGTGTGTAACTAGATAATAATCATTAGAGCCATGCCATGACTGAGCAGCTCTCACCTACAAGGGGATGCATGTAACTAGATATTAATCATTAGAGCAGCCATCACCTACAAGGGGATGCATGTAACTAAATATTAATCATTAGAGCCATCCCTTGACTGAGTGGCCATCACCTACAAGGGGATGCATGTAATGGGATATTAATCATTAGAGCCATGCCTTGACTGAGTGGCCATCACCTACAAGGGGATGCATGTAATGGGATATTAATCATTAGAGCCATGCCTTGACTGAGTGGCCATCACCTACAAGGGGATGCATGTAATGGGATATTAATCATTAGAGCCATGCCTTGACTGAGTGGCCATCACCTACAAGGGGATGCATGTAATGGGATATTAATCATTAGAGCCATGCCTTGACTGAGTGGCCATCACCTACAAGGGGATGCATGTAATGGGATATTAATCATTAGAGCCATCCCTTGACTAAGTGGCCATCACCTACAAGGGGATGCATGTAATGGGATATTAATCATTAGAGCCATGCCTTGACTGAGTGGCCATCACCTACAAGGGGATGCATGTAATGGGATATTAATCATTAGAGCCATGCCTTGACTGAGTGGCCATCACCTACAAGGGGATACATGTAATGGGATATTAATCATTAGAGCCATGCCTTGACTAAGTGGCCATCACCTACAAGGGGATGCATGTAATGGGATATTAATCATTAGAGTTTTACTATGACTTAGTTGCCCTCACCTACAAGGCGATGCATGAAACTACAATGCTACATAATCATTAGAGCCATGTCATGGCGGACCTCACCTCCCGCGTTGACTGTCGATCCACTGTTCGTACTGTTGCTGTTTCTCCCTCAGCTCACGTTTCACGTGGTGTCGACGTTTGAATTGTCTGTCTTCTGGAGGCTGGTAGCTGTACATCATGCCAATATTATCACCTCACATGGTTTAATGATAACTCAAAGATGATACAGGCTGCTCTCTTGTTTAGTGCACGGGGGAATAATGCAACATTCTATTAATTCAATGCTGTACACTGCAAAGCACACTGACAGAACATCTCTATACAGATAATACAAACAGTTGAACTTTGTGTCAACATACATATATTAAAATAAATACAAAAATAAACCATCTATATTGTTCTTTCAGTAGTTTCTGTACATTAACACTAAATTGTACATATTACCAATACATTATCCACCTGACTAATCTGCCATTTCAGGGACAGCTATAAATAACAAAGGTGGGAAGGTTACACACCCAATCATTTCCACAACATCTTCCATCAAGAATTCTTCCACTGGGAAGGTATACCCAGGTATATTCATCATTGGACAGTCCCCTGGAAGATGGTGCATATTTCAGACCAGAGCACCCATACACAGGCGAAAGAACGCAACTTCTGCAGCTTATCACACGACCAAAACTCATACAGTCAAGATAGCAACAATCAGATAAATACTTCACTTTGTATATTTGCAAAAGGAACTCATAATTTCTTGGAAATAAGCTAAACACATGTTGCTTGGGGAAGATTTTAAGATCATGTTAATTTTTGTAAAGCATTATTGCTAACATAATACATGAAAATTAATCACAAAACATTATCTAAATTGATCATAAGATATAATTTTAAGTTTGCATGCAAATTTGGAAGATTCTGATATTGACATACTGGTAAAACATTCACTTAGTGAAATAATGATAGGACATATTCACTTAATGAAGTATTGATAGAACATTCACTTAGTGAGGAACGGGGAGAACATTCATCTAGCTAAGTACCATTGGTAACTTACTGAAGTACTGTGAGAACATTGACTTACTGAAGTACTGTGAGAACATTGACTTACTGAAGTACTGTGAGAACATTCACCTAGTGAAGTACCGTTGAAACTTACTTAAGTACTGGGAGAACATTGACTTACTGAAGTACTGATAGAACAGTCACTTGGTGAGATAATGTAAGAACAGTCACATAGTTAAGTACTGTTGGAAATACTGAGAGAACATTGACTTACTGAAGTACTGGAAGAGCATTCACCTAGTAAAGTACCATAGGAACTTACTAAAGTACTGTGAGAACATGTTGGCATTGAGGGTGGCACTCATGAGAAGGAGCTTGAGGTCGGGGCGGCCGGCCGTCAACTCTTTCAGGATGATCATCAGGAAGTCTGACTGCAAGTCTCGCTCATGGATCTCGTCCAGGATCACGTGCGATGTCCGCGAGAGCCACCTTGTGACAGCAAACAAAACCACTTTTTGTCAAGATCATGCACTAAGATATTTACTAAATGTTGTGCTAAATAGTGTTAACTTAACTGCAGGTGTGTCTGTTTCTTTCATTCTACTGTGTTCCCCATTCTTGCAACAACACAATAATCTATTACAATTACATTTTACATCAAAATACCTATAGTTGTTTCATACGAATTAATAAAATTAATTAATTAATTTATTTCTCAATTATAGGTTCAATTATAACTTCAATTATTAAACCAACCCTGCAACAGTCCACAACTTCCTTGCTAAGCAACTACATCAGACCAAATAGTTGCTATATCTTTCTAAGTGGACCAAGCATGACTACAGACATTGGACAAAGGAAGACTCACGGATCTGACTGCAACCACTTGAGCATGATTCCAGTTGTACAGTAGAGTATGGAGCCCTGTTTTCGGGGCTGTTGTCTACAATAAACAAACATATACAACAATACATAACTGACCAATTTTATTTACTAGAAAGAGCTACAAAGTGCAGATGAAACAATGCATAAATACTATACATCGAAACATCAAAAACTGTTCTTTCATACCTTCAAAACATTTATTTGGTAGAAAAACACTTAGTTTTACGAAGTACTAGCTAAGTTACCAGGCGTTGCATGGGGTGAAGAGGCAGGCATAACTGCATAAGACTTTTCTAGTTAAAAATACTTTTGGAAGTGGTGTAGTTTTCTGGTGTCATGTCATGTTTGTATGAAGTGCGCAATTTGCAGCCAGATACTGGAAGTAACGCAGATATTGCCTCAATATCCATAACATCTCTGTGGGGTACAGACAAACTACAATAACTTGAAAAGTATTGAAATTTTAAAAGGTTTATGTACAAACCATCCCCATGGCACCTTTCACCCCATACATGTGAAACTGATGGATATAAGAATTAATTAATCTTTATTTCAACAACAACATAATAGAAGTAGTGATGTCATTAAAACATTACATAAATATAAAATTATAGAAAAAAAAAGGGCTAGAAGAAGTGTAATACTTATATTACTTGCCCTATTACAAATAAAACTACATAATACTGAATAAAAAGCAGTATACAATTGTATGCATGTGACAGATTGTTTTCAAAACATAGTACATCATACATAATTTTCAAGTCCACTCGTTGCAGGCCAAACATGAAGTAGTAACTTGTAATGTGATACGACAGATGGACGGACGGACGGAGACAGACAGACAGACACAGCGACAAACTGTTTCGTATTATAATCTATTAACACCACACAATATGGTTTTGTGAATTCAACACATGAAACGATGAGGATTACTAATATTGCCACATTTAGAATGAGAAATTTGAAGCAATAATATCTCGCACAACTTACGATTCGAGTCTGATCTGGTATCCAACACTCCTACCACATAGCTCTCCGCGCTCCTCCGCCACTCGCTCGGCCACCTACAGGCAGCATGGCAAACAACAGCTCTGATATGTACATATACAAGGGCATGTCACATAGGTTACTTCTAGTTCCATTGCTATTTGTTAATCTGCTGAAATAATTACTTTTTACAAATACAAATGCAGTTTTATTAGGTTTTGTTCAACAGTTTTGCAAAGAAAGAAAGTGTTTATCTCTTAAACAATTTACATTTAATTTATTTGTAATTACAACAATTTTGAAGGGTCTTATCACTTCTTAAAGATATAAAGACAAACAGATGTCTCCAACCCTTTATGTGAAGTGCAAGTCAGCTCTACTCACAGCGATGGCGCTGATTCGTCGTGGCTGAGTGCACACTATGCGACACAGAGAGCCGTCGCCACGGGCAACGTAGTCTTCTAGGATGAACTGGGCTACCTGGTCCAACAGATGACACAGTCAGATGTCATCAAAAGTCACATACTTGAGTTTAGGATGACCGTCATCAACACAATTGCTGCAGTGTAATGTTTTCCTTTAAATAGTCTTGAATGATGTATGTGTAATTAGAACACTTTCGAGTCATTAGAAACTAATATATGACTTACTAATATTAAATTAATTCTGCATGGCTCAAATGTAAAATACAATTACTTAGCCAAGCAATCTTGGTACACGACAATTATCGACACATGATGATAACATTTGTAATGTTGCTGTTTCTGAATCAAACTGATCAGGATATGTACATGAGGACAGTATACTGATATATTATATAACACTGATAATGTGCCTGGATGCAAGGATGCCAAAATGACAACAGTGACTGACATGTATCAGGTGACACTGTGACATTCACCTGTGTTAGGTGGCATTCGCCTGTGTCAGGTGACACTGTGACATTCACCTGTGTCAGGCAACATTCACTTTTGTCAGGTGACACCGTGAAACTCACCTGTGTCTGGTGACACTGACACTCACCTGTGTCAGGTGACAATTACACTCCTGTGCCAGGTAACAATATGACACGCACATATATCAGGTGACACAGTAACACTCATCTGTATAAGGTGACACTCACATGTATCAAGTGACACTTTCCTGTGTAAGGTAACACTGTGACACTCACTTGTGTAAGGTGACACTGACACTCACCCATGTAAGGTGACACCTTACACAGGTAACACTGTGACACTCACCTGTGTGGTCTTACCACAGCCTGTCTCGCCACTGATGACGATTATCTGATTAGCGTTGATGTGTGTGATGAGTTGCTGCAAAGAAGACCACAAAGAGTGACATGAATAGCACATGATTAGCACATGAAATGTCTCAAGAACATCTGAACATGCCGAGTGTCAACATGAAAGCCATTGACTAAAAAATTTCCCAAAAATATGTAGGGCCATTGGAGGCATTGTACCACACTTGAGGCCGTAAATGCCCATGATAAGTGTCAAATACAGACATGAGAGACTGTCACTAAAGCGGATGTGTTAGGTCATTGTAATAGGGTGTGTTAGGTCACTGCAATAGGATGGGTTAGGTCATTGTACTAGGGTCTAGGGTGTGTCAGTCACTGTATTAGGGTGTGTTAGGTAATTGTAGTAGGGTGTGTTAGGTCACTGTTATATGGTGTTAGGTCTGTGTACTAGGGTGTGTTATGGTCACCATATTCGTGAGGGTTAGGTCACTGTAGGGTGTGTAAGATCATTGTATCAGGTCACTGTACTAGGGTGTATTAGGTAAATATATTAGGCTGTATTAGGTCACTGTATTAGGGTGTGTTAGGTCACTGTACTAGGGTGTATCAGAGACTGACCTCTTTCATCTGGTAACTGGGCAATTTCTTCCTGAACTGAAGCATCTTGTGAAACTGAGCATTGTTCTCCTGTCTCTCTGTTGCCTCGGCCAGCAGCTGTCTGTCCAGTCGAGGGTCTCTCTCCAGACCTACGTAGGCTGACATGTCTGTAACAAGTGGCCCAGTGATAGCAGACTCTCAACAATCATGCTTAACTCACCAGCCATCATACTTAACTCTCCAGCCATCATACATAACTCACCAACCATCATACTTAGCTCACCTGCTATCATACGTAACTCACTAGCCATCATACATAACTCTCCAGCCATCATATTTAACTCTCCAACCATCATATGTAACTCACCAGTCATCACACTTATCTCACCAGCCATCATACGTAACTCACCAGCCATCATATGTAACTCACCAGCCATCTTACATAACTCACCAGCCATCATACATAACTCACCAGCCACCACACTTCATTCAATTAATAGGCCAACCATATTTGCCTCACAGGCCACAATACTCTAGTCATGTCAGCTCAGAAAATTCAAGTCCACTACCACTAATAAGATAGACACTTTAATTTCAGCTGGTCTTGATGTATATTATGACCTGGATGAGAAAAGTTCTGCAGAACCTAGCAATTTGTTCTATCCTATTTAATAAATTATTTGAAAGTAAGGCCAAATATGTCCTGTGCTAATTCGTATGCTCTAGTTCCGTAATGGGAACTTGGAAAATATGCAACACATGGTCCATTTTCTGTTGCTTTCAGAATAACAACATATGTGGCACTATTTGAATAGTAACTCACATGTAAACACATATCTGTTTCACTTGCTGTATTTGTGTAAGCTGAGAAGATGCAAGGTAAGACTGTAGAGAAACCCACCTGAGAAACTCTTATAGCTCCCGTTGTGGGTGTGTGAGGTAAGACTGTAGACACCCACCTGAGAGAGACTCTTGTAGCTCCCTTTGTGGGTGTGTGAGGTAAGACTGTAGAGAAACCCACCTGATAGACTCTTGTAGCTCCCATTGTGGGTGTGTGAGGTAAGACTGTAGAGAAACCCACCTGAGAGACTCTTGTAGCTCCCATTGTGGGTGTGTGACGTAAGACTGTAGAGAAACTCACCTGAGAGACTCTAGTAGCTCCCATTGTGGGTGTGTGAGGTAAGACTGTAGAGACACCCACCTGAGACTCTTGTAGCTCCCGTTGTGGGTGTGTGAGGTAAGACTGTAGAGACACCCACCTGAGAGACTCTTGTAGCTCCCATTGTGGGTGTGTGAGGTAAGACTGTAGAGACACCCACCTGAGAGAGACTCTTGTAGCTCCCATTGTGGGTGTGTGAGGTAAGACTGTAGAGAAACCCACCTGAGAGACTCTTGTAGCTCCCATTGTGGGTGTATGAGGTAAGACTGTAGAGACACCCACCTGAGAGAGACTCTTGTAGCTCCCATTGTGGGTGTGTGAGGTAAGACTGTAGAGAAACCCACCTGAGAGACTCTTGTAGCTCCCACTGTGGGTGTGTGAGGTAAGACTGTAGAGACACCCACCTGAGAGACTCTTGTAGCTCCCATTGCGGATGTGTGAGGTAAGACTGTAGAGAAACCCACCTGAGAGACTCTTGTAGCTCCTGTTGTGGGTGTGTGAGTTAAGGCTGTAGACACCCACCTGAGAGACTCTTGTAGCTCCCATTGTGGGTGTGTGAGGTAAGACTGTAGAGAAACCCACCTGAGAGACTCTTGTAGCTCCCACTGTGGGTGTGTGAGGTAAGACTGTAGAGACACCCACCTGAGAGACTCTTGTAGCTCCCATTGCGGATGTGTGAGGTAAGACTGTAGAGAAACCCACCTGAGAGACTCTTGTAGCTCCCATTGTGGGTGTGTGAGGTAAGACTGTAGAGACACCCACCTGAGAGACTCTAGTAGCTCCCATTGTGGGTGTATGAGGTAAGACTGTAGAGAAACCCACCTGAGAGACTCTTGTAGCTCCTGTTGTGGGTGTGTGAGTTAAGGCTGTAGACACCCACCTGAGAGACTCTTGTAGCTCCCATTGTGGGTGTGTGAGGTAAGACTGTAGAGAAACCCACCTGAGAGACTCTTGTAGCTCCTGTTGTGGGTGTGTGAGTTAAGGCTGTAGACACCCACCTGAGAGATTTTCATAGCTCCTGTTGCGCGTGTGCCTGTGCATGAGGAACTCTGCCATGAATGGGTTGTCAGAGTCGTCAATCATCTGTATGGCGTAGCGGTATAACTCCGACACCGAAGACGCCACGGGGTTAGTGCCATCGTCATCATCATCAGCGTCATCCTCAGCATCACTAAATGTCTCTGACTTGGGCAGCGAGGAAACTGTCTTTGTGACATCCTCTTTGTCATTGTCGCTGCCTGTGTCATTGATGTCAATATTCGATTTTGTTTCCATTTTGATTTCTGACTTGACTTCTGAAGTATACTGCCTGCTGGTGCTAGGATCGTCTGTTGACATTTCCCCACACACTTCAGCCTTCACTGGGATATACCCTTCATCTGAGGTTTCAGTCTTAACAGGGATATAACCATCATCTGAGATATCAGCTTTAAGAGGGATATAGCCATCATTTGAGGCTTCAGTCTTAAGAGGTATAAATACATCACTACTCGTTTCAGTGTGCACACCATCCTTGCAGTCCTGACTCAACTGATGGCCAGCCAGATCAGTGTCAAATGCAGCTTCACCATCGTCAAACGGGTCGCGGTAGGAGCGTGTGGGTTGAGCTTCAACCGACTCAGTTGTACGAATGGTTGTCAGCAGGTCTGTCAGGTGGCGCTCCTTTCTCATGTCCATGTGCACGAACTGACGCTAGTAAGAAAACAATAACATTCTATGCTCAAACATTGCACTACGTCTATCACAATACTTCATAAGATGTTTGGTGAATAACATAGCACCTTAGAAACCATGTGCCTACTATACGATTTCTTTTATTTGAAACAGTTATCATGCAACATTTGTTTTCATAGTTGTCATGGTTACCTGCATGATCTCATTCTCATGAGTCTTCTTCTTTGATTTTGCTGCATACCACAACCCAATTTCCTTGCCTCGCAGCCCTTCCGGCGGTCCACCCCTCCGATGTCCCCTAGGACCTCTACCTAAACAGACAAATATGCTCTTACTAGATGTAAATGTAATATTTCACTGAGTAACTTATGCCTTCATCAACTATGTGACATCATGTGACGCCTGTCATGGTCACTACCATGCTGCCTTTGGACAGAAATGGTTATTTGAAGCATATAGAAGGTACTGTCAGGCATGCTGGCTATATATGTATACCATTTGTCAGATTAGAAGTACAGAATGTAATGTTGAAATACCAAGAGTTTTCAAACTTCCACACATGTTTATTATCATGACACTGACTAAAGGCTGGCATTCTGATAAGTTGGGGAAATGTAGATCTATGCCTCAAATTAAAACAAGTTGCCAGTGCACCAGGACTTTCAACAGACTATTTTGACTTGACAGTAGTCAACCAAGAAATGTACACAAACTAACGTTGACTGTACCTGTTTAGCAAAACGACACAATTGTCTCAAGTTTGACGGCAACAATACAAATATCTGATATCACTTGGACATCATGTGGATGACTAGCTATGCAGTGTAGTAGTAATAAAAATGAGGTTAAAACCAGGGTAGCTTAAAAAATGTAAGAACTTATTTACATGGGTATGACTTTCTAGGAGTTTCAGTTGCTGGCTGCTAGCTGGAAGACACCGCAGAGTCTTTTCAAGAAAGTTTAAACAAAATCAAGATACCAACCTATTTGTACTTAACAAAGCTCCCAAGCTAATTACAATTACATATATTAAACTGCATAACTGTCAATTTGCCCCATGACCCTCAGCATAATAAGTAAGTCAGATTAAATTAGTTCTTGCTCTGTTCACATGCAATCATCACAAACTACAATATGTAAATTAGTATATGTTGAAATTATAGTTCTTCCACCCACAGCGCAGCCAAATTGTGATGGCATAAATACTGTATCATTAGCTTCCACATGGACATGAGTGCACATTTTTGTAAAAATTATCGATGCATAATTATGTGGTCATACACTGAAAGTCAGCCAGACTGAATAATTTGTTTATGTGAAAAGGGAGGACACCACTTCTTGACACAACAATGTTAGGAAACAAATGTGAAACAAACCTCGGCCTCTGAATCGGTCTTGTGGACGTATAGGTTCCTCAGAATGCATGCCTCGACCTCTGAAATGGTCTTGAGGACGTATTGGTTCTTCGGAACGCATGCTTCGGCCCCTGAACCGGGTTTGAGATTCTTCAGAATCATCCCTAGTCCAATGGTAACGGTCCTTGCGCCCCCCTCGCCTTCCCCCTTTTCCTCTGTGTCCTCGTCCTTCTCCCGAGGGTTCCCAAGCACCAAATACCCACTTTCCTTCTGCCATCTGTTATTACCTCCTGTTAAAAAATCCACCAGGACTATAACAAGATGAGCCTGTCAAGTTCTCAGAGAGGCTAGTCTACTTGAGAGCTTAGTCTTCAGATGTTCTCAGAGAGGCTAGTCTACTTGAGAGCTTAGTCTTCAGATGTTCTCAGAGAGGCTAGTCTACTTGAGAGCTTAGTCTTCAGATGTTCTCAGAAAGGCTAGTCTACTTGAGAGCTTAGTCTTGAGATGTTCTCAGAGAGGCTAGTCTACTTGAGAGCTTAGTCTTGAGATGTTGACTCTAGTCAAGTAGTTTATGTGACACATTCTTGCGAATTTCTGAGTAGGATAAAAAACACTATTTAAAGCACAAAAGGACTGATAATATACATTATTAAAAAAAAATACGAAGAAGGATGACTATGACATGGGAATTCTTGAGTAGGCTAATAGAGATAAGCAATTGGTTTTGTCTTCATCAATATCTATAGGCAGTATTAGGCACTTAAATGTTTTGCCTATGTTATGATAGAACATTGGCAATTGATTTAAATTAAAGGTGACATCTAAAGGAATCCAGCATTGTTTATTTGATTAGTATATATTTATTAGATCCAAAGATATTACAATTGTAATATGGGAAAAACGAGTAAATTTTAGGTATCTCGTATACAGAGAAGACTCTCATTTTTGTGTTTTCGTACAATAAATGTGTGCTTAAAATGCAATAACTTTTTTGTTTGTACAGATATTTTGATGTGTTCAGGGTTTGCAAGCACGTTAATTAGGATCATAAATCTACATCACCGAATCATTTACTACTAACAGTAACTTAATTAATGCAATTGATAAGTCAACACTGGCTAATTTGTGCACAAAGTCTGACAGACTGACACTGACACATTTCAATAAAAGGCCATATGTTCCATGATTATGAAGATATTTACAAGTGTAATTTGTTCAGTGTTTACAAACACATTAATTAGGGTAATAAATATACTTCACCCAGTCATTTATCAGTAATAGTAACTCAATTAATAAGTCAACATCGGCTAATTATTGCAAAATGTCAACAGAGCAACACATTTCAATAAAAGGCCATAACTTTCATGATTATGACTATATTTGTATAATTTCTTCAGGGTTTACAAACACATTAATTAGGGTCATAAATATACATTACACATTCATTTAATAGCTCAATTGATGCAATTAATAAGTAAATATTGGCTAATTAGCACGCAAACTCAACAAACCAACACATTTCAATAAAAGTCTATAACTTCAATGATTATTAAAATATTTGTTTAATTTGTGCCTGAGGCTTTCAACACAAATTTTCAACATGATGGAATTCCTGCCAAATAGCAATATTATATTAAAACAATGCAGGTGATTTTTTCTCATAAATTCTAATTTCTAACTTCTTCGATGTCAGAGCCTATTTCCTAAAACTGTTCCAGCATTTACATTCATTGACTGCCTAAAAGAAGATGTGGAACTGGAGCTGTAGAGTTGCAAATGACAATGAGGAATAAAGGCATCTGTAGACAAATGGTTGGAGTCAGCTGAGTTTGACCCCAGTGGATGACATGACTGAGAGTTCTAATACATTAACACTGATACGAGTACATTACATCAATACGGACTTGACCCACATGGTTAATTATGTGTGGAGTGTGTATCATTGGTCACACAAGTCAAGTACACATTGCCTAACTACAATAAGGTTATAAGGAGACAATTGGCTTGGTAGTGAATTCAATTCAAAGAAATATAAATGAGTCATGATTTCATTCTGGACTGCAGATTTGCTCTCAGTGTGTCACTGATCCGTAAAAATTTCACAACCTTGCGTAACTCTAAAACCACATATCGCAATCAAGCGGAGTAACGATTTTTCCCCAACACACTAACTTCGACATACAGAACATATTAGTAACATCAACTATTCTGAGAAATAATAAAATTTTGCTAAACTTGCAATAGAAACACACTGTTTTCAGCTTTATTTTGGACCAATTTGAATTAGAAAAAGACGACCAAGAAAGATAAAGTACAGCTTTCAAAGATCCCGTAATAACTGATGGAAATGAATGGAAGCAGAGGTGAAACAAAATGTGAATGCGATTCTGGTAATTCGCGCACGCAAAACGAACAAGCAATAGTAGTAGCAGAGTAGTAATAGTAGTAGCATATATATATATATATATATATATATATATATATATATATATATATATATATATATATATATATATATATATATATATATATATAAACAGTTATTAAAACAGATGTACAAATAAAACAGTTATGCTATTTTACTCATACATTTATTGAAAGAAAACACAAAAATTAGAGCATTTTGCAGGTATACATAATATAGGATACACATTACACGTTTCTGAATTTTTACCGTATTAAAATTGCAATATCTATGGATCTAATAAAGATATATTATTAAAATAAACAGTTCTGCCTGGGTTCATATACACGTCATCTTTAATTTAATCAATTGCCAATGCTGTATCATGATATATATTTTTTCAATGCCTGTATATATATATATATATATATGCCAAAAACTACTAGTATTTGTATTACCACAAAACCCACACATTATCGCCCGGTTCTCGGCAAAAAGTACTTACCTACTCAATCTTGATGTGCAATTAACCGGTTAGGGAATGACATGACATTTTATAACATAATTAACTGACCGTCATCAACACAAATTTGTAATAAAATAATGTTTGTCCTCAAAACGCAACAAAACAACTGACAAAATTAGTTTTTGGCGTCTCCTCGTGACCTCTGTCGGATAGTTTTACCATTATTTACGAAAGTGGCATACCAAACTCCCACAAGTGGCGCCACTCACCATGTCATCACTGCATACTGAAACGCTCTGCCCGCCGGCTCCAATTCTTCAGCACATCAAATTCATCCCTTTAATAAATAATGGGACTGAGGGGATTAATTAGCACAACATGGGCACACGACTGAAGGTTGGCTTGTGAAATGTCGACTGATGTGTTTGATGAAGTGAGAACGTAGCGTGACGAGTCTTTGGGAGGATCTAGGATTTTTGGTTCTACTGTGAAGAGGTCTGTAATTTAGAATTTTCAAATGTTCTCTGGCGAACAACGAGTCATTGTTATTCTCGTATAGAGGAAGGTTGCCAACGATGGGACAGTTTTTAAACGTACAAAGTCTGATCATTTTGATCGTAAAACCACGTTGTATAGTATAAACTATATCTACTCTAACATGTTGACTAGCCAAATGTGTTTTACATTTAACGAGCCACTATATTTTCATATAATTTGACCGTTATCTGATCAATTCGAATTTTCGACTCGAATATCGTGTTTACATTGCACGATGAACGGCAAGATCGATATACATATACAGATAACGGTCAAATAATAATATTAAAAGTGTGGTTCATTAAACACATTTGGGCGGTCAGTAGGCCCTATGTTATAATAAATTAAGTTTAGACTATAACTGTATAACATGATTTTGCAATGAAAACGATCGGACTTTAATTCTACCTTTAAGTTTCAATATCGTGAACAATGTATCAGAAGCCAATGAGATATTTATAGCTGGATATCAGACATATTGAAACATATCGAAAATGAGAATAAAAAATATGTTAGGTATACTTATGATAAGCATAAGGAAGTATACGATTTTAAAGGACTGTTTTATACAAATGTGCACATTTTGTACATCTATGTTTCAATTTGTAAACTCCTAATTTAGTCAAGGAATCTCTCAATTTCAGTTGCACACAATTGTGTGGTTTTGTATTTTGGTAAGTTACGTCAGTTTAGTAAAAATTATATATCTGTACGGGCTATATATAGCTACTTTTGCCTTTTTTGCCGAATTTCAGTTCGAGCAAACCGAAATTAATTGATCAGGTTTTCATACGATTTCATCAAAACTAGATAATACATTTGTTCAAACGAGCTAGCATATCGTAGTCGGTTCGATTTTTTTGGGGCAAAATTAGTCTGAAACGAGAAGAGCAAAAAATACTACGTCACAATGGAGGATGGCGTATTTCGTCCACTGTTAGACGAGCGCACTTTAGCAGCGATTCGTAGATTGTAGAGCACACACCGAAGTGGTGCGTATGCGGGGTGGTGTGTGCAACGAATGGAACGCATGCAGGCCAATGTGTTAATGTTTTTTGATGTTGTTGCCAAAGAGTAAGTCGCTTGTATGTATGGTGCTTGTGATGTGTAAGTATGGTGCTTGTGATGTGTGTGTGTGTGTATGGTGCTTGTGATGTGTATGTATGGTGCTTGTGATGTGTATGTATGGTGCTTGCGATGCGTATGTACGGTGCTTGTGATGTGTATGTATAGTGCTTGCGATGCGTATGTACGGTGCTTGTGATGTGTATGTATGGTGCTTGTGATGTGTATGTATGGTGCTTGTGATGTGTATGTATGGTGCTTGTGATGTGTATGTATGGTGCTTGTGATGTGTATGTGTGGTACTTGTGATGTGCATGTATGGTGCTTGTGATGTGCATGTATGGTGCTTGTGATGTGCATGTATGGTGCTTGTGGTGTGTATGTATGGTGCTTGTGATGTGTATGTATGGTGCTTGTGAAGTGTATGTATGGTGCTTGTGATGTGTATGTATGGTGCTTGTGATGTGCATGTATGGTGCTTGTGATGTGTATGTATGGTGCTTGTGATGTGTATGTATGGTGCTTGTGATGTGCATGTATGGTGCTTGTGATGTGTATGTATGGTGCTTGCGATGCGCATGTACGGTGCTTGTGATGTGTATGTATGGTGCTTGCGATGCGTATGTACGGTGCTTGTGATGTGCATGTATGGTGCTTGTGATGCGTATGTATGGTGCTTGTGATGTGTATGTATGGTGCTTGTGATGTGTATGTATGGTGCTTGTGATGTGTATGTATGGTGCTTGTGATGTGCATGTATGGTGCTTGTGATGTGCATGTATGGTGCTTGTGATGTGCATGTATGGTGCTTGTGATGTGCATGTATGGTGCTTGTGGTGTGTATGTATGGTGCTTGTGGTGTGTATGTATGGTGCTTGTGATGTGTATGTATGGTGCTTGTGATGTGTATGTATGGTGCTTGTGATATGTATGTATGGTGCTTGTGATGTGTATGTATGGTGCTTGTGATGTGTATGTATGGTGCTTGTGATGTGTATGTATGGTGCTTGTGATGTGTATGTATGGTGCTTGTGATGTGTATGTATGGTGCTTGTGATGTGTATGTATGGTGCTTGTGATGCGTATGTACGGTGCTTGTGATGTGTATGTATGGTGCTTGTGATGTGTATGTATGGTGCTTGTGATGTGTATGTATGGTGCTTGTGATGTGTATGTATGGTGCTTGTGATGTGTATGTATGGTGCTTGTGAGGTGTATGTATGGTGCTTGTGAGGTGTATGCCAGTCAGTTAATTACGCATGGGCTCCAAAAGAAATCAACCGAAAGAATCATCCTGTGGCTATTCGATTCAGTGTGTTAATGTAAATA
>OY759267.1:48266155-48278655 GCA_963662155.1 Lamellibrachia columna
ATATATATATATATATATATATATATATATATATATATATATATATATATATATATATATTCCTTTATGTTTTAGGAACGGTTACGATAGCCCGAGGCTGCGCACCGTTGTCGGTTCATATGGGATGCAGAAAGAAAGGGAAAGGTTACTTTAGAACGGAAACTTGTTACTGCACTGTGGACTATTGCAACGACGCAGCTCGTGCGCCTGGACGGAACATTCTCGTCCTCACTGCGGTCGCTTTGGCCCTTTTTGTACTTTTTGTACTTTTGTAAAACTTGACATTTAAAAGGCAAACATCGCTATGCTGAATCTCAACAACGCACTAATGTAAGCCATGAACTCACATCGAGGTTCCATTTATTCAAGACTGTCAAGCCGAGCGGATTTAGCGGTTCATTTTATTTGTATAATGATATTCCACTTGCCAATAAATTTCCACCCGGGTGTTCCATGTCTACATGTCTCTCGGTTATTGTCTTGTTGGTGTTCCATGCCTACATGTCTCTCGGTTATTGTCTTGTTGGTGTTCCATGCCTACATGTCTCTCGGTTATTGTCTTGTTGGTGTTCCGTGCCTACATGTCTCTCGGTTATTGTCTCGTTGGTGTTCCGTGCCTACATGTCTCTCGGTTATTGTCTTGTTGGTGTTCCATGCCTACATGTCTCTCGGTTATTGTCTCGTTGGTGTTCCATGCCTACACGTCTCTCGGTTATTGTCTTTTTGGTGTTCCATGCCTACATGTCTCTCGATTATTGTCTTGTTGGTGTTCCATGCCTACACGTCTCTCGGTTATTGTCTTGTTGGTGTTCCATGCCTACACGTCTCTCGGTTATTGTCTTGTTGGTATTCCATGCCTACATGTCTCTCGGTTATTGTCTTGTTGGTGTTCCATGCCTACATGTCTCTCGGTTATTGTCTTGTTGCTGTTCAATGTCTACATATCTCTCGGTTATTGTCTTTTTGGTGTTCCATGCCTACACGTCTCTCGGTTATTGTCTTGTTGGTGTTGACGTTAGTGTCATCTCGCCACCGGCCGGCACTGTGAGCATTCTCTTGTTGCTTGAGCGTATCAAACATTTCAAACCAGCGATCGAGAATGGTGGAAGATTGTCCATTTATGAAATTGGTCTGACATATAAAATTTGCTTTGACATGTCGGATGTTTCGGTCCAGTGAATTTCGTAATGTTACACCGTGAATTGAATAAATACTGATACTCGTTGGGCTTTTGGAGTCGTTCTTGCAAAAAGCTGTCTTATATTTTTACTTTGGCGGAACCTATGTTAACACACCCAGATAATCTGCCAGTACAGGGGTGCAGATATGGTTTCATAATCTGCCAGTACAGGGGTGCAATTATGGTTTCATAATCTGCCAGTACAGGGGTGCAATTATGGTTTCATAATCTGCCAGTACAAGGGTGCAGTTATGGTTTCATAATCTGCCAGTACAGGGGTGCAGTTATGGTTTCATAATCTGCCAGTACAGGGGTGCAATTATGGTTTCATAATCTGCCAGTACAGGGGTGCAGTTATGGTTTCATAATCTGCCAGTACAGGGGTGCAGTTATGGTTTCATAATCTGCCAGTACAGGGGTGCAGTTATGGTTTCATAATCTGCCAGTACAGGGGTGCAGGTATGGTTTCATAATCTGCCAGTACAGGGGTGCAGTTATGGTTTCATAATCTGCCAGTACAGGGGTGCAGTTATGGTTTCATAATCTGCCAGTAGTGGGGTGCAGTTATGGTTTCATAATTTGCCAGTACAGGGGTGCAGTTATGGTTTCATAATGTGCCAGTACTGGGGTGCAGTTATGGTTTCATAATCTGCCAGTACAGGGGTGCAGTTATGGTTTCATAATCTGCCAGTACTGGGGTGCAGTTATGGTTTCATAATTTGCCAGTACAGGGGTGCAGTTATGGTTTCATAATGTGCCAGTACTGGGGTGCAGTTATGGTTTCATAATCTGCCAGTACAGGGGTGCAGTTATGGTTTCATAATCTGCCAGTACTGGGGTGCAGTTATGGTTTCATAATCTGCTAGTACAGGGGTGCAGTTATGGTTTCATAATGTGCCAGTACTGGGGTGCAGTTATGGTTTCATAATCTGCCAGTACAGGGGTGCAGTTATGGTTTCATAATGTGCCAGTACAGGGGTGCAGTTATGGTTTCATAATCTGCCAGTACAGGGGTGCAGTTATGGTTTCATAATGTGCCAGTACTGGGGTGCAGTTATGGTTTCATAATCTGCCAGTACAGGGGTGCAGTTATGGTTTCATAATCTGCCAGTACAGGGGTGCAGTTATGGTTTCATAATGTGCTAGTACTGGGGTGCAGTTATGGTTTCATAATCGAAATCGCGACAGAACTATTTGTGTGCGCAATATTACTCTCATACTGGGCCATTGTTTCTGTAGTATTACTCATGCACTGAACCATTGTTTGTACAATATTACTCATGCACTGAACCATTGTTTGTACAATATTACTCATGCACTGAACCATTGCTTGTACAATATTACTCATGCACTGGCTCATTGCTTGTACAATATTACTCATGCACTGGCTCATTGCTTGTACAATATTACTCATGCACTGGCTCATTGCTTGTACAATATTACTCATGCACTGGCTCATTGCTTGTACAATATTACTCATGCACTGAACCATTGCTTGTACAATATTACTCATGCACTGGCTCATTGCTTGTACAATATTACTCGTGCACTGGCTCATTGCTTGTACAATATTACTCGTGCACTGGCTCATTGCTTGTACAATATTACTCGTGCACTGGCTCATTGCTTGTACAATATTACTCGTGCACTGGCTCATTGCTTGTACAATATTACTCGTGCACTGGCTCATTGCTTGTACAATACCGCTGATGAACTGGACCAAGGTTGACCGTCGCCGCCGCCGCCGCCGTCGCCGACGACTGGAAAATGAAAAAATCAACCCCAAGTATTTGAAATCATCAGTAAATTAAGTAAAATAAATTCCCACCAGAGCACCGAATACTTATATTCTCAGTCTAGCAATTGCTTATAAATGATTCCGAGTCGAAAAAAAAGGTTTGTGGTTTAACAAAATGAGCAGTAAAACAGACAAAACTGTTGGTTACTTGCAGCCAATGACATTGGACAAGGGATAACGTAAAGCAATACAGTAAACGACAAAACAACACGGACTAATTGGTGGGTGCATTTAGAGGTGTGTTTGTGTTTGTGTTTGTGTGTGTGTATGTGTGTGTGTGTGTGTGTGTGTGTGTGTGTGTGTGTGTGTGTGTGTGTGTGTGTGTGTGTGTGTGTGTGTGTGTGTGTGTGTGTGTGTGTGTGTGTGTGTGTGTGTGTGTGTGTGTGTGTGTGTGTGTTGTGTTTGTGTGTGTTTGTGTGTGCGTGGGGGGATTCAGTGAGTGAGTGAGTGAGTGAGTGAGTGAGTGAGTGAGTGAGTGAGTGAGTGAGTGAGTGAGTGAGTGAGTGAGTGAGTGAGTGGATGATTGAGTGAGTGAGTGAGTGAGTGAGTGAGTGAGTGAGTGAGTGAGGGAGGGAGGGAGGGAGGGAGGGAAGGAGGGAGGGGGAGGGAGGGAGGGAGGTAGGGAGGGAGGGAGGGAGGGAGGGGTAGGGATTGAGTGAGGGGGAGGGGAGAGAAAAAAATCAGTTTAGCCGACTAACATGAATGGTTCAATGTTTATTCGTAGTTTGCACAATACGGACAATCGACTGAAGGTTGGTCTGCGAATTATCGATTTATGTGTCTGATGAAGTGAGAACATCGCGTGACGAGATCTCACGGCTCGACCTCTGTTTCCACAACATTGTCGGTACAAAACAGTGGCGTGTGCCGTGGCCAGCATCAATATCTACGAGTGCCCCGTCAGAGTAATGGCGTCGCTCACGCAGACATGTTATAGACGTGCAGCGACCGGCAGTGAGATGGACGTAACGTAACACAACTGGTGCGTTTTTGAAAATTTCTAATTGGTTTTGGTGCAGGGCAAGTCCGGTAACAAGTACTTCGTACGTGTTGAGTTAATCGTTTCTTGCGTAACAGGATATGGAGCTTTTGAAACGCAACGGCGGAGAAAAACAGTCGAGCAACCAATACGGTCTGGTATAGTGAGGGATTTGTGGCAGAATTTGGGATCTGGGATGTTGGCCCCAAAAACAGATGGGAAATGAGAGGATGGCCCTCAAAACAGGTGGGAGATGAGAGGATGGCCCTTAAGACAGGTGGGAGCTGGGATGTTGAGAAACCCCTGCCAAGCCCTCTTCTATAGGTCAAATATTCAAATGGATGGCTTTCAATAAAATCGTTACTAACATTATAAATAAAAAAAATAAAAAAATAAGGGAATATTGAATCAATAATAGTTTGGCCGTTCCACTATTCAGTGATTAAGTGTGTTAATTTTATTTGGGTTATTTTATGCGTAGAATATTACATCAGGCTGATTGTTTCACTTCTAGAATATTACACCAGGCTGATTGTTTCACTTCTAGAATATTACACTAGGCTGATTGTTTCACTTCTAGAATATTACACCAGGCTGATTGTTTCACTTCTAGAATATTACAACAGGCTGATTGTGTCACTTCTAAAATATTACACCAGGCTGATTGTGTCACTTCTAGAATATTACATCAGGCTGATTGTTTCACTTCTAGAATATTACACCAAGCTGATTGTGCCACTTCTAGAAATCGACTTCCGGATGACGTCGCAACTGTCTTCATGGATCGCCCAAAGCCAGTATCCGGATTGCAAAGAGCACGTCTGGATCGTTTCACGATCGCGCATGCGCCACGCCGGGCACATAGTGTTCTGGTCAGTACGTCTGTTAGCTACTGCGTTGACACATAGCAGGCCCTGTTAGTTGTATCCCACTCAATCGCGTGCCCCAGTCTCATCAACTGTGTATGTAGTGGACATTGACAAACTGACCGGTTGGACGAATGTACCGCCGACTCGCATGATATCGTAGGAAAGTGGTTTTGCATATGTTCCACTTAGGGCCTAAAGCCATACGATTGCCAGTACAATATTAAATGCACTAAATAAATGTTCTCGCCATTAAGCTCACGACATCATTGGGATGTCGCATTTCAAACTATTTATTCAATAAATAATATTTCAGACAGTTATCTTTCAGACATTGTTTCGGCGTCCATTTGGTCGAGTGCCATGGAACTGGCGCACGGATACACGACCAGCGACCGCCAACTGCCGCACTTCCGGTCGCACGGCACCGCCCGCAAGGCGCATAAGACTGCGCCTGGCGCGCGGCGATAAGACATATCACACCGGTCTTTGGCTTCGCTGGTGTGTCGTCGCCGTTATCCTCTCCTGCATTGTCGTTCTACTCTCTACAGTTCCCTTCCTGCTCTATCGGGCCGGTGAGTGTCCCTCAATTCGGTACACCAGCGTTACTCGGGCAGCATAGCAATACTTAAGAAACAGTGCTTATTTCACCCTAGCCAGACCCCAAATGGAGTAGGGCCCCTACACCAAAACATATAAATCAAAACTAGAGATAAGATGGTCCAAAGACGGGCTGCTTGGTCTGTCTGCAACAACGACGTGAAACCACTGTCCCCACCACGCTCAACCACCTAAACTTCTTGCAGTCGTCTCGAAGTCGTCGACGTTGCCAAGAAATTACACAGAAGACGCGGCAACAGTCACGGCGATGACAACATCAGCGATGTCTGCGATCACTACAGCAGTAGCAACGAAACGTACAGTCAAATTTACTTAACCATATCTCATTAAAACTAGTTACACATATTATTATATTAGATTAACCAAACTGTAGTTAAAGACGGTGTACTTGGGTGCAAACAACCTCTAACTAGACGCACTGCTCACGAGTGCTGCCTTTTCAAATCTGGTTTACATCTGACTGATTTGTCGTCTGTCCATTATCTTTATTTTCGTGCAACGCAGTAATCTATTTAGTAAGGTGTTTCTGAGAAGCAAAATCGATGTATTAAACTTTAATCAAAAATATACTTTTTAATTAGAGTATCATATCGGTGTGAGAAACGATGGTTTGGTCGGATGCCCTGTTCTAACATGTGTAGTACTGGTCAACGAAACATACACATTAAAACAACACAGCCTAAAAGTGTTCACTGGGAATGAATGCATTATTAGTAGATATTCCCACCAACTGTGTGTTAAAACAAATGTTCAAAGTACGTTTTAATTAACGAGCGTCTCGTCTCACTGTAGGAGAGAGTGAGCACGTTGACATCACACTAAAGATTGTCAACCGGAACTTCAACGACTCGTTGACAGACAGGACCTCTCCGTACTTTCAGGACACGGCGACTACGTTTTGTCGGGAGGTGCGTACATGTCAAAATACACTGCTACAATTTAGTCTGCATATTTAGGGTCTGAAGAACGTTTATCATGCTCCACCGCAAGTTTATCATGCTCCACCGCAAGTTCTGTTCAGCTTTGTGGTTGGTCCGGAATTCAGCTGAGAATCGTAGACAGTTAACATATGTTATTTGATTCTCGATTATTTCCGGCGAAGAGAATTTTATTTTTATTTGCATCGGAGAACACTGGAGAGCACTGGATAACACTGGAGAACACTGGAGAGCACTGAAGAGCACTGGAGAGCACTGGAGGACACTTGAGAACACTGGAGAGCAATGGAGAACACCGGAGAATACCTAAAGAGCACTGGAGAAGACAGGAGAGATACAAAGAAATCCAACAGGGTGGGCTCTGAATATCTTCTGCTGACTGATAGCTTATGTCAACAAACAGTTAACACTGACTTATCACATACAAAGTGTGCGTGTGCGTGTACGTGCGCGTGCGCGTGCGCGTGCGCGTGCGTGTGCGTGTGCGTGTGCGTGTGTGTGAGAGAGAGAATGTGATGCTTAAGGCATTGCACGGACTAAGTGCGCAATAATAAGGGTTTCTCTGGAATATATAAAATTTCAACATTTCCGAACTCCCCGACTATGCAACCCGAACACGTTCAGACGAATGGTTGCTACCGCCGCACCTGCAGAGTGTAAACACGATGTCGTTTCTTTGTAGATGACTGACATGTTCGCAGCAGTCTCTGACGATATGGAGCAGTGCGACGTGACAACATTCACGTAAGACACTAGAAACACTAATTATATTGTCATGTATTACGTGTCGCGTGTGTGTCACTTGTGTGTCACGTGTTTGTCACCCGTGTGTCATGTCACGATTGTGCCGAATTTGAGTTTTTCACACCTTATATCAATATTACATGTACAATGAAAGTGGTATGTGTGTCTACATGCAGGGTAGATATATGATTGTGCGTATATGTGTATGTGCGTGCGTGTGTGTGTATATGCGTGCGTGCGTGCGTGCGTGCGTGCGTGCGTGCGTGCGTGCGTGTGTGTGTGTGTGTGTGTGTGTGTGTGTGTGTGTGTGTGTGTGTGTGTGTGTGTGTGTCTGTATGCACGTATAATTATGTTTAGAACTACAATGCATGCGTGGCAGCTGCACATTCAAGTTCCACACTCGTTTTCCCCAACAGCCGAGGATCCGTCGTTGTACACAGCGCACTGAGATTCGCGACCAGCAGGACCCCGGCTGTCGTCCAGGCAACCATAGTGGCCCAGCTAAAGAACAGTGGCGGCTTACTGACGAATTCAAGTCAATTTCGTGCGGACGCCGAGTCAGTTTCTGTGGGCGTAAGTGTTACCAGAGAACGCACACATTCAAGCACACGGACCAGCACACGGGCGACGACACACGCCACTCCTGTGACAACACATCGGCCAGTTTCTTTTACTGTTAGGTATGTCCCCGACAAGAACACTGAGCGTGACAGAGACAGTGGCGGTTCTACTGCCGAGGCAACTGGTATCGCCACAGTAACACAACCGTCTGTGCGTGGTCGGACGGTAACACAACCGTCTGTGCGTGGACGGACGGTAACACAACCGTCTGTGCGTGGAAGGACGGTAACACAACCGTATGTGCGTGGACGGACGGTAACACAGCCGTCTGTGCGTGGACGGACGGTAACACAACCGTCTGTGCGTGGACGGACGGTAACACAACTGTCTGTGCGTGGACGGACGGTAACACAACCGTCTGTGCGTGGACGGACGGTAACACAGCCGTCTGTGTTTGACAGGGTAACACAACGACTGCCCGAAAGTGAACCGGCGACGCACACGGTTTCATCCCGTGAATGGACAACTCAGCAACCGCCAAAACACGACAACAGAACATCAGGTGAACGGACTACACGACAACCGTTCGTGCGGGAACGAACAGCCCAGGTCACGACCGATAACTCGTTGGGTCCGCAACATACAACCAACGAGGCAAACACGGACACGGATACACCAGTTACAGCCACTGAATCCAGATCAGTGCATACTTCAACAGGTTCAACAGCGAGTGTTACATTCATGGAATCTATCTCCGTCAATACCTACTCCACCTCAGACGCTCCTGTGGGGAGCTCTGTCACAGTGAGTCCTTCTACACAGCCACCCACAGAACATTCCACAACCAGTACACATTGGAGAATGTTTACGGTGATTTATAATCGACATGAAAATAACCCCACCACCACATCTCAGTCAAACGAAAGGACATTGACCTCTGCTGGAGACACAGGTGATTCATGGACGTCGATAGCTCCTGAAACCAAAGAAGGATTTGATACAACACCGAAATCCGACGACACCACCACGCAAGGACATGCGACCACTATGGATGACACTTCTACGTCAAACGACGGTAGCGATTCTGCGTTGGATGCTTCGTCCACTGCGACGATAGATTCTCGCATTTCAACAGGTAAGACCCGAGCGTATACTACCAACAATGTAATTTGATCTCTTAACGAGCTACCTCAAAATTAATTCATCAAGTTGTTGTTGTTTTTGTCGACATCAGCGCACGAACGAGGAGCCGATCATCGACCGCACATCATTTATTTAAATTGTCAAATTAAGCAAGGGAACGATTCCACATTTGCTATACATGAAAATATCTTACATTTAAATATCTTAAAAACACTAACGCTTGTCACGGGAACAACAACAAATGTATTATTAATAGTCCGGAATAGGCGAGTCAAGGTTGTACATATATTATTACATTGATTACATGTGATGGTTTCTGTCTCCGGTTTAGTCAAACTATCACATATATATATATATATATATATATATATATATATATATATATATATATATATATATATATATATATATATATATATATGTGAAGTAACATTATTAGGATGATATATATATATATATATATATATATATACATATATATATATATACATATATATATATATATATATATATATATATATATATATATATATATATATATATATATATATTTAACAAGATTTAACAAGATTTGCCATCCAAGCCAAAGGCCCAGATGGCAAGTGGACAAGGAAGCCATTGGCTTATCGAGAGTCCAACAATGTTCATCTACTTATAACCCGCCCTCCTGAGATATGTGTCAACCTTGTTTTTAAACATATTCACGCTGCTAGCAGTTACACAATCTGTAGACAATTTGTTCCATTCATTTATTGTCCTCTGTGAGAACGAGTGCTTCCTGATGTCAAATCTATATTGATCCTTTACTAATTTAACCTCATGTCCTCTAGTTCTGCTATCCTTCTTGAGTGAGAAAAACATATTTCTATCAATATTTTCATACCCATTCAATATCTTAAATACTTCAATCTGATCTCTTAACCTCCTTGTCTCTAGAGTTGTTAAACCACATTCTTTCATGCGTTCTTCATAACTAAGGTCTCTAAGTTCTGGAATCATTTTAGTTGCTCTCCTTTGTATATATATATATATATATATATATATATATATATATATATATATATATATATATATATATATATATATAAGATCCTATAATGTTACTTCAGATGTTCCCGGCCGTGCTACCGATTCCGATGTGCTGATGACGTCATGTCCGGCATATCGTCACCCGGCGACGTTTAGATCCTTGTTCACCACTCCGTTCGACGACACCCCCGCGACTACTGCAGTCGACGACACCCCCGCAACTACTGCAGTCGACGACAACCCCGCCCCTACTGCAGTCGACGACACCCCCGCCACTACTGCAGTCGACGACAACCCCGCCCCTACTGCAGTCGACGACACTCCCGCCACTACTGCAGTCGACGACACTCCCGCCACTACTGCAGTCGACGACACTCCCGCCACTACTGCAGTCGACGACACCCCCACCCCTACTGCAGTCGACGACACCCCCGCCACTACTGCAGTCGACGACACCCCCGCCACTACTGCAGTCGACGGCACCCCCGCCACTACTTCAGTCGACGACAACCCCGCCACTACTGCAGTCGACGACAACCCCGCCCCTACTGCAGTCGACGACACTCCCGCCCCTACTGCAGTCGACGACACCACCGCCACTACTGTAGTCGACGACACCCCCGCCACTACTGCAGTCGACGACAACCCCGCCACTACTGCAGTCGACGACAACCCCGCCACTACTGCAGTCGACGACACCCCCGCCACTACTACTGGCCGGATGCGGACTATTTCGTTTCTGTCGCCTCCCCCGAGACCGCCCCAGCCGCCGCCAGGGCTGCAGCGCATTCCGGAACTGTTAGTGTTCTGCGAACGTTTCAATGTCAACGACAAACCGGTCCAACCTTCTAGCAGAGGAATTATATCGAGGTGGCGAACTTGGCCGACCAAGTAGACATGCTATATAGGCCCCGTCCTTCTCTCGCGTGCGTGCGTGCGTGCGCGTGCGTGCGTGCGTGCGTGCGTGCGTGTGTGTGTGTGTGTGTGTGTGTGTGTGTGTGTGTGTGTGTGTGTGTGTGTGTGTGTGTGTGTGTGTGTGTGTGTGCGCGCGCGCGCGCGCGCGCGTACATACAACACACCTCACGGAACTTGTGAACCCGCTGAAATTGTCATGTCTGCTACGTTGGAATTTAATAAAAAGAATAATGTTACATAACGCGATCAACTGGCGTGGGTTTTGGATCGAGACGTGTCGTTCTCGGTAAAACACGAGGTCAGAGCACTCTCTTCAACGCCAACGTTTCGTGCACACACAGTCAGGTTGCCATTGACAATCATCAAAAGCGTCAAGATATCGTTAATTATTAAATAGATTAATCATCATAAGCCTATGTTCCTTTGAGTTAATCAGGATCTGCACGGCTGGATAGCGGTCTTCGCCGCTTCTCTGAAATCTTGAAGGATTTGTCTAAGAGCGACGGGGAACTAATCAGTGTTGTTGATAAAACATGTTATAATCAACTTGCTCCCGTCTCTTGGCTTTTTGCTTCGTCTTTACATAGTAATCAAATCAAATATTTAGCATACGTAAGTAACGTACACTGAATAGCTCTGGTTTGTTGCTCATAAACGGTCAGTTTCTGGATGATGAATTTTGCTAGTTTCTGAAATGCTCTGTACACACAGTCTCGAGCGGAAACTAAATGGGTCAACGTTTAGGCTGAATCTAAAATACTATGTATAAGCTTGGAGACCACGAATACAGAGAAGCGCAACTGAAATGATTACAGAACCGAGAGACGTTAGTTATGAAGAACGCCTGAAAGAATGTTGTGTAACAAATCTTGAGACAAGGAGGTTAAGAGGATATGTTTCTAAGATATTGACAAGGACACGATGAGTAGAGGACATGATGTAACATTAGTGAATGATCAGTGTTGATTGGATATCAGTAAATACTCGTTCTCACAGAGGACAATAAATGAATGGGATTGATTTTCTACATATTGTGTAGGGGAAGGTTCGGTAATATGAGCCACTTCCTTCACATTGATATTCTGGAGCCGTATAACTGGATATTTATTGCGTGTAAAGTTGATGTAAAAGTTCTCGTGGTAGACTATTGCTATGGGCATTATTACACACGTGGGTTGTTTACATTACTTCACACGTGGGTTGTTTACATTATTACACACGTGGGTTGTTTACATTATTGCACACGTGGGTTGTTTACATTACTTCACATGTGGGTTGTTTACATTACTTCACACGTGGGTTGTTTACATTACTTCACACGTGGGTTGTTTACATTACTTCACACGTGGGTTGTTTATATTACTTCACACTTGGGTTGTTTACATTACTTAACACGTGGGTTGTTTACATTACTTCACACTTGGGTTGTTTACATTACTTCACACGTGGGTTGTTTACATTGCTTCACACGTGGGTTGTTTACATTGCTTCACACGTGGGTTGTTTACATTACTTCACACGTGGGTTGTTTACATTACTTCACACGTGGGTTGTTTACATTACTTCACACGTGGGTTGTTTACATTACTTCACACGTGGGTTGTTTACATTACTTCACACGTGGGTTGTTTACATTACTTCACACGTGGGTTGTTTACATTACTTCACACGTGGGTTGTTTACATTACTTCACACGTGGGTTGTTTACATTACTTCACACGTGGGT
>OY759267.1:48283655-48309772 GCA_963662155.1 Lamellibrachia columna
TTCTACATGTAATCAGAAGCCAAAGTCAAATATATACAGTGCAAACATACAAGTATGTTACAAGGCTTTCCGAACTGTCGAACTTCCAGCCATACTGGGCATACCATAATATTTAGTAATTGTCTGCTTTTCAACAGGCGGATAGCACCGTTAAAAATTAACTTCGCTTGCGACACACAAATAGATTCTCTATAAAATTATATTTTTTTGCTAAAAAATTACGTTTTGTTTCATTATTGTCATTGCTAAAAAATATGAAAATATGAGTGAGATTTCAGACCTTTGCCGTGAGATCGTGACATTTAATGTAAAACCGTGAGTTTCACGGCTTATGCACGAGAGTTGACAGATCAGTGGAATTGACGCAACACTTCAAATCATTGCGTAGACTGCCTAAGCCACACAAATCACTGCATGTCGCATGAAATAATTATTGTCAATCGAGGAATTTGACTAAGATAAGAGTGATTCATGGAGTAATTGAAACAGCGGAGGGAACTAGCTGATATATAAAATATGAATCATGACATATGTAAGCAAATATAGTATTTTCCTAAAATAAATGTTACAGTTTCTAAGACACCAATCTACGAATAAAGAAGCCATTAACAATTTCACATAACAATAAAGACACCATTAAACTTTCTACGAAAAAAAACAATATAACACATAATAGAGACACCCTTGTAAATGTCACATAATTATCTACGAATAAAGACGCTATTATAAAGTTCACATAACAATCTACGAATAAAGACACCATTATAAAGTTCACATAACAATCTACGAATAAAGACACCATTATAAAGTTCACATAACAATCTACGAATAAAGACACCATTATAAAGTTCACATAACAATCTACGAATAAAGACACCATTATAAAGTTCACATAACAATCTACGAATAAAGATACCATTATAAAGTTCACATAACAATCTACGAATAAAGACACCATTATAAAGTTCACATAACAACCTACGAATAAATGCACCATTAACAATTTCGCATGACAATCTACGAATAACGACACAACATCCCAGTGCAAGGAGGTCGCTCTCTGTATCGCAGCGGGGCCAGTCAAAGTCTATACTAGCCAATACTGGAGTCATGTGATCACCGCCCACTCCAGGCAACCGCCGTCTTCAATCTAATGGATAAGGAAAACAAACACGAAAAGGAAAGGTAGTAGAAATATGTAAATAAAATCGTATCGGCCGTTTTTTAAATCTCAAATGGCAGCAATAAAAATAAATCTGTTTTGTCAATGGGCTTCTCATGCGTCGACCAACCAAGACAACTGATCCAACTTCGATCAAACAAACAACACAAGTTCACTGTTAATCGACTCCGGTGGCCGACTGACACGGGTACCTCTTGGCTATTAGTACAGTTATCAGACATCGATACCGCTGGGAATATCAATAAATCGCCGCGCGGATCCCATCGTAAGCGGGGAGGTGACAGTTGACAGGTGACGCGCGACCAACGGCGTGTCAAGTGAAGCGTGGCGATACCGTTCACAACCGTTCGCGCGCGCAGCGAGAATGAAACACTACTTAGTTAGTGGAGTGGATTTACTGACTGCGTTGACCTTACGTTCAGTCGTGCTCCTTAGAGGCCCCGACGTCACGCTGTCCGTCCTAATGGCAAACGCCTCTGACAGGACATTGAAGATTTAAACTAGTTTCGCAGAAGACATCAGCGACGGAAAACTGACGGGCGTTTCTGCATCAGTGCATCATGTGACCGTGACGGGGCGTTTCAATACGGCATCATGCCCCTTGATTAAAAGAACCGACTGTGACATAGGACAGTGTCTGTCGTTGGCAGACGAAGATGTCGCTCGCCTGGCGCTGGTTCCCGTCGAGTTGGAAGAAGAGGAAGAGCTCGTCAGATCAGCTGCAGGAAGTCTGCACGGACTCACTGGTAAGTGCTGCTCGCGTCAGTCCTCCAGGTGCAGGCGATGGCTACAGTCGTACCATGGCAGCAGAGGACATATATCTGATACGTGTTCACCAGCTGTCCTGCACAATGTCTCATTCCTTTTCATATTTCGTTGGTGTCATCATGTATCGAAATTTACTTTTGTAGTTTTGTTAACATTACAACTATTAAAAATGATTCGATGTAATTCTTTATATAGGGACACATATTTGAAGCGTTTAGTCAACATATTATAGTACACAATCATTTGCGATTTTGGCGGTATGAATTTAAGAGATATCCGTGTCAATAATGCAATAATCTTAGTTACACTGTATTTGGGATACCACTAGTGTGCTAGTGTCGTACAATCTAACATACTTTTAACGTTTTCGACGATGAGCCGACCGGATGCAGTTACGGCTGCGTCCGGCCTATTTCCGTAGAATATGTAGAAAAAACAATATAGTATCAGCTTTAGCAATTAGCGAGCCTCGTGCCTTGGTTTCAGCTAACACACCGCTATCCTATGTGCAACGGTAAATAATACAGTTATCCAGTTTACTCGATCATTAATAGTATCATTGGTACATAGAATATGGCTACGGTGTTAGTAAGAATGGTCCGTGTTATGCAGTCAAGTGCCGATTAGTGCGCCTAACATATGTGAACCTGATATGAAATTAAAAAACAGAGTTTTCCTTGCCCACTGTGTAGGACAGATTTAGACTGAACAATCTCGTTGATCTACACGAGGCTATGAAACATCAGTCCACAAATAAGAAACCGTTGCTTCGGTCATTAGGTTTTATCTGCGTTAGTATCTGCACTATCCGATGTCGTTGGTGTCTTTACGACTGCGGACGGCCAGAAGGAGCGCCACGACACCCGAAGCCCGCCAGGCGTCGTGCACCTCGAGATGAACCAACATACCCACATAAACGTGTAAAATTATACCTAAATATTATGTTAATTATATTTAGAAGTGTAACTATGACGCGGCAAATCAAAGTGGTCAGGACCCGTAATCCTTGATATAACATGCGAGATGATTAATAACTTTACCTTTTTTCCGAATTTGTAACTTGACTATGATGAAGTGTCTTGTAAGCAGTGGTGTTCGTTTTATATGGTATTTAAGGATCTACGCTCCCATAGGTAATAAGACAATTACATATGTGCTTACGGAGCACATGTTTGTATGTATGTATGTATGTATGTATGTATGTATGTATGTATGTATGTATGTATGTATGTATGTATGTATATAATATATATATATATATATATATATATATATATATATATATATATATATTATGTATATACATCTTACACGTATACATATGTATATATATATATATATACAAACATCTGCTCCGTAATACTTATGTAATAATGTAATATATATATATATATATATATGCATGCGTGCGTGCGTGCGTGCGTTTGTGTGTGTGTGTGTGTGTGTGTGCGTGCGTGCGTGCGTACGTGCGTGTGTGTGCGTGTGGGCGTGTGGGCGTGTGTGCGTGTGTGCGTGTGTGCGTTTGTGCGTATGTGCACGCATGCTTCGTGTACACATATGCGAGTACACGCACATTTTAAGAAGTCTTGTCACGTGTAATCATCGTTTCAATACCTGAAACAGTATCGCCAACATGACACCTTTTCATGGAAAGGTGGTTAAATTTGGTGTCGAGAGAACGAGGATAGTAGTGCATTCTATGTGGAGGTGTGTGGGTGTGTCCTTGTTTCACCACCAGGTGTCTCTCTGCACCAACTCCTACTGGATATTGCCGAATGTACTCCTTATATAAACCAACAGCGTATAAAGATTGAGCTGAGTTTTGCAAAAGAAATAAATAAACAAATAACTGTTTGCCGATTTCCAGGAGCCGCAGTCCAATGTATGTGCGAATGTCATGTTTACACGAGCGAATTGTGGTCAATTTGTCGGCGGACACGGTGTCGTGTAAACAACTGCGTGAGATAGATCAGTGGGGGCCATTTTTTTGTATAATTGGGACTAGTCCCAATCTCGCCGACAATTGGCCGCGATTTTGAGGCACTAGCCGATCAGCGACCAACAGCAGGTGCATACTTCCTAACCTTTATTCAAAGCTCAACTTGGGAGTGGCGCGAGTTCACGTATAATAGTGTCTCAACATGTCGCTCTCCTAAAGGTAAACATAGTTTAGTTAGTTGCCCGTTATCATGCGACAATGTGCCGGCCTAAAATTGGAGCAAAAATCGCTCGTGTAAACCGGCCTGGGTTTTGTATAAATAAACTAAATATATGTGGTAAATGTGTATTGTGTGTATATGTAACATTTTAATTAGTTGTTTCATCAGGCCAACGACCAAACAAATATCTTAACAAAGTATTTCACTGGTTAACTGGAATGAATGAAAATTTGTTCGGACAACGCATGTAACATTGAAACATGAGGATTGGATGACGTGGATGCGTGGATGTGTTGGACGGGCGGTGCACTTGGGTTAATGCGAGGGCCGGTCTACTGAGGTGCAATGCCGCCACTTGATTTAGTGGAGTCGTCACTTGTTGAGATTAATAGCCAATGTCCAGTGACCGATAACCATTATACCGCTTTGGGGTCAAAACGTAATGTGCATGCTTAGGTTGAAATACGCTGCATTTTGAACACTTGAGACGGGGCGTAAACACTACGACAACAATACAATAGTGCGAAGCTTCCAAGAAAATAGGAAGTTAATAACGTAGGATAGGCTACATAGGATTTCTGTTTAATTGTTTGAATGAACGAGTCGGTTTGAATGAGATTTGCCATCACTCGCGGAGGACAGTCGTTGAGCCATTACGCAGTGTTTCGCATTCATTACACAGGACGGGCTTTCATGCTGTCAACAGGATTCTGTCGGTCATTCATTCGTTCGGACGCTGTGCAGACGTTGTTTGTCGTTTCTCTTGGTCATTGTTCAATGCAGACTACTCTAGCATAGCAGACATGTTGCTGTCTAACCCATGCTGAGAAACGTATTAAGTTGTAGACATGTCACCTCACATTATGCTCTAAAGTTAGTTACGCCTCATTTGGAATACTGTTTACACGCATTGAAGCCATATCGCAAGAAGGTCATGTATAAGCTAGACAAAATACAACGAAGAACAACTAAAAAGATTCCATAATTGAGAGACCTTAGTTATGAAAGCCGCTTAATAGAATGTAGTTTGACAACACTATAGACCAGGAGACAAAGAGGAGACCAAACATAAGTTTTTTTAATATTTAATGGTTATGAGGATATTGATAGGAATATGTTCTTCAAACATAACGAAGGCAGTAGAACCAGAAACCAAAGCAGTAGTTAAAGGTTTCTTCTCAATTAATTTTATAGTCTCATTACAAATTAATTTTGCGAAAACTCAAACCTACTTAGTATCCGCTGCAACAGGCGAACTCGTTTTTGTATGTAACTTTTGTGAAACAATTAGACAAACTATTCACACGCTACACGCTGTGAAGGGCAGGGTGGAACGTATTGCAAAAAAAAATGTGCAGCAATAACTCACTTGGAAGAAACCTGGATTAGTAACATACCCCTATGTTAATGCTGAGAAGCTGAAACGATAAATTAAAGGTATTGAAACGCCTGTATTATCAATCAATCAATCAATCAATCGATCGATCAATCGATCGATCAATTGATCGATCAATCAATCGATCGATCGATCGATCGATCAATCAATCAATCAATCAATCGATCGATCGATCGATCGATCGATCGATCGATCGATCAATTGATCAATTGATCAATCAATCAATCAATCGATCGATCAATCGATCGATCGATCAATCAATCAATCAATCAATCATTTATTCCAACACACAGTTACAATACAATAAATGACAACGAGTTGCTAACAAAATGTGCAACAAATGTGAGTTGTTGAAGAATACACAAGGGTGAGTTGAAAATGGGGTGAACAGAAGTGCAGTACTTATCTATGGTTCACCCCGTGGCGTGTTAAGCCGTTAACTCAATTGATACGTAATTATATATTTGCATTACTTACAACATGTAACAGTTGAAAATCGTTGCGAAATAAATTGTGACTAAAACGTTGCAATAATATCTAACTTGTAGCATTTTTTAAATGCTTGTGTGTTTCTACAAGTGGTAATGTTTTCATTAAGGGATTTCCATAATCTCGCTCCATATATGGATATGCACATTGATTTTGCATTAATACGAAAGCGAGTTATCCAGAATGAATCGTTCTGTCTAGTACCATACACAGACACGTACGGTTTAAACATATATGTAATACATTCTTTAAATATACTGTTGACTTAACGACCCCAACACAATAAGATTGATAACATATATTGGCTCAAATTTAAACCACGTTCGCACCGGATGCACGCCTCTTGACGACGCGTCAAAGTCGACGCTATGCCAATTCTAATTTTGACCGACCGATAAAGAAGCGTAGGTAGTCAATGCCGCATCACGGTCAAAGCGCAACGAACTGCAGTGTTTGGTTAACGCATTTTAAAGGCGCGAAAGCTTTGCGATCACTCGAACGGCATTGAGTGTTGAGCCGTCATGCCGGTAGGTAATGCAAACACAAAAATTATATACGAATGCTGTGCGAATCAATTTTAAATGTGTACTGCCAAAATTGGTCTCCGGAGAGACGTGCGTGTGCGTGTGCGTGTGTGCGCGCGCGTCCGAGCGTTCGTGCTTGCGTGCGTGTGTATGTGGGTACGCGATAAACATAAAGTCTATGGCTGGTTTACTGAAACCAGTGGGATACCTATTCATCCATTAATGGGTTTGGTTTACTGGATGTCGAAAATTTAATTAATTTAACTAAGGTTAAACTATACATCACATCGTCGACGCAGTGATCAATAAACAGTCAGTCGCACGGTGAAACGTTTCACAAGAAACACGCGGTGCAACCAAGTTACACCAAAAAAACGCAACCAGAGGCTGTTTTGTCATATAAAATCAAAACAATCAAACAATTGAACAAGGTTTCTTGTCGCTAATGGTGTCTTATTGATTAGTAACATGGACTATATTGTCTGTTGACTCGAACGCTCGTTTGCGTTCTCGGCTAGACGGTCCTTCGTATACAGGCGGAGTTGATTTGCGTTCCTCCTTCTGTCGAGAGCGAGGCACTTGTAAACATAGACGATTTATAACACATCGTCGAGTTTTATTGGTAAACCACGCACCGTTTATCACTCGTTTTATATCATTGCAAATATTGCGACCAGATATAGATCTAAATCTTAACAGCTTGCCGTAAGATAATCTGCTAAATGTGGTCACCATTTTCGCTATCAAGCTGTTGATATCCTGGGCTCCAAGATGGCTCGGTGACACTGCGCTGAACACGTGGAAGTTTAACAAGATTTAACAAGATTTGCCATCCAAGCCAAAGGCCCAGATGGCAAGTGGACAAGGAAGCCATTGGCTTATCGAGAGTCCAACAATGTTCATCTACTTATAACCCGCCCTCATGAGATATGTGTCTACCTTATTTTTAAACATATTCACGCTGCTAGCAGTTACACAATCTGTAGACAATTTGTTCCATTCATTTATTGTCCTCTGTGAGAAAGAGTGCTTCCTGATGTCCAATCTACATTGATCCTTTACTAATTTTACCTCATGTCCTCTAGTTCTGCTATCCTTCTTGAGTGAGAAAAACATATTTATATCAATATTTTTCATACCCATTCAATATCTTAAAAACTTCAATCTGATCTCCTCTTAACCTCCTTGTCTCTAGAGTTGTTAAACCACATTCTTTCAAGCGTTCTTCATAACTAAGGTCTCTCAGTTCTGGAATCATTTTAGTTGCTCTCCTTTGTATGCGTTCAAGCGTATCTATATCCTTTTTAAGATATGGTCTCCATGCTTGTATACAGTATTCTAAATGAGGTCTAACTATTGCTTTATAAAGAGGTATAATTAACTTTTTTCCCTTGTATGTTATATTTCTTCTAATCAATCCAAGAATTTGATTACCCTTTGAAGCTGCAATACCACACTGCTCTGAAACTTTCATATCAGCGCTTATTGTAACTCCTAAGTCCTTTTCTTTTACAGTAGTACCCAGAACAGTATCTCCCATTTTATAGTTTACATTCAAGTTCCCATGTCCTGTATGTAGGCATTTACATTTCCCAAAATTGAACAACATCTGCCATTTCTCAGACCATTTCACTAATCTGTCTAGATCGTTTTGTAAATGTTGTTTATCACCATCAGTATTAACTTTTCTAAATAGTTTTGTGTCATCCGCAAATTTCAGTACGTTACTTGTTATACTGTCGTCCAAGTCATTGATATAAATTAAGAATAATATAGGTCCTAATACTGATCCTTGAGGTACCCCACTCAAAACCGATTTCCAATTTGAAACTTCTCCATCTACTACAACTCGTTGTCTTCTGTCAGTCAGCCATTGTTCTATCCAGTCAGTTATACTATCCCCGATACCATGGGCTTTTAATTTAAGTAGTAATCTTTGATGTGGCACTTTGTCAAAAGCTTAATATAAAAGCTTAGTTGGCAGAACAATGATACCTGACCAGACATGTGAACCTCCCAAGGATTTTTTATGGGACAGGATCACAGAAATGTCGACGTATAGAGAAGAGGGAAAAATAACGCTCCCGTCGGACATCCATATTGTACTAACGAGTAGAGTAGGGTGGTGCTACTCTACCAGGTTGTAGATAATAGCAGAATTGGAAGAAACACGTCTTTCGCGAATTGGTTGCTTTCGCGATTGAATGCTTCCCAAAGAAGTTGAATGAACAGATCTTCGAGAGGGTGACTTGCAAGTTACGCAGATAAATTTTTTAACAACCTGCATCGTAAAAGGTCTGGCTGACCAACTGTCACGCTGCATTATCGCTCACTCGAAGCTCGCATGCGACCAACACACGTATAGCCAGCAGCAATGAAATATGTATTTTTCTGTGTTCAACCATCGTGGCATTTCTTGCGTCGAGCCTTCTTGGGAGGCGTCTGACCAATGCAAGGTTTATAGACTGTAAATAACCTGCGCGTCAATAACATTGACTTAGGAATGCAACGAGGTGATTGCCAATTATTTATGCTGCACTAGACTCTGTACGTATAGTTGTCGTTACATCTGGCATTGTAGAGCAAATAACATACTTCTACGAAACACCGAAATAGAAAATCTTCGGCAGTTAGTGTCCTCAATAAATAAAGTTATTTATTTTCAATACGCATTGATATAAATAGTAACACGGTGCATGCGCATTGCGACACACTGCCCATTTTCTGTAGAAGCACCTTATAATATTGCGAACGTTGCAACGTAGCCATTAATGTAGATATTTAATAATTGGACACTCTTGTATGTGTAGACACAGATATACGCGGTGTTTCCAAGATATCACAAGGAAGATATTACAAGGAAGATATCACAAGGAAGAAGCCTGGTTTCGTGGACCTTCTAATTTAATTCTTCAAATTTCGCTTAAACGTTTCTACACGTTATAAACTGGTCTCGTTAAACGTGCTTGGACAAACGCTGACTCTGTGTAGCAAGACGCACGCAGAACGCTACACTTTATGGCACTGCCCGTTGAGTAGAGAGATGACATCGGTAGTATACAACAAAAGATGGGACCATTTATCTATTGCTTTCTGTCCGATCAATCATGTAGTTTTATCGGCGCACTGACGGCGTATGGACATAACAGCGGCAAGGGTGTTGTCTCCAATTCCAGCCAACTAAATATCTTGATTTATAGCGTTGTCTTCTCGCAGTCTGATCTTCAAAGCTAAGTTATCCATGTTCTTAGACCACTCTAGGCACTGTCTTTATTCTTTGCAACTGGTCTTTGTGCTCTTTCTAAATGATTCTAAATGATTCTAAATGCGGCCTAATTACTGAGTTGAATGGATGCATAGTGCTTTCTTCTTGGGTGTTTTTTTGTGTGTCATCAATCCAATAATTGTATTATTCCTAATGTTCACAGTCGTTTTCTTTCACGAAGGCGACTAGCACAGTATTACCATTTCACATTCTACTTGTTCCAGTGTCGTCTGTTTAGAGGTACAGCGTCTGGTCATGTTTATCGTATTATCAAGTTATACAGTTATAAACTATATAATTATGTATTCCATCACCTTGATCGCCTAAATGTGTTTTAGAGAACCACAATGTTTGTAATATAATTTACCGTGTTCTGTTTAACCTTGTTTAACCTTACCGTTCGATACGTTCGCCAACAGGTGTTGACAGTTTCCATTACCTGCAGACACAGTGTATCGGGGTGTATAACAGTAACACCCGTAACATGTTGTATGCAAGTAAGATTTCCACACCGAAATATTTAAATTAAACAGCGCACGATCAAAGTTTATTTTTAGAATATGGTTAATTAAAACACATTTGATGGCCAAGATGTTAATATATATATATATATATATATATATATATATATATATATATATATATATATATATATATATATATATATATATATATATATATCTAATTTATACTGTATGACATGATTTCACTATTAAAACGATCAGACGTTATCTTTGTAAAAACATTACCTGCCAATTGTTAGACCAATTTATTTTGTTTATCAATAACTACTCTTTTCAGGTCTTTGCAAATGTTCCTACTTTCACCTTCCTTGTTGTTTATGTAAATTAAGAATATTATAGCTCTAAATACATGTTGTTTCCAAAGCATTTATGGCTTATTATTTAAGATAACCCGTTATGCCACCGCTAAGACAAAGTATAGTAGACCTTACATGATGAATGTTTGTTTCGGAAACACTGTTTCCATCAATAGTGTGTGTTACTTCTGATTCGTCATCCGATGTCGTTAAAGGCTCCAGACGGGGAAACATCACTGTTTAATCCATGGCATACGAGTCCCAGTGATTTTGAGAAGGCACCCCTTTCATAGATTTGTTTGGCACCTGGAAGGATCCCCTGCGTATGTAGACAAATTCTTGTTGTTTTGGTGACATTTGAAGGGGAGCATCTCCTGTGTTGATTTTCCTCGAAAAACACTCTACAGCAGGTCAATGACATGCCATAATGTGTGCCATTGTGATCATCTCCGAATCGTTAAATAATGATCTGTCCTTATATGATATTGCAGCTTGACCGTCCTGTGTAAGTTGTGTATCGATGCACGAAATAAACATTTCACAATTATCATTTGAAGCGTGCAATATGATACGGGCTTGATTTTCTAATGACGTAACAATCGCCTCGTCGCCCTCAAACAATTTCCCTGGAATTATATCCTTAGTACATATAAAATACAGAAGCAGTTACGTAAGATTTGATCAGAACACATGCGTTTCCGCGGAAATAAATGGGCGTCTCATTTACTGCGTCTTGTTCCCTAATGATAAGGCTTTCATTGCAGCCCCTTCCACAAAAACCTTTTCGGGGTCCCGAGACCCCCCTTTCGTCCAATTTCAATCTTCAAGTACCTAGGTATAGGCTACTTGCCCAACCGTCGACCAGCTGATTGACAAGTTCGCTGCCACGAACGCACGTCGACTGGCGTTAACAAATCTGGATACGCCCCTGTCATTTACCATTACTCTTTGTATTTGATCAGTCTTTCTTTCTCTCTTTCCCATTTCACGAGCTCTGACAATCTTGTACACACGAAACACGCAACCCATGAAACATAACATACACTAAAGACACATCATATTTGTTTGTGATCAGCTTCGCATTGGTAAAATATGTTTCTAATAAACCTGTTAAATTTACCCATTTTGTAGTGCGTTTCTAACAAACATCGCATTGGTAAAATATGTTTCAAATAAACCTGTTAAATTTACCCATTTTGTAGTGCGTTTCTAACAAACATTAGCAGGTAGCATGTTACTGTCATTTCTGAACATTTTTATTTTATCGCATTTTTATTTCTAACTACACTTAATATTAAAATAAATAAATTAATTAATTAATGGATGGATGGATGGATGAATTAATGAATGAATGAACGAAAGATCGAACGAACGAACGAATGTATTACACAGTACTAAGTCCTGTTTCAGCGAGACTTTTTTCGCGTTCTTCAGACTGTTACGGAGGACACATTTGATGTAAGTTAATGGCCAGGGCGTGACCATCACGGCCACCAAAGCATGCGTTCTTTTATCGACACCGCAAGTCATCCTTGCCCTTGTCGTATAACCGTGTTATGTCTGTGTACAACTGTGGTTGTTACGCGTAAAAACTGCACCTTTTATTGTGTAATCTTTGAAGTGTTGCGGTAGTTCACCAGTTAATGAAGACGTTCGCCTGGGAGCGACAGCGTAAATTAGGGTAATTCTTTTCACCCGGCCGACAGCATGTCACCCTTTTACCCGTCTCCCCTGGTATGATGGGTTGAGACCACAATTATGTTTTTATTTTCGTCCATCACAGCGTTTCTTTTGTTCATGGTAGACAAATTCCTAAGATCTTCCGTAAATCGTCACTGCGCAATTAACTTATCGTATTCGCGAAATTGACATAGGTTGTTTGAAAATACTCCCCAAACCTGGATTCTCCAATGTATGCCAAGGCGAGTAACTAGGCTAAGGCGAGTAACTAGTTTTAAAAAGTTGGTGTTTCAGTAAGATACCATGTTTAGGCATATACCGTCATCCACACCGCACTAGTCGTAGCAAACGAAAAGGTTAAAGCAACCCACTTCATTAATACATGTGTCATATGTAATATAGCATTATGCATGGTACGCCTTGTAAATCACACTAGTACCCTGTAGTGTACGATCAATGTGCATGGATCGTCGTTGACATGGATATCATTGTCGCAACTGTCATATATATGTCACTAAGACTGACCTTCGTGACGTCAGGCCGGCCGGACTGGTCACTGAGCCGTTAACCCGTAGGTGTCATACGCAAAACGTTGATTGTCACTTCATTGAAAGTGAGGTCAATAAGCCCATCCCATACGTCAGGGGTTTATGACCGTCTACTGTTCGGCGTAGTTCGGGCGGTCTTGTCGGTACACATCGGGCAAGAAATGATGAATCAGGTGCTCCATTGCTCACAGGCCATAGTGCTTTTACCTTGAGACTGCAGGCGTAAAACAAACACACCCACGCACCCTCCGCACCCCTCGCGCCCTCCGCACCCCTCGCACCCTCCGCCCCTTCGCACCCTTCGCCCCCTCGCACCCTCCGCACCCTCGCACCCTCCGCCCCCTCGCACCCTCCGCACCCTCGCACCCTCCGCCCCCTCGTACCCTCCGCACCCCTCGCGCCCTCCGCACCCCTCGCACCCTCCGCCCCCTCGCACCCTCCGCACCCCTCGCGCCCTCCGCACCCCTCGCACCCTACGCCCCCTCGCACCCTTCGCTCCCTCGCACCCTCCGCACCCCTCGCGCCCTCCGCACCCCTCCGCCCCCTCGCACCCTTCGCCCCCCCCTCGCCCCCTCCGCCCCCTCGCCCCCTCCGCCCCCTCTCACCTCCGCCCCCTCGCACCTCCGCACCCTCGCACCCTCCGCCCCCTCGCACCTCCGCCCCTCGCACCTCCGCACCCTCGCACCTCCGCCCCCTCGCACCCTCCGCCCCCTCGCCCCCTCCGCCCCCTCGCAATTGTAATCAAAATAAAGAAACTATATGACAAATTAAATTTCTTACGTCATGAGAATGATAATTAGTGAAGGATCAGTGTAAATTAGATATAAGAAAGCATTCGTTCTCACAGAGGACAATACATTAATGGAACAAGTTATCTACAGACTGTAACTGCTAGCAGCGTGAATATGTTAAAGCAACACAGACATTACACATTGTTGGACTCTCGATAAGCCAATGGCTTGTGGTCTATTTCTGTAGTTAGGCGTAACTAAACAGACACGTATTGATATCAACGCATATACAATTATATGCCACGGCAACACATTGTTCAGTTTTTCATAACACATTACCGAACACCTCACTGCAATATGAAAGAAACCAATACGTTTCGTGTGTACTAACATATGTCATTAATCGTCGAAAAGGTGTCAAGGCCTGGCTACACTTGGTCTATGTTATTGTCTATATATGTATGTTTCCATCAGCAGAGACGTCGCAATGATTAGACACCAAATCGGAAACTGGGGACATTCTTGTGAACCAGGAGTGATACAAAATTACTGATTGATTAAAATAAATAAATTACTGATTGGTAATTAATTGAATGATTGATTAATTGATACTGTTGTAATTACAACCAAACAAACTGAACGTAGTCATAGTTGTCGCATCAAGCAAATGGCTACATTCCTAAAAAGAATCTCAGTTATATCCAGGCAAGCTATTTCCGGAAAATGTAGCTCGCTTGTATATTTAGAATCACCAATGGTCGACATAGGACATGCATGTTGTTATGCAGGGGCGTGTTATGTTGATATTTTAACAAGATTTGCCACCCAAGCCAAAGGCCCAGATGGCAAGTGGACAAGGAAGCCATTGGCTTATCGAGAGTCCAACAATGTTCATCTACTTATAACCCGCCGTCCCGAATATGTGTCAACCTTGTTTTTAAACATATTCACGCTGCTAGCAGTTATACAATCCGTAGACAATGTGTTCCATTCATTTATTGTCCTCTGTGAAAACGAGTACTTCCTGATATCCAATATACACTGATCTTTTACTAATTTTACCTCATGTCCTCTAGTTCTGCTATTCTTCTTGAGTGAGGAAAAACATATTTCTATCAATATCTTAAACACTTCAATCTGATCTCCTCTTAACCTCCTTGTCTCAAGAGTTGTTAAACCACATTCTTTCAGGCGTTATTCATAACTATAATATGTAGTAATGCGTTATCCTAATATGTTTCAATTCAGAAGTCGGCAAATGAAAGGGCTATAGGCAAGTTTGGTATGTTCATAAATGCTCTGAACTGACTGAGAAATTGGTTAATACATATTGTCGATTTCTGTCACGGTAACTAGACGTTTCAGTCGGTTGAGTTAGTGATATCTAACTCGTTATACAGGACACTAGCAATAACAATACTTGTTTATTTCAGCCATTAATCACGCAAACAACAGTGCTGGTGTGTACTGAATCTAACTAGCAGAGCTTCGCAAATCAGCTTTGTGAATGGATTGGCCTCATAAAACCAGGCCCACTGTCTTTAGAGGAGGCGATAACTGGTAATCACCACGCGGCTCGGGGCCTCAATCACGCGGCGCTGGTGTAGACTCGGCTAGCTCCAATAATGTATTGGAGGGTGTGGATGTGTTTGTTCTAAGTCGTAAACTGTCTCAAAAACTGCCCTGAGATAATAGCGTCTAGTCTATCTGACATGTGCTGCTGTCATTACAGCTAGCAGCAAATCTAGGATGGTGTGTTCTTGTAACTACAGCTACTGGTAACCTACGTGGCTGGTGTGTGCTATTGTTATTATAGCAGCTGGTAGCCCACGTGGTCTATGCTTATGTGGCCTTTGACTGGTAACCTATTTGATGAGTGCTAATGTAATTACAGCTACTGGTAACATAATCGTTTTATGATTTCACGCACGCACGCACGCACGCACGCACGCACGCACGCACACACACACACACACACACACGCACAAACACACGCACACACGCAAGCACTCACTCACGCAGTCACGCACGCACGCACGCACACACGCACATATATGAATAGCTTATGTGATCGTGTGATTACATGTATATTGGTAACTTTTACATTTGCGAGTATAGCCTACGGTAAACTGGGTAACATATGTTTTCCCGAATCTAAATATCGAACTAAATTTGTTCCTAAGCGATGTGGAAATAAGAAGTGCTCCTGGGGTAAACTATATACCTGGTGTCCTTCAAGGATCAACAAGGAAGAAACATCATCTATTTTTTCTATTAAGCCGAATAATGTGTGGAATTGACGAAATAAAGACGGAAATATTAGCTTATGCATATGAGTATATCGAACTATTACCCATAGATGTGCGACTGTATAATACACTAGTTGACTGCATCTTACCAACACCCAATGTTGATTTGCCGTGCAACATTTGCATAAATATGTCAGTGTGGAGAATGGATGTGTCAGTATGGAGAGTGGATGTGTCAGTGTGAAGAGAGGATGTGTCAGTATGGAGAGTGGATGTGTCAGTATGGAGAGTGGATATATCAGTGTGGAGAGTGGATGTGTCAGTATGGAGAGTGGATGTGTCAGTGTGGAGAATGGATGTGTCAGTGTGAAGAGAGGATGTGTCAGTATGGAGAGTGGATGTGTCAGTATGGAGAGTGGATGTGTCAGTATGGAGAGTGGATATATCAGTGTGGAGAGTGGATGTGTCAGTATGGAGAGTGGATGTGTCAGTGTGGAGAGTGGATGTGTCAGTGTGGAGAGTGGATGTGTCAGTATGGAGAGTGCATGTGTTAGTATGGAGAGTGGATATGTTAGTATGGAGAGTGGATATGTCTGTAAGGAGAGTGGATGTGTCAGTATGGAGAGTGGATATGTCAGTATGGAGAGTGGATATGTCAGTATGGAGAGTGGATATGTCAGTATGGAGAGTGGATATGCTAGTATGGAGAGTGGATGTGTCAGTATGGAGAGTGGATATGTCAGTATGGAGAATGGATATGTCAGTATCAGTAGCGGATCCATGGGGGTCTTAGGGGTCTCAAGACCCCCTATGCCATCGAGGGGGGTCTTAGACCCCCCCTGTGTTCGCGGCAAATTTTACGGTAAAGGAATTAGTGTCAATGTAAAGATCCCCGGTTCGTACGTAGAATTACATGACTTCGACTGACTGAGACCCCCTGCCAACAAGCCTAGATCCGCCCCTGAGTACGGAGAGTGAATATGCAGTAATAACGGTTTTATTGTCGTAATGCTTTACCAGTTGCGAGAACCCGTACCTTAGGAATGTGTAAACGTTATTACTTCATGCACGCACGAGTGTACTTACAATGTACGACCTTACAGAAAAACTGACAGCAAACAAACACAACACATGGATGGACTATCACACAAGAACGCACAAGTGTGTGTCTTCGTGTGTGGCACACTTCTTCACTGACGAAGACGATTCCTGCCTGTACAATTTAGTTTTGCAACTGTAGATTCAATTTTATGAGACGATCTAGCTGACAGTCTCCACATGATGGTGTCACCATGTCATCCGAGGTGACATGGTGGCGTGTCGCCAGGAGGTTCCACTAGACACTTGCGTCGTCGATTCTCTACAGGAATTGATGTATTCCTAGCGTCCGTCGACGTAAACCAGCCTCGGGTGACACCCAAATGTCGGTTAACCGTCGTGCCAATAAAATTGACTGTTTAAACTGAGAGGAGCCGACCGTTAGCTATTTATGCCGTAATATATAATAGATGGCATTTGAATAGGGTATCATAAATGTCTGTAAATTAATGCAGTAGAAAAATGTCCGCGAAAGATAAAGTTTTCAGCAAATACCTCACGTTGCTTGATGCAATCATCTGGCAGCAATTACAGCAACATTACAGCATGAGAAACGCGATTGTCATAGAGACAAATTTAAAATATATAATATTTGATGAATAGGTCGAAATACACTGTTTGCATACTGTATGATATATAATACAAATTAATTGGAAAAAGTTGGAAAATTCCATTCTATGGCGCAAAAATAATAATAATGTTTTGAGGGAAAATGTGCGTGAAAAAGTTGCGCAAGAGCAGACACGTACGCACCAAATATTCATAAGTATGTATTAACAAACACAATATTACGATAACGTGCAAAATAGGTTATTATTGGAAATTAATACTAAAGGAAGCAAACTGTGAAAATATCCTGATGACGTAAAATGTATTATTTTTGAAATGCCACTGTTTTCTTTGCATTTAGTGTTCAAAGTTTTTTTTATATAATTGATTACCCGAGCTTGTCAAAGCCTACTTCTCTCTCTCTCTCTCTCTCTCTCTCTCTCTCTCTTTCTCTTTCTCACTCACTCACTCACTCAATCACTCACTCACTCACTCACTCACTCACTCACTCACTCACTCACTCACTCTCTCTGTCTCTCTCTGTCTATCTCTGTCTCTGTCTCTGGCTCTGTGTCTCTCTTTCTCTCCCTCCCTCCCTCCCTCCCTCCCTCCCTCCCTCCCCCCTCCCTCCCTCCCCCCTCCCTCCCTCCCTCCCTCCCTCCCTCCCTCCCTCACTCCCTCACTCCCTCACTCCCTCTCTCCCTCCCCCTTCCTCCCCCTCACTCCCCTCCCTCCCCCTCCCTCCCCTCCTCTCTCTCTATCTCTCTCTCTCGGACGGGTGCAATTAAATAAAAAAATTACCGACTGCGTGATGACAAAGAGTAAAAGCAGATGGGATGTGTTAATTTGGAAACAAGTCACCAGTTAGTTTAGAGGATGTGTGAGGTGTCCCTAATAGTCAACCATTTTTAAAATCCCGTCGATGACATGACGCGTAATACATGGCTACGCTACTATAACTAAGAGCTCGGGTAATCAATTATACAGAAAACGTTTGAACACTAAATGCAAAGAGAACAGATAAAACCAGTTAAACGATATTGTTTATATTATTCTTAATTTATATAAACTACTTGGATGATGATAATTATTATGAAGTTAGATTAGACAAATTGCGGTAGACACGTGGTCTTGAACAAATTAGAAATAAGTGAAGTCTAAACGAGAATTTAGATCAATTATTTATAGTGTTTAAAATGACAGTAGTGTTGTCCCATTGTTTAGAAATGTAGCTAATAATCATGTCATGTGTCCTTGGTTGTATTGATAGTTGCTGACCTAGTGTCCTTTCCTGGACTAATTTGCTGACCAGGGAGACTTGTTGATGGCGGCGCATCAGTTAAACGAATAAGTGCGAAATCCGGTGGAGTAGGTGCGAAGTAATCATTTATGTGCGAGGTCCGGCCATCTCACCTTTGACATTTTACATAGCGAAGTAGCAATTTAACGATGAACGGTCAAACAGACGAGAACGTGGCCAAAATACAAAAGAATCGCATTTCACGGACAGACAACGACGTCCTTATTTGCCGAACGAAGTGGTAATTTAGTAGTGCGTTGGACAAATCAGTTTATTTTAGAGTCGAACGATTCTCTAGGAGATGCCGTTATCCTGTTAATGGAGCAATTTAATTCCTACGTTAATGCGATGTGTTATTTTAAAACCTGTTATGACACTGTGACGGCACAAACAGCGGTTTTAATATTTTCATCGGACAATCAATTATTTATTGTTTTGTCTGGAAAGTTGGCATACTTACTTAATCATGGGTAGAGGCAACCCGTAACAATCATTTATCGACTGTAGCAGAACAATCGTGTATCCACGACAACGCGTGTCTGATCCTAGTCAGAAAAAATTAACCACTTATCGTGTCCGGAAATAATGCAACGTTATAGTAGCAACAATGACGCTTGCTGCTGGTTAACAAAACAAAATCACAACGCTAGCATCAGAACGCAAAAATAAATGAATAATGTCTGTAGCAATCGAGCCCGCGTTGACATAGCAATACCATTGTTTTCTGCGTTCAGCAAATCTATCGCGGAAATTCATTAGGTGTGTAATTATTCACTTTATTAAAATCATGTTTGCAACTGAAGGATATAGATACACCACGACACGTACAGATACACCACGACACGTACATATACACCACGACACGTACAGATACACCACGACACGTTCAGATACACCACGACACGTAACCTTAACCGACGTGCAGCATCACGATACAAACTCATACTGACAGTTTCTAAGACATCATTGGAAATATAAACCACGCGCATTGCATGACGATTTTGACGACACCGATCTCGATATCCCTTGCATTACTCATTTATACGAGATCGACATCTGTATATTAAAATTTGCTATTCCGAGCAGCCTCTATTGGATAGAGCTTTCACATTATAGCAACACAACGCGATTTGGGGCGTAGCTTCAAGTTGTTGTTAGTAGGTCGAATGTGTGATGCCTCGTTTGAAAGAAACACATCATGCAACATCCCATCGGGGGCAGGGGCTTGAATGCATCGTAAACGACAATCACGGAACGGTTCAGAAGTTTACGACTTTCAAATAGTCAGTAGATCTTTCATCATATTGTAGCAGAACCGTTCGAATTAGGGAGCACTCGGTACGAATGAGAATTTAGTGTTTAGATATACGCTTCGCGAGCAGCAGGCAGGTGTGCCACTGTAGTAGGCGCACCAAGTTGGTGCAGTAACCTGGGTAGACACAGCATCAATATTCTCCTCTGTAAATCACGTCTTCGTGGTGGGTTCCTGATTCGTGCAGAAAGCGCATGTAGAGTATTTAGTGCACTGCTTTAATACTAAGGACTAGACAGAACTCTATGAGATGATTGTGAAACTAAGGGTGGTGTTTCAACAACAGTCAAGAGTACACGAGTGACAGCTGGCTGCACGGCACTAGTCGGCGGTCTACGACAACTAAACCCACACATCGTGGTACGACTGCCAAAGCTAATCCTTAATTGACTGGAAAAGCTTTCGGCAAGATTGGATAACATTTTTATTAAAAATAGTAGAAAATAAGCGTTTTACAATGTTGCTTCCCCATTGAAAAATGTGTTGAATTTGCCAATATACACGTCGAATGATCTTAATCAAGTCATTTTATATGCACGCTGAAGTAAAGAAAGTAATGTAATGAACTAAGTAGCTGAAGTGCATCCAACAACGCCCACACGTAGTTTTCCTGTCAGGTAGCTACTGGGAATAGATCTACCCGTGAAGTAATCGCCCCCTGATACCTGGTTGTTAGCAGTCGACAAACACAAACCTAGACGGCCGACGTCAGTGAGCGGGCCCTAGGTGTACCGTGAGCGTGGGTTCTGCGTCAATCATGCATCGCCCTCCTGGTAACGTGGCACGCTGCCAGGTTTGCATTGTAACGTGGGTTGCCAACTTTTACCTGTCAACTATCACGCATAAGCCACGGTTTTACATTAAATGTCACGGTCTCACGACAAAGTTCGGAAATCTCACGCATATTTTCATCATTAAAATTATTAAAAAAAGTTGCGAAAATGAGACATTATTCACATAGTCTAGTGTGTGTGTGTGTGTGTGTGTGTGTGTGTGTGTGTGTGTGTGTGTGTGTGTGTGTGTGTGTGTGTGTGTGTGTGTGTGTGTGTGTGTGTGTGTGTGTGTGTGTGTGTGTGTGTGTGTGTCGCAAGCGAAGAGCTCAGTTACTTTTATTTGTAATATCCGCGTTTTACCTAATAATGGGTGTATCGCGGTGACCGATTGGTCAACAGCTGACCATCAACCAATGACATTTCCTGCTGGAAAACAGTGTAAGTTGAAGATGAGTTTTGGAATAAAACGTCTTCTCAGGTTTCCAAGTGCTCCTGACACCCACTGAGGTTCATGGGTTGGGGGACTTCGTGGCCTGCGACCCCTGGATCCGGCCTGGGAAAAATTATCACGCACGCCTAAGAACCCTCCAGAGGTTGCCAGGCACCAAAGAGTTACCTCTGTGTACTAACACTATGTCACGTTGGTCGTCCCAGTCGCTTTCCAAATAGACGTCATGTTTGAGAGTATCACCTGCTCTCAAAATAAGCCTAACTGTTTCAATGCATACACCATACACACACGCACTCAGCTGGGTGGTAAATATTTGCTTCCCATTGCTTTACGGTAACATGTTAATCTGGAGTTAAAGGGCAGCTGGACAGTAACGGTTGTGTAGGAAGAACACATGCCTTCTTGAGAATCAAGCCCAAGTGTTACATGTACTGGTAAACATGTCATACCATTTGTCCACCAATAATTATGTTTTGTATTAATAAAACAATATTTTATCAGCCCAGCCCGGTGCGCTTTATGACACCTAGCGTCAATACTATGACGTCACGTGTTCTTTGTGGTATAACGTGATTATACAACTTCAGTGCAAGTTTGGTCGCCGACCCTGAAAACAACCAGAAGAGGGCGGGAGGGGGGATGAAGCCAATCACACCCAATCAGAAAATTACATTACTCTTTCGTCTGCCTTCGTATATAGTAATATTTACTGTTGCAAATTTAAAAGTAATTAAGCTTACACACAAAAACACATAACAACGAACAAGGTATGCCAAATTATATTTCCCTTCTCTCGATTCGGTGGGTTAATGGGTTTGTGGTCCCCTGGGTGTTTTGTTTTTGGACGTCTCGTAAAATCCTTTTATTTTTTATACTTAAGTGTTAACTTGGCTTTACTACAAATTATGCATCGATAACACCGTTAGCTGTCCGTGCCGACATATCCATGACGTTTGTAGCCGCCACGCGGTGAGCAGCCACCGAGGAACGCCGTGGACGCGCGGTCTCCGCCAGTCAACTGGAGGGCCATCAACCCTCGCTTCCTGCCCTGGTACTTGCGTGCTCGAGCATCCGGTGGCGTGCATCCCCAGGTCCCCGTCTTCCACGGCAACGGATGGTCAAGACAAGCGTTTGATGATACTGCAAGCTATACGTCGACAAGGTACGAACTCGGATACTTAGAAATAGTGTTATATCACATTAATAGGCCTTATATAAACGTAGTATTCTCTTTCAATGTCACACTACACTTGTTCTTTTATTATTATTATTACCAGTATTATCATTATCATTATCATTATCATTATCATTAATATTCTCGTCGGTGTATTATTATGTTTAATCCGAGATATGACAATAACTTGCGCTATTTTTAGGTATTTGTTAATGAATTGCATTATGTAAATCAGCCCAACGGTATCAAGTTGGTAATGTGTAGTCCTTCCGCTAGGGCCCAAGGTCGAATCCCTTTTATTGCTTATCGAAACCTGACAAAGTTAGTTTTCACACTCCGTTGTTCGTAATAATTATTTTCGTTATACATTTTACTCATCGTGTAATATTAGAATATTTTCTGTAACAATGAATGAACTTCATTATTACAGAAAAGTCTCTTCCGAAAACAATAAAAGTATTTCACATTTCGAGATAATAAATCATAAAGAGACGGCTTAGATTTCCAAAAGAAATGTTGGTATGGGTATTCAGGAGTTAAAATCAAATGTTCAATCATATCACGTGAGTATCTAACTTTGTTAAGTTCATATTTTGCTATGGTGCAGCACCAGAAATTGGACATTTAGTACATCTTATCAACATATTGGCGAACAAGACAATAGAGTTGGATAGTGCAAGATTGCTTGGTATGTCTCTGCCAGGTCGTCACGCAAGGGTCGGCGCTGTTGCGTTTTCTGGTGCTGCCATGGTTCTTGCATAGGTCGAGTGATGGCGCTGCTGCTCCTACTGGTGCTTCTACTCATCACATCCGGAGCAGTGGCCGCCATATTATATGCCACCGGCGGCAAGGGTATGTTTCAGTGTCCAACATTCTATCATCACTGTCGTTGTTGCCATTCTCAACTGTGATATTAAACTAAGCTATTTTGCTAATAATATCTAAACTAGGTCTGGCCTATGTCCGGTTAAAGAAGCTTACTTTGCCTTGTAAATACCATTACACAAAATTGCCGTATATAATCTGGCATCAACAATAACGAAAACAATAATCTTGCTCTGTATAGTTGAAACAAAGCCGACTCGACAGAAACTCTCAACCCTATGAGTCATTCCCGAAATCAAAGTGTCAGTCTCAGTAGTTGATGTCGTGTCAATCGTTGTTGTTGGTAACATTAATGCCAGTTCCCGCCTGTCCTGGAGCCGGTTTCATTAGACGGCGTAATGTTCGCTCAACAATATTATATTAACGTAACTTTACGACCAATTCTAGTTACGACGTCGTAAATAAGACTTACGCCGTCTCATGAAACCGGCTCCTGGAGTTAGTCATCACACCTCATAAGTCCTGTGGTCCGTGACGTAGTTGATGAGGTTTGGTCAGTTCCCGACCAGGTTACAGTCGTTCTTGTTGCTGTACCAGGCGACGGCGGCAACGGCAACGACAATACTCTTTCGACAGACGCAGGGAATTCGGCCACCACCGAGGTACCACTAGTCTACGGTACGTCGAAGATACTAACTTTGTATTGTCAATGCAATTATTATAACACGTTGATGGCAACAGCATAACAACTATCCTGAATATTAGGAATGCTACATGTAAGTGAAGACTTGAATTGACGTACTTATAGAGGGTTCTACGATGTTATTATATTTTAACGCAACTGTTTGAAAGATAAATGTGATAACGTGATAACGTGAATTATTATAATGATATCAAGCTCGATAAACGTTAGACGGCATACATTTAGTAAATGACAATTCGGTGTGAGATAACATACTTCTAGAACACAGATAACGTGATCATGATGTTTTAAGAGTGTTCTTCAGCTATTAGAAGCTAACAATTATTGCATCCACATATTCGTTCTCTGAACGTGCCCGTTATCATGTAGTAGACACTGTCATTTTCTTGTGTAGAATATGTCCGCGGGGAGGCTGTGGTGCCGTGCAGCAACTTCACGACCGGAATCCTGTTCAACACAACTAGTTTACAGCGTTTTGCCGAGTTATTTTGTGATAAGGTGATACAATACAAGGGATGAAACGAAATCTCATACGTTAACCCATTTTGTTGATTTTAACACTTATGTTTATAATATTAGATATGCGTAAATGGTGTATTGCAGTGGTTAAACCACACGTATTGGAACACATTATGTAGCGACTGTGTAAATGATATATGCATATATAAGAAACAAAACTATCAAGGATGGACAACACGTAGATTAGAAAATAATGCATTATCGTTAAGCCAATGGGTTCCTTGACCACACGATACCCGGAGCGTATTGCTGTGGATGGCAATATTGTCTAAGCCTGGTTAATTCTTGCTAAAATGTTAGTACACGGTGTAAGTTCTATTTTAGGTGGCTATTGTGATTCTTCAAAGTTTTCTTGCCGATCACTACCACAACTGCACCATTGACACACACGGGTAATTATCGCCGTATTCGTGTTCAAATAAGCTGCTTCCGTACGCACAACGCCGTTGAAATATATAACTGACAATATTGTGATGGTACGATGCGAATAAACTTGTCATGTAAGGCATTCTCTGTTGCTGGAGTAATTTTCCTTGTGTGTGCTCTTTTACGTCGCCTGGCATAGACATCAGGTAGAATAGACCAGCGGCTTTCAGTGTCTCTTCCGAAAGACACATGCACTGTGTAGTGAACGAAGTTGGTTAATATTCGAAACAGCAGCATGGTGGTCTCGAACCCCAGTCCACCATAGTGTTGCTGACACAAGTCACACTACTAACATTAAAATAGTCTACGTTTGTGCAGCGCCCTTTTGGAAGCGGTGTTCCGATGATTTAAGAACACCAGATCTATTTTAGTATATAGTATGTTGTAAATTGTAGTTGTAAAATACAAAACGATCGTGAGCTTGGTGTCCTGTTTCAGCCAGAAACCCCCTAGCGTACACTTCGGCGTGACACTGACTGGTCTGACGCCAGTTCTGTCGCTTGGATCGCTACCGGCGCTTCTCGACGAGCTCTTCAAGCGGGAGGTAACAAACAACTCAAGTCGTCTGTTTAACAACTGCGATAACTCGACACAACCGCCGCAGTTCAGTTTTGTTATTGAGACGTACACCCAAGGAACGTTGACTGACGATGTTAGTTATATTGCCACTGAAACAACAACAGCGACACCTAGTGCACACACTGATACACTGAAAACAGTAGGAACGTTGAGGCCGAATACATCACGACCACCAATGATCCAGTTGACTACAACAACTATCATGCCAACGACGTCAAAAACAACAACTATGACGCCAACAACGACTACGTTTCACACGTCATCAACAAAACCCACATTGTCAACGACTGCAACGTCAACAACAAAAACAACCACATCTTCAACAATAACTCAATCATCAACAACCATCGGGCCACGAACAGTGACTTTGCCCAACAATTTGACTGAATCACCGATAACGACCATTCCATCAGCTGATACTACATCAATAATTACTAAGCGATCAACTACGACTAGGCCACCTGAAATTACTACCATTCCACGAACAACGAGTACGCCAACAGTACCAGTTACGTCACCAATAACAACCACGCAACCAAAACAAATAACGACGTCATCAACGAAGCTGACGTCACAAACGTCACAAACAACGTCAC
>OY759267.1:48309972-48367472 GCA_963662155.1 Lamellibrachia columna
AGATCAACGGTCGACAAAGTGACAGACCAGACGTCAACTGTAGCAAGTTCAACTGCTGACTCTGAAGTAACCTCGACGAAGATCATATCAACGGTCGACGAAGTCACAGACCAGACATCAACTGTAGCAAGTTCAACTGTTGACATAGAAACAACCACGGCGGAGATCAGATCAACAGTCGACGAAGTGACAGACCAGGATTCAACTGTAGCAATCTCAACTGCTGACTCAGAAACGTACTCGACTGAGATCAGATCAACCGTCGACGAAGCGACAGAGCAGACAGCAACTGCAGCAAGTTCAACTGTTGACACAGAAACAACCACGACGGATTTCAGATCAACGGTCGACGAAGTGACATACCAGGAGTCAACTGTAACAATCTCAACCGCTGACTCAGAAGCAAACTCGACGGAAATCAGATCAACGGTCGACGAAGTGACAGACCAGACATCAACTGTAGCAAATTCAACTGTTGACATTGAAACAACCACGGCGGAGATCAGATCAACGGTCGACGAAATGACAGACCAGACGTCAACTGTAGCAAGTTCAACTGTTGACATAGAAACAACCACGGCGGAGATCAGATCAACAGTCGACGAAGTGACAGACCAGGGGTCAACTGTAACAATCTCAACCGCTGACTCAGAAGCAAACTCGACGGAGATCAGATCAACGGTCGACGAAGTGACAGACCAGATATCAACTGTAGCAAGTTCAACTGCTGACTCTGAAGCAACCTCGACGAAGATCATATCAACGGTCGACGAAGTGACAGACCAGACATCAACTGTAGCAAGTTCAACTGTTGACATAGAAACAACCACGGCGGAGATCAGATCAACAGTCGACGCAGTGACAGACCAGGAGTCAACTGTAGCAATCTCAACTGCTGACTCAGAAGCATACTCGACGGAGATCATATCAACGGTCAACGAAGTGACAGACCAGACATCAACTGTAGCAAGTTCAACTGTTGACATAGAAACAACCACGGCGGAGATTAGATCAACGGTCGACGCAGTGACAGACCAGCCATCAACTGTAGCAAGTTCAACTGTTGACATAGAAACAACCACGGCAGAGATCAGATCAACAGTCGACGCAGTGACAGACCAGCCATCAACTGTAGCAAGTTCAACTGTTGACATAGAAACAACCACGGTGGAGATTAGATCAACGGTCGACGCAGTGACAGACCAGCCATCAACTGTAGCAAGTTCAACTGTTGACATAGAAACAACCACGGCAGAGATCAGATCAACAGTCGACGCAGTGACAGACCAGGAGTCAACTGTAGCAATATCAACAGCTGACTCAGAAACTTACTCGACGGATATCATATCAACGGTCGACGAAGTGACAGACCAGACATCAACTGTAGCAAGTTCAACTGTTGACATAGAAACAACCACGGCAGAGATCAGATCAACGGTCGACGCTGAGACAGACCAGACATCAACTGTAGCAAGTTCAACTGTTGACATAGAAACAACCACGGCAGAGATCAGATCAACGGTCGACGCTGAGACAGACCAGACATCAACTGTAGCAAGTTCAACTGTTGACATAGAAACAACCACGGCAGAGATCAGATCAACAGTCGACGCAGTGACAGACCAGCCATCAACTGTAGCAAGTTCAACTGTTGACATAGAAACAACCACGGTGGAGATTAGATCAACGGTCGACGCAGTGACAGACCAGCCATCAACTGTAGCAAGTTCAACTGTTGACATAGAAACAACCACGGCAGAGATCAGATCAACAGTCGACGCAGTGACAGACCAGGAGTCAACTGTAGCAATCTCAACAGCTGACTCAGAAACTTACTCGACGGATATCATATCAACGGTCGACGAAGTGACAGACCAGACATCAACTGTAGCAAGTTCAACTGTTGACATAGAAACAACCACGGCGGAGATTAGATCAACGGTCGACGAAGTGACAGACCAGACATCAACTGTAGCAAGTTCAACTGTTGACATAGAAACAACCACGGTGGAGATTAGATCAACGGTCGACGCAGTGACAGACCAGACATCAACTGTAGCAAGTTCAACTGTTGACATAAAAAAAACCACGGCAGAGATTAGATCAACGGTCGACGCAGTGACAGACCAGCCATCAACTGTAGCAAGTTCAACTGTTGACATAGAAACAACCACGGTGGAGATTAGATCAACGGTCGACGCAGTGACAGACCAGACATCAACTGTAGCAAGTTCAACTGTTGACATAAAAAAAACCACGGCAGAGATTAGATCAACGGTCGACGCAGTGACAGACCAGACATCAACTGTAGCAAGTTCAACTGTTGACATAGAAACAACCACGGTGGAGATTAGATCAACGGTCGACGCAGTGACAGACCAGACATCAACTGTAGCAAGTTCAACTGTTGACATAAAAAAAACCACGGCAGAGATTAGATCAACGGTCGACGAAGTGACAGACCAGACATCAACTGTAGCAAGTTCAACTGTTGACATAGAAACAACCACGGCAGAGATCAGATCAACGGTCGACGCAGTGACAGACCAGACATCAAATGTAGGAAGTTCAACTACTGACATAGAAACAACCACGGCTGAGATCAGATCAACAGTCGACGCAGTGACAGACCAGACATCAACTGTAGCAATTTCAACTGTTGACATAGAAACAACCACGGCGGAGATCAGATCAACGGTCGACGAAGTGACAGACCAGGAGTCAACTGTGGCAAGTTCAACTGTTGACATAGAAACAACCACGGCAGAGATCAGATCAACGGTCGACGAAGTGACAGACCAGACATCAACTGTAGCAAGTTCAACTGCTGACATAGAAACAACCACGGCTGAGATCAGATCAACAGTCGACGAAGTGACAGACCAGACGTCAACTGTAGCAATCTCAACTGCTGACATAGAAACAACCACGACGGAGATCAGATCAACGCTCGACGAAGTGACAGACCAGGAGTTAACCGTAGCAATCTCAACTGTTGAACTAGAAACAACCTCTACGGAGATCAGATCAACGGTCGACGAAGTAACAGACCAGACGTCAACTGTGGCAAGCTCAACTGCTGCACTAGAAACTACAACAGAAACAAACGTAATATCGACAATTGAATCGTCAAATATTGAAACAAGTACAAATACTGAAGTGACATCCTTAGAGGGAATATCAACTGTCGAAACAGACACAGACACGAAACAAGACGCCGTGACATCGCCGTATGAACGTAGCACCACTGCGACCGATAGTTCAACACAATCTGCTAAAACAGATGGCACTTCTGCACAATCTTCTTCCACTTTTGAATTAGAAAATACTACAGCCACAATGTATACCAATCCAACAACATCTGAAGAGATACAAGAAACTCGCAGCGTACCACCAACACTTTTTGAACGAACAGTGACAACAGGCGAAAATACAGCACCAGCAGTGTCAGAGATGGACTTAACTGCTTCCACTACATCGACGAATACGGAAGAGTCAGTGACGTCTCATGCAGAGGAGACCGCCACTTCGACTGTTGCCACGCCGGCTGAACCGACATCAACATTGACGAACCCGGACGAGAAAACACAAACGGAGGTTAGAACAACGCAGATGGCAGCAACAACTGCAAAAGCAGACACATATGTAACAAGTTCAAAGTACGAACCTACAGCTTCAAATGAAGATACATTGTTAACCTCTGCCGAAGAGACAAACGACACAACTGCTGTCACAATGATGCCAACAACTGGGTCCGGTTCGGAGATCGACACATCTACCATATCACAAACAACAAAAGGATTTGATGAAACAATATTGACAACTGAGGATATACATAAAACAGCACCTGACACGTATTCAATTCGTGTGTCAGACGCCACTGGTACTGCAGACATAAATACAACTCCATCAGGAACAAAGACAATATCTGAACAAGCAAACAACAACAGAGAAGACAATGCGACACATACAACACCAACTCAAAGAACAACATCAACAATAGCATCGACGTCTGAGGTAGGCACACAAACGCGAGACGTTTCTACCACAACTGTGGGGAAAACAGACGCGCAATCGACGATGACAGTGACGACAATCGAACAAGAAACAAGCACGGAAGGTAGGAATTTAACAATTTTATTAACGCTTTCTACTAACATAAACGTGGCAGAAGCTACAACTAACAACACGAGATCGACGGTGTTGGCAACTGTTCATTCGAAAACTACTACTACAGTTATTGAAACATATCGTAGACCGGAAAATACTTCGACGGTAGATCTGTCGACCGTCGAAACGGAAACTACTCTTTCTGACATGGAAACTACACTGACAACCACTAACTACGAAATAACACGTTTAAAGAACAATATAAGCCAGGCCATCGTGCCAACGGCTAAAATAGAAACAGCAGCATATATTAAAACAACAACGGGAGCTGTAGATTTGCTGTCTACTATTGGATCAGAAATAACTAGTTATGATAAAAATAACAAGTCAGGACTAGCAAAGAGAGACCAGGTTAAAACATCAACAATCACACCAGATTTTGTTTTTTCGAATGCTGAAAATGATACTACGGTTGCAGATGCAGCCGTAGTTTCGACATTTCCAATTGCTTTGGAAACAGATTCATCAACGGTAAATAAAAACACAACAACGTCGACAACAGAAGAAAACAGAACATTGCTTACATCACCGCAAACATCGGATACACACATGACTACCTTTGATAGATCCGAACCAGTAGTTTTGACAACTGCTGAACAAGAAACTAAATCGATCCTTATTGAAACAACGGAGAAAGCAGTATCTACAGCTGAGTTGGAAATAACATCGACGGTAGATGTGGCGACCGGTGGATCGAAACGTACTGTTTCCGACAAAGAAATGGAAAAACCATTGCCCAAGACATCAAAAACTATCGACAAAGAAATCAAAACAACGACAGCAGCTGAGGAAACAACGCAAACTGTTGAAATTAACTCAACAACGGTAGTTGACACGAACACGCCAATTCGTGAAACAGATTCAACAGCGGTAGTTGACAAAACAACACCACCTCTTGAAACATATTCAACAATGCCAGTTGGCAAAACAACACCAACTCTTGTAGAAGATTCAACAATGGCCGTAGACACAACAACACCAACTCTTGAAGCAGATGCAACAACAACAACAGTTGACAAAACAACAAGAAATGCTGAAATAAATTTAACAGATGCTGTTGAAACAGATGCTATACCCAGAGTTGACACAACAACACCAATTTTTGAAATAGTCGCAACTGCGGTAGTAGAAACAACAACACCAACCGTTGAAATATATTTGACAACGGCAGTAGTTGATACAACAACACCAATTGTTGACATAAATTCAAAAGCGGTAGTTGACACAACAATACAAACATATTCAACAAAGGCGGTTGACACAATAACACGACCTCTTGAAGCTGATGCAACAACTACAGCTGACAAAACAATTACACTTGTTGAAATACATTCAACAGCAGTAGTTGACACAACAACACCAACCCTTGAATCAGATTCAACAACGGCTGTTGACACAATAACACCGACTGCTGGAATAAATGCAACAACCACATTTCACACAACAGCATCAATTGAAACAGAATCAATGGCGACTGTTGACACAACACCAATTGTTGAAACATATTCAACAGCGGTTACTGATACAGCTACACCAACTCTTGAAGACAATTCAATAGCGGCAGTTGATACAACAACAGAAATTCATGAGGCAGATGCAACAACTACGGCTGAGACAACAACACCAATTGATGAAATATATTCAACAAAGGTTGAAAGAAAATCAAAAACACCAACTGTTGAAACAGATTCAACGACGGCAGTTGACGCAACAACACCAACTCTTGAAACATATTCAATAGCGGTAGTTGATACAACAACAACACCTCTTGCATCAGATGCAACAAATATGGTTGACACAACAACACCAATTGGTGAAACAGATTCAATAGCGGTGGTTGACACATCAACAGCAACCCTTGACGCACATTCAATAACGGCAGTTGACACAACAACAACTACTGCTGAAACACATTCAACAGCAGCAGTTGACACCATGACAACAACTCTTGAAGGAGATTCAACAACAACATCACCTCTTGATGCAGATGCAACAACTACCATTCACACAGCAACACTAATTGGTGAAGCAGATACAACTGTCGTTGGCACAACAATAACAACGAGCACACAAACTGCTGAATCAGATTCAACACCGGCAACAACATTAGTTGAAGCTGACGCAACAATGACAGTTGACACAACAATGACAGTTGACACAACAATGACAGTTGACACAACAACATCAACACGTGAAGAAGATCCAAAAACGGCCTTTGACACAACAACGCAAACTCCTGAAGCAAATTCAAAAACGGCATTTGCAACTACTACAGTTGACACAACAACATCACTTGTTCAAGCAAATTCTTCAGCGGTAGTTGACACAACAACACAAACTGTTGAATCAGATGCAACAATTACGACTAACACAACAACATCAATTGGTGAAACAGATGCAACAAAGGTAGTTGACACAACAACAACCACATCTGCTGATGCCGATTCAACAAGGTCAGTGGTTGATACAACAATAACAGCATCTGTTCAAGCAGATTCAACAACTACAGTTGACACAACAACACCAATTGTTGAAGCAGATTCAACAGCGGAAATGGACGCAACGACTCCAAATGTTGAAACAAATTCAACAATGGAAGTTGAGACAAAAAAAGCAACTGTTGAAGAAGATTTAATTACCCCAGTTGACACATCAAAACCAACAGGTGATTCAACAACCACAGTTGACCCATTAACACAAACTCTTGAAGAAGATTCAACCACGGCAGTTGACACAACACCAATTATTGAAACAGATTCAACAACGGCAGTTGACACAAAAACAGCAACTGCGATAACAACAAAACCACATCAAGCAGATTCAACAACCACAGTTAGCGCGACATCATTTGTTGAAACAGATTCAATAGCGGTAGTTCATACAACAAGACCAACTCTGGAAACAGATTCTACAACGGCAGTTGACACAACAACACCAACTCTTGAAGAAGATTCAACAGCAGCAGTGGACACAACACCATCTCTTGAAGCAGATGCCACAACAGCAGTCGACACAATAACACCATCTGTTGCAACAGATTCAACAGCGGCAGTTGTCGCAACAACACCACCTCCTGAATCAGATGCAACAACTACGGTTGACACAACAACACACATTGGTAAAACAGATTCAATAGCAGTAGTGGACAAAGCAACACTCACTCTTGAAGAAGATTCAACAACGGTAGTTGACACAATTCAACATCTGGAAGCAGATTCAACAACGGCAGTTGACATAACAACACCACCTCATGAAGCAGATTTAACAACCACAGTTGATACAACAGCAATTGTTGAAACAGTGTCAATAACGGTAGTTCATACAACAAGACCAACTCTTGAAACAGATTCAACAACGACAGTTGACGCAACAAAACCAACTCTTGAAGAATACTTAACAGCGGCAGTTGACACAACACCATCTCTTGAAGCAGATGCCATTACGACAGTTGACAAAACAACACAAATTGGTGAAACAGATTCGACAGCGGTAGTTCACAAAGCAACAACAAATGCTGGGATAGATACAACTACAAATGTCACAACAACACCAGTTGTTGTAGCGGATGCATCAACTACGGTTGAAATAACAACACTAATTGGTGAAACAGATTCAATAGCTATAGTGGACGCAGCAACACACACTCTTGAAGAAGATGCAACAACTACAGTTGTCACAACAAGACCAGTTGTTGAAACAAATTTAACAACGGTATTTGACGCAACAACACCATCTGTTGAAGAAGGTTCAACAAAGGTAGATGACACAACACCAAATCTGGAAGCAGATTCAACAAATACAGTTGACCTAACAACATCACCGCATGAAGCAGATTTAACCACCACAGATAACACAACAACCACTGTTGAAACAGTGTCAATACCTGTAGTTCATACAACAAGACTAACTCTGGCAACAGATTCAACAACGACAGTTGACACAGCAAAACCAACCCTTGAAGAAGATTCAACAGCGGCAGTTGACACAACAGAACATCTAGAAGCAGATTCAACAACGGCAGTTGACATAACAACACCACCTAATGAAGCAGATTTACCAACCACAGTTGATACAACAACAGCTATTGTTGAAACAGTGCCAATACCTGTAGTTCATACAACAAGACCAACTCTTGAAACAGATTCAACAACGACAGTTGATACAACAACAGCAATTGTTGAAACAGTGCCAATAGCGGTAGTTCATACAACAAGACCAACTCTTGAAACAGATTCAACAACGACAATTGACGCAACAAAACCGACTCTTGAAGAAGACTCAACAGCGGCAGTTGACACAACACCATCTCTTGAAGCAGATGCCACAACAACAGTCGACACAACAACACCAACTGGTGCAACAGATGCAATAGCGGTAGTGGACACAGCAAAACCATCTGTTGCAACAGATTCAACAGCGGCAGTTGACGAAACAACACCACCCCTTGAATCAGATGCAACGACTACGGTTGACACATCAACACCAATTGGTCAAACAGATTCAGTAGCGGTAGTGGGCACAGCAACACCCACTCTTGAAGAAGATTCAACAATGGTAGTTGACACAACACAACATCTGGAAGCAGATTCAACAATGGCAGTTGACATAACAACACCACCTCATGAAGCAGATTTAACCACCACAGATAGCACAACAACAACAATTGTTGAAACAGCGTCAATACCGGTAGTTCATACAACAAGACAAACTCTGGAAACACAATCAACAACAGCAGTTCATACAACAAAACCAACTCTTGAAGAAGATTCAACAGCGGCAGTTAACACAACACCATCTCTTGAAGCAGATGCCACAACAACAGTCGACACAACAACACCAACTGGTGCAACAGATTCAATAGCTGTAGTGGACACGGCAAAACCATCTGTTGCAACAGATTCAACAGCGGCAGTTGACGAAACAACACCACCCCTTGAATCAGATGCAACGACTACGGTTGACACATCAACACCAATTGGTCAAACAGATTCAATAGCGGAAGTGGACACAGCAACACCCACTCTTGAAGAAGATTCAACAATGGTAGTTGACACAACACAACATCTGGAAGCAGATTCAACAACGGCAGTTGACATAACAACACCACCTCATGAAGCAGATTTAACAACCACAGTTGATACAACAACAGCAATTGTTGAAACAGTGTCAATACCGGTAGTTCGTACAACAAGATCAAATCTTGAAACAGATTCAACAACGACAGTTGACGCAACAAAACCAACTCTTGAAGAAGACTCAACAGCGGCAGTTGACACAACACCATCTCTTGAAGCAGATGCCATTACGACAGTTGACAAAACAACACAAATTGGTGAAACAGATTCAACAGCGGTAGTTCACGAAGCAACTACAATTGTCAAAACAACACCAGTTGTTGTAACGGATGCAACAACTACGGTTGACATAACAACACTAATTGGTGAAACAGATTCAATAAGTGTAATGGACGCAGCAACACACACTCTTGAAGAAGATGCAACAACTACAGTTGTCACAACAAGACCAGTTGTTGAAACAAATTTAACAACGGCATTTGACGCAACAACACCATCTGTTGAAGAAGGTTCAACAAAGGTAGATGACACAACACAAAATCTGGAAGCAGTTTCAACAAATACAGTTGACATAACAACATCACCGCATGAAGCAGATTTAACCACCACAGATAACACAACAACCACTGTTGAAACAGTGGCAATACCGGTAGTTCATACAACAAGACTAACTCTGGCAACAGATTCAACAACGGCAGTTGACACAGCAAAACCAACCCTTGAAGAAGATTCAACAGCGACAGTTGACACAACAGAACATCTAGAAGCAGATTCAACAACGGCAGTTGACATAACAACACCACCTAATGAAGCAGATTTACCAACCACAGTTGATACAACAACAGCTATTGTTGAAACAGTGCCAATACCTGTAGTTCATACAACAAGACCAACTCTTGAAGCAGATTTAACAACCGCAGTTGATACAACAACAGCAATTATTGAAACAGTGCCAATAGCGGTAGTTCATACAACAAGACCAACTCTTGAAACAGATTCAACAACGACAGTTTATGCAACAAAACCAACTCCTGAAGAAGACTCAACAGCGGCAGTTGACACAACACCATCTCTTGAAGCAGATGCCACAACAACAGTCGACACAACAACACCAACTGGTGCAACAGATTCAATAGCGGTAGTGGACACAGCAAAACCAACTGTTGCAACAGATTCAACAGCGGCAGTTGACGAAACAACACCACCCCTTGAATCAGATGCAACGACTACGGTTGACACATCAACACCAATTGGTCAAACAGATTCAATAGCGGAAGTGGACACAGCAACACCCACTCTTGAAGAAGATTCAACAATGGTAGTTGACACAACACAACATCTGGAAGCAGATTCAACAACGGCAGTTGACATAACAACACCACCTCATGAAGCAGATTTAACAACCACAGTTGATACAACAACAGCAATTGTTGAAACAGTGTCAATACCGGTAGTTCGTACAACAAGATCAAATCTTGAAACAGATTCAACAACGACAGTTGACGCAACAAAACCAACTCTTGAAGAAGACTCAACAGCGGCAGTTGACACAACACCATCTCTTGAAGCAGATGCCATTACGACAGTTGACAAAACAACACAAATTGGTGAAACAGATTCAACAGCGGGAGTTCACGAAGCAACTACAATTGTCAAAACAACACCAGTTGTTGTAACGGATGCAACAACTACGGTTGACATAACAACACTAATTGGTGAAACAGATTCAATAAGTGTAGTGGACGCAGCAACACACACTCTTGAAGAAGATGCAACAGCTACAGTTGTCACAACAAGACCAGTTGTTGAAACAAATTTAACAACGGCATTTGACGCAACAACACCATCTGTTGAAGAAGGTTCAACAAAGGTAGATGACACAACACAATATCTGGAAGCAGTTTCAACAAATACAGTTGACATAACAACATCACCGCATGAAGCAGATTTAACCACCACAGATAACACAACAACCACTGTTGAAACAGTGGCAATACCGGTAGTTCATACAACAAGACTAACTCTGGCAACAGATTCAACAACGGCAGTTGACACAGCAAAACCAACCCTTGAAGAAGTTTCCACAGCGACAGTTGACACAACAGAACATCTAGAAGCAGATTCAACAACGGCAGTTGACATAACAACACCACCTAATGAAGCAGATTTACCAACCACAGTTGATACAACAACAGCTATTGTTGAAACAGTGCCAATACCTGTAGTTCATACAACAAGACCAACTCTTGAAGCAGATTTAACAACCACAGTTGATACAACAACAGCAATTATTGAAACAGTGCCAATAGCGGTAGTTCATACAACAAGACCAACTCTTGAAACAGATTCAACAACGACAGTTTACGCAACAAAACCAACTCTTGAAGAAGACTCAACAGCGGCAGTTGACACAACACCATCTCTTGAAGCAGATGCCACAACAACAGTCGACACAACAACACCAACTGGTGCAACAGATTCAATAGCTGTAGTGGACACGGCAAAACTATCTGTTGCAACAGATTCAACAGTTGCAGTTGACGAAACAACACCACCCCTTGAATCAGATGCAACGACTACGGTTGACACATCAACACCAATCGGTCAAACAGATTCAATAGCGGTAGTGGACACAGCAACACCCACTCTTGAAGAAGATTCAACAGCGGCAGTTGACACAACACCATCTCGTGAAGCAAATGCCATTACTACAGTTGACACAACAACACAAATTAGGGAAACAAATTCAAAAGCGACAGGAATTGCTGGGATATATACAACAACTACAATTATCACAACAACACCAGTTGTTGAAGCAGATGCAACAACGGCATATCACCAAACAACACGAACTGTTGAAGAAGATTCAACAACGGCAGTTGATTCAACGGCACCAACTGCTGGGATTGATGCAACAACTACAGTTGTCAAAACAAGACCAGTTGCTAAAACAAATTCAACAACGGCATTTGCCGCAACAACACCAACTGTTGAAAAAGGTTCAACAACGGTAGTTGACACAACAAGCAATCTGAAAGAAGATTCAACAGCGGCAGTTGACACAACACCATTTATTGAAGCAGATGCCACAACAACGGTCGACACAACAACACCAACTGGTGCAACAGATTCAATAGTGGCAGTTGACGCAACAACACCACCTCCTGAATCAGATGCAACAACTACGGTTGACACAACGACACACATTGGTGAAACAGATTCAATAGCAGTAGTGGACAAAGTAACACCCACTCTTGAAGAAGATTCAACAACGGTAGTTGACACAACACAACATCTGGAAGCAGATTCAACAACGGCAGTTGACATAACAACACCATCTCATGAAGCAGATTTAACAACCACAGTTGATACAACAACAGCAATTGTTGAAACAGTGTCAATAACGGTAGTTCGTACAACAAGACCAAATCTTGAAACAGACGCAACAAAATCAACTCTTGAAGAAGACTCAACAGCGGCAGTTGACACAACACCATCTCTTGAAGCAGATGCCATTACGACAGTTGACAAAACAACACAAATTGGTGAAACAGATTCAACAGTGGTAGTTGACGAAGCAACAACAATTGCTGGGATAGATACATCAACTACAATTGTCACAACAACACCAGTTGTTGTAGCGGATGCATCAACTACGGTTGACATAACAACACTAATTGGTGAAACAGATTCAATAGCTGTAGTGGACGCAGCAACACACACTCTTGAAGAAGATGCAACAACTACAGTTGTCACAACAAGACCAGTTGTTGAAACAAATTTAACAACGGTATTTGACGCAACAACACCATCTGTTGAAGAAGGTTCAACAAAGGTAGATGACACAACACCAAATCTGGAAGCAGTTTCAACAAATACAGTTGACATAACAACATCACCGCATGAAGCAGATTTAACCACCACAGATAACACAACAACCACTGTTGAAACAGTGTCAATACCTGTAGTTCATACAACAAGACTAACTCTGGAAACAGATTCAACAACGGCAGTTGACACAACAAAATCAACCCCTGATGAAGATTCAACAGAGGCAGTTGACACAACACCATCTCTTGAAGCAGATGCCACAACAGCCATCGACACAGCAACACCTTCTGTTGCAACATATTCAACAGCGGCAGTTGCCGAAACAGCACCACCCCTTGAATCAGATGCAACAACTACGGTTGACACAACAACACATATTGGTGAAACAGATTCAATAGCGGTAGCGGACACAGCAACACTCATTCTTGAAGAAGATTCAACATCGGCAGTTGACACAACACAATATCGTGAAGTAGATGCCATTACTACAGTTGACACAACAACACAAATTAGTGAAACAGTTTCAAAAGCCGTAGTTGACACAGCAACAACAATTGCTGGGATAGATACAACTACTACAAATGTCACAACAACACCAGTTGGTGAAGCAGATGCAACAACGGCATATCACCAAACAACACCAAATGTTGAAGAAGATTCAACAACTGCAGTTGATTCAACGGCACCAACTGCTGGGATTGATGCAACAACTACAGTTGTCACAACAAGACCAGTTGCTGAAACAAATTTAACAACGGCATTTGACGCAACAACACCAACTGTTGAAGAAGGTTCAACAACGGTAGTTGACACAACACAAAATCTGGAAGCAGATTCAACAGCGACAGTTGACATAACAACACCACCTGATGAAGCAGATATAACCACCACAGATAACACAACAACAACAACAATTGTTGAAACAGCGTCAATACCGGTAGTTCATACAAGACCAACTCTGGAAACAGATTCAACAACGGCAGTTGACACAACACCATATATTGAAGCATATGCCATTACTACAGTAGAAACAACAACACAAATTAGTGAAACAGATTCAATAGCGGTAGTTGACACAGCAACAACAATTGCTGGGATAGATACAACAACTACAATTATCACAACAACACCAGTTGTTGAAGCAGATGCAACAACGTCATATCACCAAACAACACCAACTGTTGAAGAAGGTTCAACAACGGTAGTTGACACAACACAAAATCTGGAAGCAGATTCAACAATGGCAGTTGACATAACAACACCACCTCATGAAGCAGATTTAACCACCACAGATAGCACAACAACAACAATTGTTGAAACAGCGTCAATACCGGTAGTTCATACAACAAAACCAACTCTTGAAGAAGATTCAACAGTGGCAGTTAACACAACACCATCTCTTGAAACAGATGCCACAACAACAGTCGACACAACAACACCATATGTTGCAACAGATGCAATAGCGGTAGTGGACACAGCAACACCAACTGGTGCAACAGATTCAACAGTGGCAGTTGACGCAACTACGCCACCTCCTGAATCAGATGCAACAACTACGGTTGACACAACAACACACATTGTTGAACCAGATTCAATAGCGGTAGTGGACACAACAACACCCACTCTTGAAGAAGATTCAACAACGGTAGTTTACACAACACAAAATCTGGAAGCAGATTCAACAACGGCATTTAACATAACAACACCACCTCATGAAGCAGATTTAACAACCACAGTTGATACAATAACAGCAATTGTTGAAACAGTATCAATAGCGGTAGTTCATACAACAAGACCAAATCTGGAAACAGATTCAACAACGACATTTGACGCAACAAAATCAACTCTTGATCTGGAAACAGATTCAACAGCGGCAGTTGACACAACACCACCTTTTGAAGCAGATGCCATTACGACAGTTGACACAACAACACAAATTGGTCAAACAGATTCAATAACTATGGTTGACACAACAACATCAATTGTTGAAACAGAAGCAACAACGGCATATCGTCCAACATATCGTCCAACAACGCCAATTGTCGAAGAAGATGCAACAACTGCAGTTGTCACAACAACACCAACAATAACAACGGAATTTGACGCAAAAACACTAACTGTTGAAGAAGATTCAACAACGGCAGTTGACACAACAACGCAAAATATTGGAGAAGATTCAACAGCGGCAGTTGACAAAACAACATCAACTCTTGATGTAGATGAAACAACTATGGTTGACACAACTTCAAATGTTGATACTGTATTTGACACAGCGACGCCAACTGCTGGGATAGATGCAACCGCTACAATTGTCACAACAACACCTGTTGTTCACACACATTCAACAACGGCATTTGAGGCAACAACACCAATTGTTGAAGAAGATTCATCAACGGCAGTGGACATAACAACATCACCCAATGAGGCTGATTCAACAACAACAACAACAACTACAGTTGACACAACAACATCATTTTTTGAAACAGATTCAATATCGGTAGTTGTCACAACAACACCAACTCTTGAGGAAGATTCAACAGCGGCAGTTGACACAACACCAAATCTTGAGGCAGATGCAATAACTACAGTTGACACAACAACACCAATTGGTGAAACAGATTCAACAGCGGTAGTTGATCCAATGACGCCGACTCTTGAAGTTGATCCAACAGCTGCATTTTACACAACAACATCACCTGTTGGTGCAGATGCAACAACTACGGTTGACACAACAACACCAATTCGTGAAACACATTCAACAGTGGTAGTTAGCACAGTGGCACCTACTCTTGAAGGAGATTCAACTGTTGCAGTTGACACAACATCACCTGTTGAAGCAGATGCAACAACTACGGTTGACACATCAACATCAATTCGTGAAACAGATACACCAACTGTAGTTAACTTAACGGCAACAACAACTGTTGAGACAGATTCAACATCGGCAGTTAATGCAAGAACACATACTGTTGAAGCAAATTCTACTGTTGAAACAACAACACCAACTCTTGGAACAGATGATATAACTGCACTTGACACAACAACACCAATTGTTGAAAGAAATTCAACAACGGAAGTTGATATAACAACAGCAACCGTTAAAGAAGATTCAACAACGACAAAAGTTGACACAACACCATCTCTTGAAGCAGATGACACAACAACAGTCGACTCAACAACACCTACTGGTGCAACGGATTCAATAGCGGTAGTGGACACGGCAAAAACATCTGTTGCAACAGATTCAACAACGGCAGTTGACGAAACAACACAAATTAGTGAAACAGTTTCAAAAGCGGTAGTTGACACAGCAACAGCAATTGCTGGGATAGATACAACAACTACAATTGTCACAACAACATCAGTTGGTGAACCAAATGCAACAACGGCATATCACCAAACAACACCAAATGTTGAAGAAGATTCAACAACGACAATTGACACAGCAAAACCAACCCTTGAAGAAGATTCAACAGCGGCAGTTGAAACAACACCATCTCTTGAAGCAGATGACACAACAACAGTCGACACAACAACAGTTGTTGAAACATATTCAACAGCGGTAGTTGGCACCACAATAACAACTTTTGAAGCAGATGTAACAACGGCAGTTGACACAACAACACGAACTGTTGAAGCAAATTCAACAGCGGTAATTGTCGAGACAGATTCAACAGCGATAGTTGACACAATAACACCAACTGATGAAACATATTCAACAACGGCAGTTGACATAGCAACACCAATTGTTGAAACAGATTCAACAAAGGCAGTTAACACAACAAAACCAACTGTTGAAGCAGATTCAACAAAGATAGTCGACACAACAACATCGGAGATAGCGTCAACCACCGGTGTAACCTCTTCAGCTGATGCAACTGAAACTTCATCGGCCGATAAGGAAGTAACATCGGCGATTGCTTCAAATATTGATGAAGCTGAAACCACATCGGTAGATATGGAAACAGCATCCGCGATCGCACCAACCACTGGTGTAGCCTCTTCGACCGATGTACTAGAAACTACATTGGTAGATAAGGAAACTTTATTCGCGATATTTTCAACCACTAGTGTGGCCATATCTACTGATGAAGTAGAAACTCCATTTGCAGATAAGGAAACCACATCGGGAAATCCATCATCCTCTATCGTGGCCTCAACTACTGATGAACATAAAACTACATTTGTTGACGATGGAACAACAGCGACGACTGCATCAACCGTTAGAGATGCTTCATCTACTGGTGACTCTGAAACAACATCTTTAGATAAAATGGCATCGGCGATCCCATCAACCTTTAATCTGGAATCATCAACGGGTGAAATAGAAACCACGTCGACATATCGGGAAATCACACTGACAATCATATTAAATTCAACAGATTCCGCAAATACTGATGAAGCAACAACATTGGTAGATGATGATGATACAACGTCGGCGACACCATCAACCACTAGTGTGGTCTCATCAACTATTGATGTTGGAACTACATCGGTAGGTAAAGAAACAATAGATACGAAGGCACCGAGCACTGGTGTAACCTCTTCAACCGATGAGTCCGAAACTACATCGACGAAGGCATCAACCAATAGTTTGGCATCATCTAGTAGTGCATCGGAATCCACATCACTAAATAAGGAAACAGTTTCGGCGATCGTAACAACCACTGATGAGGCCTCATCTACAGATGATACGTCATCTGTAAACAACAGTACATCTTCTTTAGAAACCACGTCTTATTTGCCAAAAACAAACACAACTGTTGTGAGTATAACGACATCAACTATCGTACGGGATACATCACAGACTCACTCGCCATCGGCAGTAACAACATCTACACCTGACACAGCATCATCCAAATTAAGCACAACAAGCATATTTAATACTGCCACACACCCTCCAAGTAATCAAACACTATTGAGAACAGAATCAGCTCAACGAACAACGCATGGTGTAGAGAGTTTAGATACGAAAGAGCAGACTAGTAGTCAAACCGCGCCAGTGACACCGACTCGTGCTGGTGACAAACGCAACATTTCGACATCGCTCAGAGTAAATACATCTACTGTTGGAAGCGAGGGCACCACAACTCCGATTGTCGACCTGACGACAACTACACGGACTACGTTCATTTCGACACAGGGCACAAGCACAGAGTTTTCACCTACCCGTCAAACTACGATATTCACCACGGTGGTAACGTCTTTACCTATCCAGACGACAACTATGACAGGTAATCACAACGCTATCTGTTTGGTTATTGTGACTTTGTTTAATTCGCGCAGCCTAACAGTTGACTACCTTAACCATTGCTTACTCTTAACCTTGCTTGCTTACTTGCGTCTATCGAGTGGGTTCTACGAATCACAATGATGCTTCATATTCATATGTTAAACTTGCAATACTAATTTAACGTATCTCGAATGGTTACTATAAACTATAACGTTTTAACGAGGCATGTAGAATGTCATAATCTACACACAGTGAGACACAATAATATGAATGTTTACCTTCCTTGCAGTGGATTTCCCCTTTTGTCAACGCTACTGACTCAATTGATGTTACTCAACATATTTTGTATACCGAGGACGGTATTTGTGGTTGTTAGATTTGTTCGTAAACTACGTTTCGCAGATACACCGGAATCTCTCTCGGAGGTCCATGTGTTCAAAGTACCAGGAATATAAAATATTGCCGTGCTAATGGTGCAACTAGGACAAACACCACGTATGGCCGGGTGGATCCACCGTGCTAGTGGTGCAACTAGGACAAATACCACGTATGGCCGGGTGGATCCACCGTGCTAGTGGTGCAACTAGGACAATTACCACGTATGGTCGGGTGGATCCACCGTGCTAGTGGTGCAACTAGGACAAATACCACGTATGGTCGGGTGGATCCACCGTGCTAGTGGTGCAACTAGGACAAACACCACGTATGGTCGGGTGGATCCACCGTGCTAGTGGTGCAACTAGGACAAACACCACGTATGGCCGGGTGGATCCACCGTGCTAGTGGTGCAACTAGGACAAATACCACGTATGGTCGGGTGGATCCACCGTGCTAGTGGTGCAACTAGGACAAATACCACGTATGGTCGGGTGGATCCACCGTGCTAGTGGTGCAACTAGGACAAACACCACGTATGGTCGGGTGGATCCACCGTGCTAATGGTGCAACTAGGACAAACACCACGTATGGTCGGGTGGATCCACCGTGCTAATGGTGCAACTAGGACAAACACCACGTATGGTCGGGTGGATCCACCGTGCTAGTGGTGCAACTAGGACAAACACCACGTATGGCCGGGTGGATCCACCGTGCTAATGGTGCAACTAGGACAAACACCACGTATGGTCGGGTGGATCCACCGTGCTAATGGTGCAACTAGGACAAATACCACGTATGGTCGGGTGGATCCACCGTGCTAATGGTGCAACTAGGACAAACACCACGTATGGCCGGGTGGATCCACCGTGCTAATGGTGCAACTAGGACAAACACCACGTATGGCCGGGTGGATCCACCGTGCTAGTGGTGCAACTAGGACAATTACCACGTATGGTCGGGTGGATCCACCGTGCTAATGTTGCAACTAGGACAAACACCACGTATGGCCGGGTGGATCCACCGTGCTAATGTTGCAACTAGGACAAACACCACGTATTGCCGGGTGGATCCACCAGTGGTGGTAACTATATCACTACTGGTTCAAGAGGATGCACGATAACAGTTTTTTGACTGGGGGCCGCCAAAATGTGAATTGTCGTGGCGAGAATAAGAACTGACTAAATTAGACACCATCAACAGCGTACTTAGCCAATTTTCAAATGATGAATGCCCGACTCGTGAATTTATTGTACATATCAAACCATTTTACTTAATCCGTCATATTCAAACCCAATAACTTTCTCCGTTTAGACCCCTTCTCAGTTTTATGAGAACAACCTATTAAAAGGAACATTTTAAAACCCCTACTGCCGTGACATATTTTGTGGATATGTGGAATAATTTGCCCAAGTCGCAACATGTTCCACATAGCGAAAGTCAACTATACAGGCCATGGCATCTTTCAATTGCTCATATTCCAATGGAACGTTCTTATTACGTCATATCTCACCACCAGCAGAACTCGTCAGACTTGTTTTGTTAGCGTATCGTTGCAACGTCGTGTAACTACAAAAACTGATGACGTTCACAGCAATGACGTCACAATTACGTCGCATGCGTGATGCTCAATGTGCCCAACCTCTGCGCATGTGTGAACTTGCATCTTATCACATGATATTGTGTTTGTGGCGCCACTGTTGGGGCGTGTGCAGTGAGACTTGCATTCCTTAGAGAGAATATAATTTTATTCATAATGTAAATAAATGTAATAACGAGTAGAAAAAAACGACCCAAGTACCTGGGTTGAGCTAAGTAAATTTTTAAATAGTTGGCATGCTGTGGTAAATAATAACAACAGTAAATCATAATATGATGCAGGTGCTACCTGGTGGCGAGCGCCATTTTAAAACATGTTTAATTTTTTTATTTATATAATATAAAATAAATGTTTATATAAGACAAAAAGTCCATAATATATACATAAAATAAAAATACATGCACGCACGCATGCACACACATGTTGCGCATTAAAAGCACATATATAGGCTCGTTTAGTGTATTTCACAGTGATAATTGAGAAAGATGTTTCATGACATAATAATCAGTAAAAAGACATAATATTTAGAAATAATTCACATTATACACAGTTGTGACATATATGTATCTAGGATGAGGTATGTAATATACCAGTGGTATGGTCAACAGATTGTATGAGACTTCTTAAAATGAAAATGTCTGAAAATTACAAGTCGATATTTATGATTGTGTCACAGCAAGATTTTCCATGACATAATAATCAGCATAGAAATAATAAAAAATGCATGCAGTTGTAAACATATGTATTTAAGTTGAAGTCTGCAATGGACACACAGGTTTACTATGTTGCATGGTCAACAGATTGTACGAGACTTCTTATATATCAACAGTGTGACCCTTCATTTGCCTAATTTATGCTTTTTAGGGCTACAGCCTAGGCTAGCGTATTGCATAGACTATGACCCAGAAAGCAACATGTAATATATACATGCAAGTATACGTGTGAGTTATTTCTAAAGTCTTTCTACTGATTATTATGTCATGGAAAATCACGATCATAAATATCCACTTGTCATTTTTAGACATTTACCCTTGTAAGAAGTCTTGTACACATACACATATATAGGTTAATAATACCTTACTAATCTAACATAGATGCAATATGTACATTAACAAGATTAAAATAGTTATTATCAAAGGCAATGGTTATTACCATACATAAGGCATGATCTGTAAAAAGTTTATGTCTTGACACTTTTTTTCACATTTTAATTTCTCATGGCACGACTGCTAATAATTTTTTATTATTATTTTTATTGACATTCCTAGTCAATATCAAATGCAACACCGACTTGGCAATAACATTGTTTAATTTTAACGTCTTCACAAATTATTAAAAAAATACTATATCGATTTTGAAACCTTTTTCACATTTCATTTTCTCATACGTACTACTATATCATAAAACTATTTTTAAAACCAGGTCTGCAATTTGAATTTTTTATTGACATCTTAGTCAACATCACATGTAACACAGACTCGGCGTATAATATTTGTTAAACGTTGACATCTTTAAAAAATCATATGTCGCAAAATACTTTGATTTTGAAACTGCTTTCACATTTAAGTTTTTATGGATACTATCATCTCCTAAAACTATATTAACAACCATATCTACAATGTAATATTTTATTGACATCCTAATCAGTGTCAAATGCACTAGTACCTAGTCCTTGACCTTGGTCTAAGTCTAGGACTAGAGTCAGACTCGGCTATACAATTTATTAAAAGTTGACATCTTCCAAAACCCATATCTTGAAGTTCTTTATCTATTTTGTAACTGTTTTCACATTTCAGTTTCTCGTGGCTTCTGTCGTACCGTAAACATATAACATCCCTAGACGTAGTCAATTTGAAACGCATCACCGTGACACCGAATCCGAGTCGGCTGGTTTTCTTAATAATGTTCTGAACATACGCGGTTAGTTTTTACCAAAAAAAAAAAACATTACTTCACTTGATATCTAGAATACAATTACTGCATAATAATATTTTCTGGTTACATTTGCGTAAAATATGCTGCTTTCAATGAGAAAACACGCGCACCGTTGACGTACCTTTGGCGTGTTTTAATCTCAATTGGGTCACATCCGGTGTTTGAATCGGACTTGACATTGCCTCAACTTCCTTATAAGGATAAATTGCAACCTCGTGTATTACTTTGACGAAAAACATAAAATATTTCATATTACAAGTTGTAAACTGGTTAGAAATCAAACTAACATTTTATTAGTAGACACACGTGGTGTTGTATTGCTTATATGCTTTGGGCTATCATTTGATAACAGTTACGAAGCAAATGTCAATTCCCGTTGCTAAAAAACATGACGATTGCCACTGGAGCCATGTCATGGCTGCTCAAAACGAAAAGCCTAAGGTATTGTCACTGCTCGCTTACGTTATGTGACTGCTCGCTTCGCCAGCTACGCTGACGTGGCGCTCGCTATAAATATGATGACGTAATTTCAAGTCTTGGTTCAAACCAGTGTGGCTCATATTTGCATTTGAACAAAGTGAATGAAGTTAACAGAGGAGCAAGTTTTACACTTTTACTTCTTTTTTTGGATTTATACCAAATGATTTAAAGTTAGTCTTTAATCTTGATTTGTTAATTTCTGAAGCATGTTATATTACTTCGTTATCGCTAATATCCTGGATCAGTGCGTTATACGTATTTAATTTCTTAATGTTAGTTTTGAAGGGTACAGTCAGTACAGTCAGTTCAGTTATTGGACTTTGTTTAGTGTCAGAGTGGTAGATGACAAGATCAGGGCGATCAGTGGTAACTTACACCTCAGGTGGGATGGTAAGTTCACCAAGATGGTAAGTTCACCAAGATGGTAAGTTCACCAAGATGGTAAGTTCACCAAGAGATTTCCCTGGAAGATCTGTAATAACGTGAGCATCAGGCATAACATAATTGAGGCAGTTTCCGAGATAATTAGAATGCAGTTATGCCTCCATGTAGTTATGCCTCCATGTAGTTATGCCTCCATGTAGAGCCATGTCAGGACTGAACTTGTTAGAGTGTGTTGCCGATCCTTTATTTGATTTTATGATTGAGCCTATATGTCAGTGGCTGCAAGTTATTTGTGGGATTTTCAAGACGTTTACAGGGGTATAGCCCGGATATTGAAGGGGGTGCCCACCTGAAAAAATGGGGTTGCATGGTTGACACAAATAGGCTGAAAAAAGGGATGTCTAGCTGAAAAAGGGTTACCATTCAAGATAAGAAAAAAGGGAGTTGCACCTCTAGCTACACCCATGGTTTAATAAAACACGCATCATATTTATTTTTTTCCCTACCTCATCACAATCACATTATACATGGTTCTATGAAGAGCTCGAATGCGAAGGAAATCATTGTTGTCCGTCCTACCGTCGTTGTTGATGACTTTTCGTATTCTAGAGCTGCAAAAAAACAAGTTAACGGAAAAAAGTCAAGAAATAAATGTATTCACATTTCTCAGGTAAATAAATAAACTTTGGTGGAGTTGTTTTCTGCGACGTATTAATCACATAACCATTCGTATAGGTTAGTGTTCGCTAAACTGCTAACCTACCATATTTTTTCAATAAAGTGCCCGAGGGGTATTTAGATTTTGATTGATAGCTAAATTCATATCTTTTAGTTAAATAAAGTATATTATTTTATTTCTGCATCACAGTGGCATACCATATTCACAAACAGCGGCTGAACTAATAATAATGATGATAATAATAACAACAATCAGTATAACCATTACAACCATAATAATAACAACCATTATAACCATTACAACCATAATAATAACAACCATTACAACCATAATAATAACAACCGTAATAATAATAATAACAATAAACAATGCTAACAATTGTAACAGCAAATAAACTTAACTATAATGCAAAAGCAATAATTATAATATTACACAATCCGCTTTTAATCCGCGGCACAACTGGGCCTACAATGTAATGGAAGCAGTATTCACCAAGTGGCGTTGATTATTTAAAGAGCTGATGATTGGTCAATTATTACTTTACTGCATGCGGCGCCGCCTGGTGGCAGACTAACTCTCTTTCTGTTCCACATAGGTCCATGTGCCTCAATTCCGTGTCAGAATGGCGGTACATGTATAGAGGACGCTACAGATGACCGTGGCTATCGCTGTCAGTGCGGTTACTCGTGCGGCTGCGCAAATCTAGCATCCGGTCCAAACTGCCAGCAAAGTGAGTGTTCCCTGTCAGGGACCGGTACGCCAACGGGTGATAATGAGTGTGTTAATAATCGCAGTATGCTCAGCAATTCTGACAATGTGTTGATGGAAAGGGATGCACGCAATTGTGCCTATGAATACGCATAGTCTTCTGTGAAGAGGGACACAATCGTAACTTAACTGAGGTGACAAATCACACAAAAGAAAAGCACAGTGTAAATCTTATTGAACTACTTCACCTAATTAATTAATACAATTATGGAGCTAGGAATATTTCGATATGTATACACGCATATCGAAATACACGTGTGTCTGTGCGTGCGTGCATGCGTGCGCGCGCGCGAACACACACACACGCGCGCTCGCTCGCACGCACGCACGCTCGCACACACGCACGCACGCACGCACGCACGCACGCACGCACACACACACACACACACACACACACACACTCACACACACACACACACACACACACACTCACACACACACACACACACACACACACACACACACACACACACACACACACACACACACAATAGTGTTCGCAATAACTTGTGGATGTACCGACATCGCTAAAATGTAGTACAAAACTGTAATACTTTTGAATTCAACACACAAAATATACAGTACAACATGACTCACAGTGCGGTATATGGACGATCTACCTGAGGTGCTAAAAATGAATGTGACAAAGGAAAAACAGTATTACCATTATCTTAGTTCAAAATGTTCTGAAGTTTTATGATATTCGCTAGTAATGTACATAATATATGCATCTTGTTGTCACTGACTGTCTTTTTGACCAGCCGCAAGGATACTGTCCTAAGCGGTACATAACGTTAATACCATTTGATTCTATATGCATTTATATGTTATTTACCTATTTATTCCCCGAACAATGCAGCTACGTTGACATTAATGTCGTTGATGTATTTGTAGGTGTAGGAAATGTATGCGATCACGGTAACGGATTTTTCCCAGACCCAAACAATTGCGCTGAATTTATTCATTGTGATAATGGAAAAGCTGTCAAAACTGAATGTCCGCCTACTCATAAAAACCGACCTTTGACATTTAACCCCGCAACAAACAGATGTGATTACGTGGTGAACGTACCTTGCGCTAAGTCAAACAATTGAATGATCATTTGGCATTTTTTTAAATATTATAATTGTATAGAATATGGCAGCGCTTGAACGTTCACAGGTTGATCGTAATAAGTTATTTTCCAATGATAAGATATTCAGCCAATAATTTTGTTTCGGACTGTTTCGTTAAGAACTACTCGCTTTGTCACAGATGACGCGCAACCATCCGTGACAAACCGTGTCAACGAAACAGATCACAAACAATAGTGCAGCGAATATTGCTTTGAAAACACTATTACATATACGAGTACGATATTATATACATTTAGATGGCAATGCATTTGGGTTATATCTGTTACCGGAAAGCATGTCATTGCAATACCACGAAGGTAGGTCAGACGTTAAACTGTATAATATAGCGCTAATACTAAACACTGGCTAATCACATACTAAGTGTGTGTGTGTGTGTGTGTGTGTGTGTGTGTGTGTGTGTGTGTGTGTGTGTGTGTGTGTGTGTGTGTGTGTGTGTGTGCTTGCGTGCGTGCGTGCGTGCGTGCGTGCGTGTGTACGAATGGACCAAGTACATGTAACTTATTATTAGCCTGCAGTAAAATGCTTATGACTGGCTGAAAACCCAGAGACAAGTTCCCAACAGTCGCAAATTAGAGGCCAGACCACACTTAAACTTCCTGTGTTGTGTCACTAATGAATGTATGACATAGCGAATTTTAATATATGACATTTGAAAACAAAAGTGCTTGCGACTGCTTGTGACTGTTTGCGACTGCTTGTGACTAACGACTCGTTCCAATTCACATAGGAATCGGTCACCCTTTTCTAGAAATGCCACCTAAGTTACGACCCAATACAACTCGACTGATACGAATCGGGTCGTAAGAGTGCGTATACGCTACGATCTGACACAATCCGCTACAACTATATAAAAACTAGTTGAGTCGTATTGAGTCGTATGCCTGGCTTAACACTCTTTACATTAAGCTTCCCCGGTAGTTGCTGTATATAATTAACACTGCATACCAATTGATATATACCCGAACCTACGCATTAGTGATGTTTCCTCTCTTGGCGGAATCAAGGTCGCTGCTTCAGGTAACACAGTCGTTAGTGACTGTGCCATCGCCGCTTGCACTAGTGGGAACAAGTAGTGAATAGCTCATCTAAAACCAGCCTATAATATGTACACTGTACTAGTAATTGAGCATAGCCAAATGACACTAGTCAATAATAGCTGCGTTCGCTGGACATATGTACGTTCATAAAATGTGTTATTAAGATACTAACTCATATACTGTAAAACATATTCAATTATGCGTTTTGTAACATTATTATATTTTTATCATGTTGAGAAAATAATTGACAATTGCTTTAATTGGGAACATTTCACGATTATTTTTATCACTTACCGTCAGTAACGACGTTGCGTTAATGATATGTAACTGTAGCATGTAATTTGTAATGTAATAATCTCTCGTGTCGTACCTCTTAGGGATTCCGCACTGCAATGCCACGCTCAGCTTCGTGGCGCACCCTAGCGACTGTTCGCTGTACTACCAGTGCATATTCGGCCGCGCGGTGACGGAGCGCAGCTGCTCCCACGACACCACCGAACTCGTCTTCAATCCCGTCTCTCAAAGGTGTGACTGGCCGGAGGAAGTTGCGTGCGCGAACGCCACACTGGCCAGTCTATTCCAATAAACGTGGTCCTCGCGAGCACCAATTGTGAAACGGAGGAACTGACAACGATGAAATCGAAGTACTAATTAGTAACTGAAGTTCTATTAACTTCGTTCTAAGAATGATGTGATCTAATGGCGAAAGAATGAATACCTTCTGGTCAAAACGGTAAACCGTGTATTGTGACTTCTCATTATGAATTGCATAATACTGAGATATAATTTCGAACGATCGACGACTGCAGATGGATAACTTCAAATCCGTTTCAACCATCAAGTTGCTAATGCGTTCCATGTTTCCCTTCGTCGTACGGCGGACAGCAATTGCCCATACGCTTGATCTAACTACATCCGGAATGACAAGAATTGCATGCCGGGTGATTAAGACGCAACCATGGAATCACGCAATGTCGGCAGATGGCGAAATAATAATTATACTTTGTGCAATTAATAACGTGTACAAATTGTAAGTATAAATAGCTATGCTTTTATTAGATCAACATGTCACTTTGTATGAGCTAGAACTGACATTTTATTATAATTCGTCAACAGGATATCTACACATATTAAACATAATGTGTATAATCGTTGCGTTGAGTGACACGCGTCACGAGAACTTATCTCAGCGCTTTCCAAATGTGCAGCAATGTGTTTTTATAGCTTTAGTATGTATTTAACGGTGTGTTTTAAACAGAAAAGACGCCATACACCAGTTGGACGTAGTGGCGAAGCCGTTGTAAATTTTGTATTTATTATATTTAAGCCACGTGTTCATTATAACATTGATATGTGTATATATGTATATGTATATATATATATATATATATATATATATATATATATATATATATATATATATATATATATATATATATATATATATATATATATATTAAGTATTATTAAAAGCGTACATCCGTACTGTGAAAACAACTTCAGTGATTGTCCTTCTGTCAAACCTTTATGTGTCAGTAATTTGATTTGCAGTTGGGGCCTGACTAGTTTTTGTAATGATGTGCATGTCTCCAATATAACCTAATCATAGTTCGTGTTGATTAGTTTTCTTTTATAACTGTTTGCCTCTAAAATATGCAATTACTTGTCCCCATGACAGCAAATACTCCGTTCCTTACATCAGCACTTAACAGGCATGTTAAAGTGTGTCACTAAACATGCGTGGACTAAATATCAATGAGAGTCACGAATCCAGTCAGAACGAGTGCAGATGTAATTGTTATGCAATTGGTAAACTACAGGTATTTCTACTTTGTTTGAATACGTGTAATGCAGTAGTCTATTCCCACGGTCCTCCCCTCGAAGTTGATTTTTTAAATGTTATTGTTGCAGTGATTAATGCATGGGTAAGTGAAGTGTTGGTCCATTTTCCAGATGGTATTGATATTCACAGGATGTTCAATATAGACCATTGATTATTTGCAAGACAAATGTTAACGAATTATTAAAAAAGGTCTTGTTTCCTAGGAGTACTTGGAGACATATTCTGGTGTAATGTGTATCATTGTTGCAACCATCATGTTCATACATACCATGTTCATACCATGTTCCTACGCAGAACATGTTTTTGTAGTTCAGCTCATCAAGTTAATGATTGCTTCTGTATTCAAACAGTAACCTGTCCTATTGTGTGAAGCTTTTGCTGCGAGAGTCAAACGTCTCAAATAAGTATTAACAATAAAAGAAATATAATTTATTACAGTAACAATAGTTATATATGCTATGAAGCCACGTGTGCAAATAAGAGTGCGCTCATATGTAAATGTTTACATTGAACGTATGACCCCATGGATTTTAATGTTCAGTCAAGCAGTTGGTACATTGTATGCAGTAATAACAATAATAATGTGTATCTCAATAAATACAAAAAACAACCCATTCAAAGTAATATATCTCAATAAATACAAACAACAACCCAGTCAAAGTAATATATATCAGTAAATACAAACAACAACCCAGTCAAAGTAATATATCTCAGTAAATACAAACACCAATAATTAAAAGTAACAAATCTCAATATACAAACAATAAACAGTCAAATTAATATATCTTTAATTTATCTTAATAAATACATAAAATGATACAGTTAAAGTAATATATATATATATATATATATATATATATATATATATATATATATATATATATATATATATATATATATATATATATATATATACATATATATACATATATATACATATACATATATACATATATACATATATATATATATATATATATATATATATATATATATATATATATATATATATATATATATATATATATATATATATATATATATATATATATATATATATATTAATAAATGCAAACAACAATGCAGTTAAGGTGAGACAAATGTCTAGTTGTTTAGTCCTACAGAATGACCCACCGTAAAGAAATAACATGAGTTCGTATGGCGGTTTACTACTACACATATGTTTACTACTACACATATGTTTAGTACTACACATATGTGTCATATATAATTTTTTACTGCCACCAGAGATGAGAAATGTATTAGATGAAATAATTAATCCCGATAGGAGGCAGCACTACTTGTTTAATGCGTATGCCGAAAAGAGACCTGCAGGGCTGTAAAATTGTTCGTACTAAGTAGTTCATTCATAATTACTTCGTACCTATTAGGTTAAGTAAGCCATCAGCATATATAGAAATACCTAGGAATTATTTGTTTTCAAATAAGGAGATGAGCACCTTTAGCTCTTCCTTTTACTGTGCATAATCCTCAGAAGGGATATTTCGTAGAATCGAGCCATGCCTAGTGGGTTTGTGCCGGTTCCTCTATACAAATAGTGCTGGGTGCCAACAGGGTTTGATCACCGAAGTTTATTGTACATTCATGTCGCACGTGCAGTTGTACTGACACCAGACACATGTCGTTTATCTGCCACTCTCTAACACGATAGTATCGAACACGATAGTATTACCCACTACACTATGGGTGGAAGTACGTGTAGGTGGCGCATGACGCCTGGTCAACACATGCTTGATTCGGCTCTCCAACGAAGACGGAGCCGCTGGTGCAGTTGGCAACGCCGGGTTGTGTCCGTTCCAACCCCCCAGACACAAGCAGACACCGGTGAGACAGAGCACAGTTGTCTGGGTCCGGGATGTAATCCCCGTGACTAAATCCATCACATGTGACCGGATCTGAAAATAAGATCACCATCAGCGAGTTGACGAACATGACTATTTAAATTTAACTCTTTATTCTGGTTCGCATAGATGAACAGCAGGAACACTCTAGCTAACACAAACATTGTTTTACATACCTTTCTCACAGTTCGGTCCGGCTGCCTGGTTTGCGCAGCCGCAGTAGTGGCCACACAGACACGTGTATCCGTTCACGTGATCCACACACGTCGAGGTGTGTTGACACGGGCTGCTCGCACATTCGTCAATTTCTGAAACCAACAATGGAAGCGGGTTGAAGCGGGTTGAAGCGGGTTGAAGCGGGTTGAAGCGGGTTGAAGCGGGTTGAAGCGGGTTGAAGTGTCAACATCAGATATGATATGCGTCTTATAATTAGTAGAAAGTATACAGTCGAGTGATTGATTTATCAGCCGTTATGGAGTACATGGTTTGTGAATACGTTCCTAAAGTGTCGATATCCATTGTTATGAATTTTGGAGCAGCTTCGTCTGTCAAAATAAATGTTATCTTGCTGTCCTACGACATTCGTTTGATCGGTTTATATAATACTTCTAGTTACGGGGACTGTCATACTTACGTTCTTTCTTTTTATTTCGTTATTAACCTGCTCAAACACACTGATGCTGCATTTCACGTGCTGTTGGTTAATTGCAAGAAAAATATTATAGTAGTTCAGTACTGTATACACACTGATACCGTTGTCATATTAGGGCCGGTGGTCTTGAGGTACAAGAGTCCTATTTTTATGCCACATACGCCTGGGTTAAGTGAAAGCCTTAATTAGCATCTCTTTAAATCATAACATTTATTAGAACGAATGCAGTAAACACACATGGCGACGGTCATCAGGTTTGTACTTATATTGTATTGTGCATATATCCAATCTAAGTGATAATTACGCAAATTCGGTCATAATTAATGCGTGTTGCGAACGTTTCAGAAACGACATATATGGACATGCAGGTGTGACTGACCTGTCTCGCAGTGCAGGCCGCTGTAGCCGGCCGGACAGTCGCAGTGGAAGCCGCTGGAACCGTCCGAGCAGTTGGCTCCGTGCTGACACGTCGTCTCCGCACAGCTGATGATCTCTGTCACACGCAACACATCCAACTGACGTGAACGCGTTCAATTGGCATCAACACATCCAACTGACGTGAACGCGTTCAATTGGCATCAACACATCCAACTGACGTGAATGCGTTCAATTGGTATCAACACATCCAACTGACGTGAACGCGTTCAATTGGTATCAACACATCCAGCTGGGGTCAACACATCCAACTGACGTGAACGCGTTCAATTGTATCAACACATCCAACTGACGTGAACGCGTTCAATTGGTATCAACACATCCAACTGACGTGAACGCGTTCAATTGGTATCAACACATCCAGCTGGGTCAACACATCCAACTGATGTGAACACATCCAACTGATGTGAACACGTTCAAATGGTATCAACACATCCAGCTGGTGTCAACACATCCAACTGATGTGAACGCGGTCAATTGGTATCAACACATCCAACTGACATGAACGCGTTCAATTGGTATCAACACATCCAGCTGGTGTCAACACATCCAACTGATGTGAACACGTTCAATTAGTATCAACACATCCACCTGGTGTCAACACATCCAACTGACGTGAACGCGTTCAATTGGCATCAACACATCCAACTGACGTGAATGCGTTCAATTGGTATCAACACATCCAACTGACGTGAACGCGTTCAATTGGTATCAACACATCCAGCTGGGGTCAACACATCCAACTGACGTGAACGCGTTCAATTGTATCAACACATCCAACTGACGTGAACGCGTTCAATTGGTATCAACACATCCAACTGACGTGAACGCGTTCAATTGGCATCAACACATCCAACTGACGTGAACGCGTTCAATTGGTATCAACACATCCAGCTGGGGTCAACACATCCAACTGACGTGAACGCGTTCAAATGGTATCAACACATCCAGCTGGGTCAACACATCCAACTGATGTGAACACATCCAACTGATGTGAACACGTTCAAATGGTATCAACACATCCAGCTGGTGTCAACACATCCAACTGATGTGAACGCGGTCAATTGGTATCAACACATCCAACTGACGTTAACGCGTTCAATTGGTATCAACACATCCAGCTGGTGTCAACACATCCAACTGATGTGAACACGTTCAATTAGTATCAACACATCCACCTGGTGTCAACACATCCAACTGATGTGTACGCGTTCAATTGGTATCAACACATCCACCTGATGTCAACACATCCAACTGATGTGAACACGTTCAATTGGTATCAACACATCCACCTGGTGTCAACACATCCAACTGATGTGAACGCGCTCAATTGATATCAACGCACCCAGCTGGTGTGAACAAATCCAGCTGATGGCAACACATCCACCTGGTGTCAACACATTCAGCTGGCATCAACACATCCTGCTGGAGTCAACACATCCCACTGGTGTTGACACAAGTTTGAGCATTGCACCCAGAAACTTGCCGGGGATACTAAATTGTTGACACCCACAAGTGAACGGAAGTATTGTATGATGAATATGATAAAAACTTATAACCTAGCTTCAATTACTTTGAATTGTATAAAACCAGAATGTCTGACGAACAAACAGTGCAAACATATTAATGCAGTTTCAGAAATAATTAACACCCGTTACTAATAACACAACCACCGTCTAACTTGTGCATGTAATACAAGCATGTTACATACGACACAGGTGTGGTGCTCACCTGTCTCGCAAGTGCTGCCCGTGTGTGTCGATGGACAGAGACAGCGAACGCCGGGAGAAGTGTCCTCACACGTGCCACCATTCAGACACGTCACACTGCTGCAGGTCCGAGTGTCTGCGGCCACAGAACGTACAACACTGAATGTATAGACTGGCGTTTGTACAATGTCACAAAGTTTATATATGTACAACAAAGCGGGTATGTTTTATACAGATGTTTCTACGAGGATGACGGACACAGAACTATTGCTGTGCTCACGACAATACAGGTAAGGTAAAGGTAAGTTCTTATATATAGCGCGGTGTCCAGTCCTAAGAACTGCTCAAAGCGCTTTACACTTCACCCCCTGGCAGACCTGTTCATTGCAAGGCCATTTCAACTTCTATGGGAAGCAGTCAGCCACGCTGCAATTACTACGCGAAGACTATTCGTTGACATATCCACCACTGTCTGTATTGCCAGGTATTCATGTATACATCAACAAGATGCCCGGCGTACACTATTGTTATCGATTGTACAGACATGTTGCGTATCGTACCTGCTGTTGTTGTCATGACGACGGTGGTCGTTTCTGCAACATATAGTGAACGCACGGATATATTATTCAGTTCCAACAGTTCAAATTCAGCAAATTCAGCAAAATTCAGCAAAGTTCGGTTTGTCCAGATATGTGTTATTTAATGTTCATAGGTACACATTTCCATATATCTAAAAATACGTATGCACAATGCATTAAACAGTTATTGATGACGTGTTCATATAATCAGATATGACGGTATTAAACTGCGGTGGCTGCTACTACGGACGTTCCTACCAGACGACCCGGGTTATTGTGACAGTGAACTTGACACTAGACAATCAACTGAGCTACAGTTGTGATAAGTCACTTTAGATTTTCAGTTACTCGGTTTCAGGGTATGTAGGCGTACTGAGCAGGCAAAATCAACACATCGAATAATACAATATTGTAGGCATAATAATAATAATAATAATTATTATTATTATTAGTCGTTACACTTTATTGAAAATAGTAACATAAGTAATAAATCCATTATTATAGAATCACTATAATACATTGCTATGAGTGTGAGTATACATAGATACCTGGAACGACTTGCTGAGCACACGGTGTATCAACCAAGTATGCACAGGATCCTTTGTCGGGATTGAACACAAGACCTCCAGGACACTGAGACACTGCAGCAATGACCGAGTTAGAGCACGTTACGTACTTGTGGCAGTTGTGTGGGTGAGGTGTCGACTGCGTCTTATTGACGCAAATATCGTCGGCTGAAATAAGACGAATGCATGTCGGTTATGTTATATTCTGAAATGATACTTACTAACGCAAAAGTAGGCGTAACTGAAGTGATCGTTTGGAGCCAGCAGTGTTGTTTCATGGGATGAGATGAGAGTTATTCATGTCCAAGTCGCGTGTGTGAAAATATTTCTGCACCACTGCCTTTTGCTGGGTCGAACATAATTATCTCCTTTGAGTGATATGGAAGTACATGGACCACACGATAATTAGCACTCTGCACGTACTCGCGATAGACAGCTGTAGGGGGTGCGATGTGTACGATGTACGGCCAACACGGTATGTGTGTAACAACTACAACCGTGAAGCAAGTGTCACCACTATGATCAAACACTTGCCCTGACGCAGCCTCCAGCAAAGGAGAACCGACATCCGCCTTGTCATGTTTTATAAGATATTGCATGGCATAGTCGCCCTGGACCTCTTCCCCCAACTTATACCCCTGGTGAGACCCCCTCCATACACGCATTCTGAAGCTTTTCAACTCCCCCTGATCACTAAGCATTTCGTCCAGTATAGCTTTTTACCCCGTACAATGGCTAATTGAAACAACTTGCCAGCCAACGCAGGTACGGAGCAAAGTTTGGAGATTTTTGGACAAAAGATCTCCAGCTTGCAACATTTATTGATATTGCAGTTTTCACGCTATCAACGTTTTCTCTCCTTGCTTTCTCTTACGGGACTTTAATACGTGTGCACATAAACCTTGAAGAGAGGGTTGACTAGTACCTGGGAGAAGAAGAAGAAGATGTTTGATTCACACACACAGCATCGACTGACATAAGAGGAAATACAACAAATGTGTCTCGGCGACGCTAGAACATTCCTTTATTATAACAAATACATGTGCCAGTTTGTAGAGGTACTTCTGCAGACGATGCTTCTGCTGCCCCGCTTGCAATGCGTGAACCATACATTTATGGCGTCTTCACATAACACTTACCTCGACCACAGGTGAGCGTGTTTCCTCCTTGTGAACAGCCACACACCGGACAGGTACACTTGTATCCGTCGTCGTCTTGAGTACACGTGCCACCATTCTGACACGGCTGACTGGCACACGCGTCCACGCCTAAAAAAAACGGAGAACTGTTACCTTGTACGTACACAAATTTAAGTTTACCATGTATTGTATAGTTTACCTGATTTGTTATATTCATGGTTGTGCGTCTTAATTTATGTTAGCTAGATTTACACAACCCAAGTCTTGCAATACGTGCACAACGAAACGACAACGAGATCGCGTGTTGTAGGGATATCACTGCTACAGTCACTGAAGCCAACGTGACATACCTGTAGTTGTAGCTGCGGTTGTCGCTACGGTTGTGTCTCCTGCAAAACGTCCCAAGTTATAATAACAAGGTACATTATACTTTAGACAGTCAAAACAGCAACATACATTCACATAATCACCAAGATAATGCGACTATTTTCTCCAAAAGAAGGCAATTGTGTGAGTGAGTGAGTGTGTGTGTGTGTGTGTGTGTGTGTGTGTGTGTGTGTGTGTGTGTGTGTGTGTGTGTGTGTGTGTGTGTGCGTGCGTGCGTGCGTGCGTGCGTGCGTGCGTGCGTGCGTGCGTGCGTGCGTGCGTGCGTGCGTGCGTACGTGCATGCATGCCTGCACATATATGAATGTATGTATGCATCACCATCATCAATGTACGAGCGAGACGAGATTAATGTATGAGATATGAGTCATATTTATTCCTACTGTTACTGCCTATGTACTGTTTTATGTACTGCTTTTACTGTTTTTACTGTTTTTTTATGCTGTTTTCGTGTGTTTTATGTGGCCACAAAACAAAGTTCTCTTTTGAGAAATTCAATAAAGTATCTTGTATCTTGTATCTTTGCATGTATGTATATATGTGCGTATGTATGCATGTGTGTATGCATGCATGTATGTATTTAAAATATGTATGCACATATGCATGCGATTATGCGTATGTATACATGTTGGTCATTGATATGATTACCTCTGCAAATATCAAGGTTTCAAACATACCTACATACCTATAAACACTGTTTTTTTGTGCAAAAACGTACGTGACATACCTGTTATTGTAACTGCGGTGGTTGCCGCTGTGAACATTCCTACAACATGCCCAGAGTTATAATAATGAACGGGGACATTTTAGACAATCAACAGAGCAACAGTTACGTTAAGTCACACCTTTCAGTGCTTCGGGTTCGGCAGGCAAACAAAATCAATATGCTAGAAAAATACATTATTGAAAACATAATTATGATTATTAGTTGTTACGTTTTTTATATAATAGGATGAATAGTAAAACCATTAAGAATAACTGTAATGCATTGTTGTAAGCGTCAGTATACATAAAGAATGTTCTGGAACGAGAGTGTATACTCCAACAAACTTCTAACGACGGGCTGAGCACACGCTGTTTTATCCAACCACGAGACTATATACTCCAACATACTTGTAACGACGGGCTGAGCACACGCTGTGTTAGCCAACAATGAGAGTATGTACTCCAACATACCTGTAACGACGGGCTGAGCACACGCTGTGTTAGCCAATAATGAGCAACTGCCTTTGTCTGGATTGAACACAAGACCCGGTTCACATTGAGACTCAATGGCCGAGTTAGCGCACTGCACGTACTTATTGCAGTCGTATGGGTGAGGTGTGGCCTCTGTCCTATTCACGCAGATATCGTCGGCTGAAATGAGACCAAAGCCTGTCGGTTTTGTTATATCCTGAAATGATACTTACTACAGGAGAGGTAAGCGAAACTGAAGTGATCGTTTCGGGTCAGCAGTGTAGTTTCATGAAGTCAGATCCGAGTTATTCACGAACATTGCCATGTCCACGTCGCGCGACTGAGACCCAATCTTTGTTTTGATAGCTGTTTCGGGTAAACCAAAATATTTCTGCACCACCAGACATGAGAAGTACGTAGCCGGTCACAAGACATAATGAACACTGATTCAACGATGAATTGTGAGAACATTGTAATACCAACCGTTGTTGGATTAAAGTTGTCTTATGATTGGCCGTATTATTGCCTGTTTCAACCGAGTGATCAACTTTAGCTTTAAAGAACTGTTTCTCAATCTTTTGGAATGTGTTTTTATGTGATACGTTCACACTCGGAAACAATCAGTGTATTCCATGAACAACAATAACGATAAAGGTAAAGGCGTGCATACGTATAAAATCAGAAGACCATATGTGATTATCTGGTAATCTTTATAAGCGTTTCCAAAAAGATCTCTGTCAGCGCATTGATACACACATATCCATTTGAGTGAATCTGTGATTTTAGCACGTCTGCGCTCGCGTCTGCTGCTGTTAGTCATGCGTTACAACACACATGAGTAGCTATTACTATTCACTAATAAGGATCTAAAAATCTTACACAGGCCACAGGTGGGCGTGTTTCCGCCTTGTGAACAGCCACACACCGGACAGGTACACTTGTATCCGTCGTCGTCTTGAGTACACGTGCCGCCATTCTGACACGGCTGACTGGCACACGCGTCCACGCCTACAACACGCGGATATATAATTACTGTCTCGTATGCACGTCACCGTTAGTTTTAAACACGCGCACGCGACATATTCACCAAGAGAATATCACGGTCATTCTCTTTAAAGGCAGTCAACATAAATGCATGCACACACGCACGCACGCACGCACGCACGCACGCACGCACGCACGCACGCACGCACACACGCACACACGCACACACGCACACACGCACACACGCACACACGCACACACGCACACACGCACACACGCACACACGCACACACGCACACACGCACACACGCACACACGCACACACGCACACACGCACACACGCACACACGCACACACGCACACACGCACACACGCACACACGCACACACGCACACACGCACACACGCCATAATTAAATTGTCGAATGTGATGTTATATCTTGCACTCTTACCATGACTATATATATATATATATTTATATATATATATATATATATTGTATCGCGCTGCGACGCAAAATCTCTCTTGATTATAACAGTCACATGTCACATTACAATCGCACTACAATATTAGTATAATTTCTATGATTATTACGATGATACTACAACCATGTTGCATGTTGCAAGGATATCACTGCTAATGTATTGTTATTGATGGTCGAACGGAATGTGACACACCTGTAGTTGTAGCTGCGGTGGTCACTACTGTGGTTACTACTGTGGTCACTACTGTGGTCATTCCTGCAAGACGCCCCAGGTCATAATAACAAGTAATCTGACTTATTTTTAGACAGTCAATAGAACAAAAGTTGCTTAATGAGAATATTTACACGTGTCGGTGCTTTGATACGTTCCCCGGTCGGAAAGGGACACTCGCGCTACGGTGAGTGTCACGCAAATAATCATATTGATTTGTGTGTCGACAATATATTCGCATACAGTAAGGGTTTCATAAATGCCCATTGTTCCAGATCACTCAGATGTATCAATCGGTACCTGGCTATAGACAAAGTGTAAAGTGGAGTTGGTGATGTAATGTACAGGTCTGCCAGGGGTGGAGTGTAAAGTGTAAAGTGGAGTTGGTGATGTAATGTACAGGTCTACCAGTGGTGGAGTGTAAAGTGTAAAGTGGAGTTGGTGATGTAATGTACAGGTCTACCAGTGGTGGAATGTAAAGTGTAAAGTGGAGTTGGTGGTGTAATGTACAGGCCTGTCGGGGGTGGAGTGTAAAGTGGAGTTGGTGATGTAATGTACAGGTCTGCCAGGGTGAAGTGTAAAGTGTAAAGTGGAGTTGGTGGTGTAATGTACAGGTCTACCAGTGGTGGAGTGTAAAGTGTAAAGTGGAGTTGGTGGTGTAATGTACAGGCCTGTCGGGGGTGGAGTGTAAAGTGGAGTTGGTGATGTAATGTACAGGTCTGCCAGGGGTGGAGTGTAAAGTGTAAAGTGGAGTTGGTGATGTAATGTACAGGTCTACCAGTGGTGGAGTGTAAAGTGTAAAGTGGAGTTGGTGATCTAATGTACAGGTCTGCCAGGGGTGGAATGTAAAGTGTAAAGTGGAGTTGGTGGTGTAATGTACAGGCCTGTCGGGGGTGGAGTGTAAAGTGGAGTTGGTGATGTAATGTACAGGTCTGCCAGGGTGGAGTGTAAAGTGTAAAGTGGAGTTGGTGATGTAATGTACAGGTCTGCCGGGGGTGGAGTGTAAAGTGTAAAGTGGAGTTGGTGATGTAATATACATGTATGCCAGGGGTGGAGTGTAAATGTAAAGTGTAGTTGGTGATGTAATGTACAGGTCTGCCGGGGGTGGAGTGTAAATGTATAATATAGTTGGTGATGTAATGTACAGGTCTGCCAGGGTGGAGTGTAAAGTGGAGTTGGTGATGTAATGTAGGTCTGCTAGGGGTGGAGTGTAAAGCGCTTCGGACGGTTTTTGACCTGATATGTTGCGCAGCATAAGTTACCTTTACCTGATGTCAATTTTTTTTTTTCGTAGAACCTTACCTGCCACCCACAATATGTTTGGGTTAATTCGTGTTAGCTAGAATTAATGTCACACGGGCATTAAGTGATCGCCGCCCTAATTTTATTACGCACAAGATGCAGTTATTTTTTCGGTTGACGTTAATAGTGTTATTGATGTTAGAGGCTTACTTCCAGAAGTTGAAAGTTGTCAACTTACGCGGCGTAGTCGATGTCGGCCTCGGAGTTGCAGATTCGGTGATGTTTCGGAGAGGACCGAATGAGAGCGAAGCGTTAAAGGTGGACGTGAATGCGCCGAAGGTGGAGTTGGGACGTTCTAAGTCTTCCACCAGAGCGCTCACCATCAGATACTCAAGGGTGTGCCAGACTTGGTGGACTGTTGGCCGGACCACCGTCAGCTTGTAGTGGACAATGACACTGCCGGGGCTGCCGGTCGAATAATAATGGTCAATAAGTACTTTTCAATGACGATGGTCGATAAAATGTACCTTACACGAATCAAATATAACGAAGTCATAGCCAGCTTACGGTGAAATATTCACATCACTATGATCAACTATAAATGTTGTCTTTTAGACAATGACAACAAAACCAGATTTGCCTAAATATGCCAGTCACTTGATGTTGAAAGGTAATGCTGTGAAACCAGTCATTTGAACAGTACTTTACGACTGAGAGATGCAATGCTATGTCAGAAGACTTGTGTTTTGCCTCTGAGCGATACTGTGCAAAGTTAGGATTGCCTACCTGAAACCACCCACTTCACACTTGCTGTACCATTGGTTGAGAATACCTCCTTGCAACACCTCTGCAATCTACAAGTATCGCCTGTGGTCTCAGCTTATAACACGTATAAATAAGATACCAACTGACCAGGTAGTTTAAGGTGCTAAAATGGCGTGACAATTTAGAAGTCGTCCTGTAATCCTGCATAACTTCGCGCTGTTATCACAAGTGTCATATTTGAGTTTATCCATGGGGTAGAACAAGTTTACCCATGGGGTAGAACAAGCAGAGCAGTGATTGCAGCGACGACAGCCGCACAAGGCGACGAACAATGTTCTCGAGTAACCATTTAGTTTTCAAATATTTCTTGGCGATCGCCAAATAATGACGAATATAGCTACAGCTACAACAAACAGCTACAGTGACTAGAGGAACATTATGTACCTTTCTGCAAAATCCTTCTTTCATTTGTTTGTATTCGAACGATGTTGAATCATTGTAAACGTCAGTGAACTCTAAGCCGTCCAGCCTGGCGTCTCCGACGAGTGTGTCTGTAATGACGATATACGCCGTGTGGTATTGTGACAAGGCCGGGAATGGTCATGCACTACAATGGTCATGCACTACAATGGTCATGCACTACAATGGTCATGCACTACAATAAGGTAGGCCGCTTACTTACTTTATCAACTTATCTTCCGAAGTAACTTTAACAGTCTGGCTGTTCCAAGGCGCAGTTAGAATCATCCGTTAACTATCACACGGCTATCCAATCAAAGCTTGTTGGCTTCACTTGTCCCAACAATCGTATCCATTCTACTCGATTCAAAACTGGTCAAAGTAAGCACAATAATCTTTCTCTTGGCATCATTAATGTTTTCCGGAGCTGCGCATGTTTCGGAAAACCAAACTGATGTTTCTTCTCTCACCGCTTTCACTTAATTCAATTAATAGTCGTTAGCGTGATATAATGATTATTTGGGGCGATGTATGCTAGTCGGTGATGACGGGATCAAATAGCACTTTGTGCTTGATTACAAAAAAAGACAACACTGCAAAGAACTCTCGCAGTAATGTTTCACATTTATAAAATCAACAGTACGCACGCAATACCGCAAAAGATATTTTTGACCGGATCAGTCGAACAAGCAAAAGGCAACACAAGTTTACCTGAAACGGCGGTTTTGGATGTCGGTGTCGGTGTTGGTGCTTTACGATGTGAGACTGGAACAAAGGATCATACTTGTAATATAAAATGAACCTTTGTAGCCTTTCTCGTCACTCAACCAGAACAACGAAGTTACCAAGACAACGAACGAAAGGGAAAAGGAAGAAAAACATGGTAATTAGAATACACTTAAGATGCTTGGTTCAAGTTAAAGTTTAAAATTAAAGAACACGGCCACTTTCAAAAGAAGACAGTGTACAACATAGAAAGTTTCAACAAGATCGAAAAAAAAGAACATTGTAAAGTGCAGTGGTGCAGTGGTGCAGTGGTGCAGTGGTGCAGTGGTACAGTGATGCATTGGTGCATTGGTGCATTGGTGCAGTGGTGCAGTGGTGCAGTGGTGCAGTGGTGCAGTGGTGCAGTGGTGCATTGGTGCATTGGTGCAGTGGTGCAGTGGTGCATTGGTGCATTGGTACAGTTATGCAGTTGTGACCTTTCACCTGCAATGTAGATGCCGAGAGCTGCAATGACAAGGAGCGCGGTCACGACGATGATGATCAAAGCAGTGATCAATTTCTTCTGTCGTGGCGACGTATTTTGCTACAAGACAATAAAAAACACTGGCAATAATTACCTAGAAATAATAACATTGTGTGAACCAGCATTAGCAACTGTCATTCTCCGTTGTTATGTTTTGTTCTTACCGTGGTTTATGAAAACATCTACTAGATATACTCACCACGACGCGCCATATAAACAAAGCAAACGTCACATAACTACTAATATAACTCTCTGTTTCAAGTTAATAGTCAATGTTACAGCCCGCACGGGCAAATGACAGCTAAAGCTACAACACATTGCAACTGAATAATGCTATTATTTGTATATCAGGTGTGCTTATTGTGCCGAAATGACTGTGCTTGTTCCTACTGTCGACCAACAGTTTGTTCCGCATCCAGTGGCTCCACGCGGTGGCCGGGGACGTGATACAGATAAGTACATTTACCGTCTCGACGTTGTGTAAATAACGCATACATATTATCTACCTAAATGAACCAACATTCTGTTTGCTGGTGCAATCGAGTGTCAGTCAGTGTTTCCAATAACAAAGAACTTGGCACCGACGGCTATAGGGACGGCATTGTATTACAAAGAACGCACTAATGTATTATGAAAGGCAGATACCATCAAACATTCGGCCGACTAATAAAGTGGTATTTGTTTGGTGCGACAATATATATATATATATATATATATATATATATATATATATATATATATATATATATATATATATATATATATATATATATATATATATATATATATATAGAACATTGAACGTAATAAGCCTATGCCAGACTGTGGATATCGACAATTATAATTTTTATAAAAAAATTCGAATATTTTAATGTTTTATTCCTGTGTGTGGCAGTCAGTTCGAGGTTCTGCATGGCTGGAGTCGCCAGTACATAATGCAGAAGCTAACTTATTAAGCATATTTATTATATTATTTTATACATTTTATAATGATGCATTATTACATTTAACAATGCTTGCTGCCATTGCACGTTGTGTTGTATGTTCATTATTAATAGCAACATGTATGTCTAAATGAAGTCACTGTGGAGACTAACACAAGATCTTTGGCTGGTTCCCGGTCTACCGTGAAGCGCCATTGTTGTGGGCACCGCGCCCCCTTGAGTCGGTTTGACTTACCTTCAGCAGTAGGGAAATACACCTTCCAGTCCCGACAAAACTAAGCATAGGGGAATCCCGCGGACTAAACTAAACTAAACATGGCAAGGGATTCCCGCGGACGCTCCATTCATGTCGTGTACGTCATTTCTGTTACGTGCTAACAAGTAAGAAACCGAATAACTTCGATTCTAGGAAATTTCCAAAATAGCTCTACTTAGATTTTCAGAAAGCTTTTGACAAAGTGCTACATCAAAGATTACTACTTAAATTAAAAGCCCATGGTATCAGGGATGACATAATAGACGGGATAGAACAATGGCTGACTGACAGAAGACAGGGTGTTGTAGTAGATGGAGAGGTTTCATACTGGAAATCAGTTTTGAGTGGGGTACCACAAGGATCAGTATTAGGACCTTTATTATTCTTAATATATATCGATGACTTGGACGATAATATAACAAGCAATGTACTGAAATTTGCGGATGAAACAAAAGTGTTTAGAAATGTTAACAATGATGGTGATAAACAACATTTATAAAACGTTTGGTAAATGTAAATGTCTACATACAGGACACGGGAACTTGGATGTAAACTATAACATGGGAGATACTGTTCTAGGTACTATTGTAAAAGAAAAGAACTTAGGAGTAATAATAAGTGCTGATATGAAAGTTTCAGAGCAGTGTGGTATTGCACATTCAAAGGGTAATAAAATTCTTGCGTTGATTAGGAAATATATAACATACAAGGAAAAAAGCTAATTATACATCTGTATAAATCAATAGTTAGGCCTCATTTATAATATTTTATACAAGCTTGGAGATCATATCGTAAGTAGGATATATATATATACACTTGAACGAATACATAGGAGGCAACTAAAATGATTCAAGAACTGAACGATTTTAGTTATCAAGAACGCCTAAAATAATGTGGTTTAACAACCCTAGAGACAAGGAGGTTAGGAGGAGATCAAATTGAAGTTTTTAAGATATTAAATGAGTATGAATATATTGATTGAAATAGACAGTAGAATTAGAGGAGATGAGTAACGTTAGTAATAGATCAGTATGGATTGGATATCAGGAAGTACTCATTTTCACAGAGGATAATAAATGAATGGAACAAATTGTCTACAGATTGTGTAACTGCTAGGAGCGTGAATATGCTTAAAAACCAAGGTTGACACTTATCTCAGGAGGGCGGGTTACACATAGATGAAAAATGTTGACTCTCGATAAGCCAATGGCTTCCTTGTCCATTTGCCATCTGAGCCTTTACCTTGGATGGCAATCTTGTTATATCTGGTTAATTTGAAAACTGTAACAACTAGCCCCGGTCTCCCCTATCAACGACACTTACCCGATGATCGCTGTAGTTATTTCTGAAACATGGTCGGCAACTTTTTGGACGGTGGTCGAGCGGATGTCTGTCATCGACTGAGATCCAGCGAGGGCTGGCCATCTCGTCAAGTTCGCGGTCGGTCGGTTCAACGGCGACATTGTTGCAACAAGAGAGCATCGCGGGACACTGTCAAAGTGAGCTATGCAGAACCTGTCCTAAGGGTAGAACCTGTTTCTCTACAAAGTGATAGGAACAGCCTAATATGTAGCCACATAGCACGGCAAACACTTCCTAACAACGGCAGTGGAGGAAGTAAACAATATGTAGCCACATAGCACGGCAAACACTTCCTAACAACGGCAGTGGAGGAAGTAAACAATCAAAACCCCCCTGAATGAACTCATGTCATTGGTCTGTTCTTTCTGAGTCATTACTTCGAGGTTTTTCCGCGACCACGAGTTGTATTCGTCATTAAGACCGTCACGGTTGGGTGATTTCGTTGTAACAACACACGTCGAGTTAATATAACTGACATGATCTAGATTACGTGTATACTCATTGTAGTGGTATGTTTGATGTATGGTGGATTTTTGCATTAATCTGCAATGGAATGGTAATATTCGAGACATTTTGTTATGCCCCGGCAGTCCTGTCTCACGATTTGTAGATGCATACGTCTATATAGATGCTGAAATATTACGTTCCATTTACAGTAGACAAAACGGATTCGCCATTTTGAACAATAAAAATTACAAAAGTCCAACAGATGGCGCCACCAGTCATATCAATCGTCATCAAGTATAGCTTTTTACCCCGTACAATAGCCAATTGGAATAACCTGTCAGCCTACGCAGCTACAGCACCTGCGATTCTACACGCACACTATCATCTTTTCTCTTTCTTCCAAAATTAATATTTTATTACTTTCTCTTACAGCACCTTAGCACGTGTGCACACACACCGAGTCTATAAGCCTTGAAGAGAGGGTTGACTCGTACCCGGAAGAAGAAGAAGGAACTGCTTCTTGGTTATTCGGCCTAGACGAAATTATACTCGATGTTTAACATGGCGCGGTCGAACGATTTCGAGATTACTAACAAAGCTGCACAGTACGCTGTGTAAGCCAATAAAGCTTCCATGACAACATCGCAGTACTATTGCAATAGCCATAAAACCATCGCAATGGTACTGCAAAGTAAATTAAGTAATACAACTATCGCAAAGCAGTAATCGTAAAATAATCCCCAATATTGTCAAATAGTCTTAACAGTTTATTCACAACGAAAGCAATATACAATACAATAACTGAATCGGCAGTTAATAATTATATCATATTGCAAATAACGCAGAAAACAAACAATCAAATAATCAAACAACCACAAACTATATCATTATATATCATGATTATATATAATACTGTCTGTTTTGAACATATACCTATTTAGATCAATATAACTATATTTCCTGCTGCAACCATTTCCAACTATTTTATAAATCAACACTTTGTGATTAGACAAGTTATACAAATAACGACACCCGATTGCATAAAGAGTCCACAAAGTTGGCATTACGTCCGTTAGGAGATATGCCGAATTAGTAGACATTCATGAATAACAGTGTTATATTAGAGTCACGTCAGTGTTATATTAGAGTCACTTCAGTGTTATATTAGAGTCACTTCAGTGTTATATTAGAGTCACTTCAGTGTTATATTAGAGTCACGTCAGTGTTATATTAAAGTCACTTCAGTGATACATTAGAGTCACACCAGTGTAAGTTGTATTGGTGTTCCTGTCGCCAGACACAATTCGTGTATGTTTCACTGCCTCTCTGGGCTAGACTGTCCACTACAGCTGTGGATGGTAGTATATGTAGTCGGCGCACGCCGCCTGGTCAACGGCCAGACAGGCGACAGCCGGTACAGCGAACACTTGACCGCTGGCGCAGTTGGCAATACCGGACGGAGTCCTCTCCATTCCGTGTGCTCCCAGCAGACAGCGGTAGGACAAGGCACAGTTGTCCGGGTCTGGGATGTAGTCTCCGTGTGTAGCCCCAGTACACGTGACCAAGTCTGGAGATGTGAACAACAACGCAACGGTAGTAAATACTTCAGCGAATATTTTGGCTTGTCGTTGCTTTTAAGCTAAAACTGCTGATATTATTTTATCAATCGACCCTTTTGCGAGGTAGTTAGGAGAATTGGCCGAACAGCGTCTTGGACGCGCAGTGGCTCTTGGGAGATGAGAGTCCGCAGTAGGTCACATTCACTCTCTGTGTGGGATATTTTACTTCCCCTGGCATCGACACCAGATAGAAGGAAACAACGGGTGTTAGTGTCTCTTACACAAAGTGGGGTGAATGAAATGGTTTTGAAACCCGGTCCCCTTGATCGAAAGTCCGACACCCTACCACACGACAACTGCCCCCCCCCCCACGTTGATATTATCAGATTGACCAGCAATCTTCGTCATTGGTATATGGTTGATTAAACAAAATTAATAGCAAAGCACGAAGCTATTAAAACATTTAGTCGTCGACGTTTGGTTGGATGATATAAACCCACAAAACTGCAAGCAAGAAATGTCGGTGAAATCGAACATAACTGTGCACGTTACAATTAATAATAAAGTTGTTACGCGTGTTATTTGAGGCGACATTCCTGAAATCAATCTGACGGATGGTGGCGTATTTATATTTTCACGCTCAATCTTTCCATTTATTTTATGTGCATTTTGACATCTACGAATGGAGGATATTTCTATTAGGTATATGACCCAGATTTTAACTGCTGTTCGTGTATTTTGATTCGGACGGCATATTTCAGGATATATACGTTTGCACGGTATGATTTGTTAAGATGGAGAAATACAGAAATATAGTCTAACAAACCTTTCTCACAGTTCGGTCCGGCTGCCTGGTTGGCGCAGCCGCAGTGGTAACCACACAGACACGTGTATCCGTTCACGTGATCCACACACGTCGAGGCGTGTCGACACGGGCTGCTCGCACATTCGTCAATTTCTGAAATGAATTTACACGAGCACATCTAATATATGCAATAAGTGACGTACGTGACTGGTGATTAATATGTTTGGATAATTAATATGACTGTCGAATGAGAAGATAAAAAGGTGCGTTCTTAATAAAGCGCAGTATTCAGTTCTTGGGACTGTTCAAAGCGCTTTACACTTCATGGCAGACCTGTTCATTCCAACGCCATCTTGACTTCTCAGGGAAGCATCCAGCCACGCTGCAATTACTGCGCGAAGATTATTCGTTCACTTGTCCACCTCTGTATGTTTCCAGGTACTTATTTCTACAGTTGAGTGAACTGTGGCAATGTGGAGTAAACGATCAACGCAACTGGCATTATATTTTAGTCGCTGTGCACTATCAATAAAAGATATGATGAACATAGGGGCTTTCCTCAAACTTCAAGTAGTTATGTAGTTAAGTAGTTATGTGCACATTGGACGCGTGTGTTGGACATTGAAGTGTAACTGACCTGTCTCGCAGTGCAGGCCGCTGTAGCCGGCCGGACAGTCGCAGTGGAAGCCGCTGGAGTCGTCCGAGCAGTTGGCTCCGTGCTGACACGTCGTCTCCGCACAGCGCACGATCTCTGTCACACACGTCACACATGGCAATTATAACTACAGAATACTTATACAGTTGGTGCCTACACATCTCGCTGATGGCAACATATATGGCTGTTGACAACACTTCTCGTAAACCTTATTCCCAAGTGGAAATGCTTCGTTTCCCAAATGCTTTCACGACATGAAGATGCCAAGTCCGTGCAGTGCGTTTAGTTTAATAAATGTCATATAATGGATGGGTTGTGAAATATTTAAAACTTCGCACGTGAAGTTTCTATTTATGTGTTAGACATTCCTGGTATTGTTACATTCTGTGTTGTTTGGTATTGGTTGGTAGTGTGCACCACTCATCAGTTATTGGTGTTCAAGAAAGTTTGGGGATATGTCCCCTTTTTATCATGAAAAAATGCCTTTCGGTACCTTATTCGAAGTAATTTGTCAGTTTACGGAACATTTGTTGCCTTTTTTGGTAAAGAGAAAGTACCTTCCAGGAAGTACGTTGATCCCAGATAGTTTTGTCCCTTTACGAAAACGATTGCCATTTTTGCCATTTCAGTATTATCCTTTCGATACATGGTTGTTTTGAAAGAAAGTACGCTTTTTCACGAAATCCGCTAAAATTATGATAAATGAATCCATGTACATCGAGCATGGGGAACTACGCTAATAAAGCGGGACTGGGGAGATAATCGGAAGGGCTTGGGGCAATGCCTCTCCCGTCGTTTGGGTAAAATTCCCTTTAGGTGCTCACCCGTCTCGCAAGTGCTGCCCGTGTGTGTCGACGGACAGAGACAACGTACGCCGGGAGAAGTGTCCTCACACGTGCCGCCATTCAGACACGTCACACTGCTGCAGGTCCGAGTGTCTGCAGCAATAGAACGTGACTAAAATGTAGATAATGTCAGTGAGCGCTATTAACTCTAAACGTATCGAGTATTCTGAGATCGAATCTTACGATAATTCACAGTTCGTTCATTAATATGTACGTTCATATACTGACTGGTGTAGTAGCGTATCAACGATCCCAATGCGATATATAAAATCGAGAGTCTCTTTGAAGGGTCACATGTTTAAAGCACTCCAGAAAAGCACTAAGCTGTCTGTCGAAATGATGTTCCTAACTCGTGACTCGCACTATTGCAACGACAATCCACTACCAACTGGTACAACTCTACACGAAAGTCATAAAGCGGTATAGAATTATTTAATTTATGATATCTTTATCGATGATAACTTACCTGCGGTTGTAACGACGGCGATGGTGGTCACTTCTACAAATACAATATTTTCATAAGGGGACAATCAAGTGAACAACAGCAACGTTCACAGCGAGTTATTTATGCACGAGCGTTCAAGTTCGGTGGGCCATATTCATGGCTGTAACTTTTTCGTTGCAATCATACACATTTCACAAATTCAGCATTCGAACTTAATAGAACATATCAATGTAGACAACACGTATTGTCCCCTAGAGAAACTACTTCTCCAACAGTAGAGGAATTCATATTTCAGTTTACTGCAAAAACGACCTATCGAGATAATCGTGTTTGACTCAAATTTGACATGATAACAAACCCGAGATAAGTGCCTTCCATTCTATCCACGCGATACATTAATGAAACGTACATACATAATGGAACATTTCCGAAATAGGACGGATTCTAAAATGGGGCTTGACATACACAAACCACGAACATTTTGTGTGATGGTCTTACGCAGACATTTTCAAATAAAAAATCATCTGTTTTTGTGCATAGGTATTAGGTATTAGTCGATGCGTCCCATGAAGGTTATTAAGTTTTCAGATATCGGCGCCACCTGTCGATTCTTTTGTCCATTACACTGTTGCTTGTTAAAACATATTATGTTAAGCCCAATCTTGGCGATATGCCAGTTTAGTGAAACAACTATGTCTATTATTATCGTAACGGTTGATGCGTGGTTCCAGTAATAACGAGTACGATTTGTTTGTAAATAATACGTGCTACATGTAGACCCTCGTTAGCACACTGAATGCGGTTTACACATGCCTTTCGTCACGGGCTCTGCACAGGCAATGTCAGCCAATGGCGCGCAGTTAGCTGCCACAGAAGTTGGATCGAAGACATTCTCAGCCGGTTGACAAGGAAGCACATTGGCCACAGCTGAATTAGCACATTGTACGAACTTGTGACAGTTGTAGGGGTGCGGAATGAACTGCGGCTGATTTTGGCACATATCGGCGGCTGAAATAAAGGAGACAACATGTACCAGCGATGTTATGCTATACAATGATACTCCTGTGTTCAAACATGGTGTCATGTATAAACTATACGTGACTATGTATAAATGCATTATGACCACATGAAAACCATCGTATACATATATGCTGCGTCCGTCGCTGCTGATGTCACGTGTACGACACACTGCCAGTAAACATCAACTCATTCATCTTAAAATCGAGACATCTTACCCAGGCCACAGGTGGGCGTGTTTCCGCCTTGTGAACAGCCACACACCGGACAGGTACACTTGTATCCGTCGTCGTCTTTAGTACACGTGCCGCCATTCTGACACGGCTGACTGGCACACGCGTCCACACCTACAACACACCGAGAACACCGACAAGTCCAACACGCATAACTAACACACTAACTCGCAACTGCGTCAGTGTCTCCAAAAGAATAACCCGCTTATGCACGCGCCCACAATAACTTCACACACGCATGCTCGCACGCACATAACGAAACCAATTTCAAAACGTAAATAAGTATTTATTGTTGAAATTGGTTTCTTTATATATAATATTCAAAACATGCACTAAAGTACGGTGTGTAGGCGTTACCTGCCTTGACAAAAACATTTATTTCTTATTATAAGCAGTCTTTTATTTTACAGTACTTTTATTTTACAATACTTTTATTTATGTATTTTTTCTTAATTTAATAAAAAGTATACTTAAATTTTTTTTAAATGTATTAGTTCTACTGCATATTTAAGACACTTAGACTATACTTTTATCATTATGATTAGCTTTACTTTGTGTGAAACGCCTTGATTTGTAATTATTTACATAAAAAACGCTATTTCAAAAACCGGCATTATTATTATTATTATTATTGGTATAGCGACACCGCCTTGCTGGTGCATATGTAATATGAAACTATCACTTTACACATAATATAAAAAATTGTTGAACAAACAAAAACAATTACCCGTTGTCGAAACATCTGTGGTATGTAGTGTGACAACAATAGAAGTAGTTCCGACAGTTGTAGCTCTAGAACTGGTCATTACCGCACTGGTTGTCCCCGAAGTAAAGGTCCTGTCAGTTTCGGGAGTAACACGTCCAGTTGTAGTAGTTCCGGAAATGTCGAGTGTACTAGTTTCGGATATGGGAGTTCCGGAAGTGACAGTAGTAGTTCCATATGCGCTAGGTTCACTGGTTGTCCCCGAAGTAAAGGTCCTGTCAGTTTCGGGAGTAACACGTCCAGTTGTAGTAGTTCCGGAAATGTCGAGTGTACTAGTTTCGGATATGGGAGTTCCGGAAGTGACAGTAGTAGTTCCATATGCGCTAGGTTCACTGGTTGTCCCCGAAGTAAAGGTCCTGTCAGTTTCGGGAGTAACACGTCCAGTTGTAGTAGTTCCGGAAATGTCGAGTGTACTAGTTTCGGATATGGGAGGTCCGGAAGTGACAGTAGTAGTTCCATATGCGCTAGGTTCACTGGTTGTCCCCGAAGTAAAGGTCCTGTCAGTTTCGGGAGTAACACGCCCAGTTGTAGTAGTTCCGGAAATGTCGAGTGTACTAGTTTCGGATATGGGATTTCCGGAAGTGACAGTAGTAGTTCCATATGCGCTAGGTTCACTGGTTGTCCCCGAAGTAAAGGTCCTGTCAGTTTCGGGAGTAACACGCCCAGTTGTAGTAGTTCCGGAAATGTCGAGTGTACTAGTTTCGGATATGGGATTTCCGGAAGTGACAGTAGTAGTTCCATATGCGCTAGGTTCACTGGTTGTCCCCGAAGTAAAGGTCCTGTCAGTTTCGGGAGTAACACGCCCAGTTGTAGTAGTTCCGGAAATGTCGAGTGTACTAGTTTCGGATATGGGAGTTCCGGAAGTGACAGTAGTAGTTCCATATGCGCTAGGTTCACTGGTTGTCCCCGAAGTAAAGGTCCTGTCAGTTTCGGGAGTAACACGCCCAGTTGTAGTAGTTCCGGAAATGTCGAGTGTACTAGTTTCGGATATGGGAGGTCCGGAAGTGACAGTAGTAGTTCCATATGCGCTAGGTTCACCGGCAGTAGTTTCGGAAATACTACTTGTGTCAGTGGTAGTTATTGGAGTGGTGCGTATGCTAGTTTCCAAGGTGGTGAGCGTACCTGTAACACGCAAGTGTCTCTCATGTTTTCCCAGCAATGACAACATTACTGTTATAATACAACTGACATATTTCGGATTTAATGCACACCACTGTTATCGTCACGATGTCAGTCAAATTCATTTGTTCTTCGAATATATCTTCACACACAACGACTATACATCCAAAGAAACTGGGTGTGTGTCAGAAATGATTACAGAATTACACCTAGAGCTACTAACAACCAGGAGAACAAACAGACGGCTCACCATATTTCACAAAGCCATCCACAGTCATCTATCATTGCCTGTCACAAATCTCCTCCAACCTATTTAAAGCCACTCACGGCATCTAAATAGCAAAGCCTTCAACACCATACACGCGAGCAAAAACTTTTACAAATTTTCTTATTTCCCCGAACAATAAAATATTGGAATTCATTACCAGACGCAATAGCCAACATCACAGAACCACAGCAATTTAAGCAAGCTCTCACACACTTAGTCCCAAACAAACATGACTAAATAGCATGCGCACCCAACCCTGACCGTTTGACTCCATAGGAGTGTTGGCCAGTATTACTACAAGACAAGACAAGACAAGACAAGACAAGACAAGACACACCAAACGGTTTCATAGATACCAACTGATGTTAATTTGTATTTTTCGTTTCTTCGCAGGAACTACCAATCGGTTGGTGGTTAGTAGTGTTGCTATTCACAATTTCACTTTGAAAATTTAAATTGTTGTCAACTTACGCGGCGTAGTCGATATCGGCCTCGGAGTCGCAGATTCGGTGATGTTTCGGAGAGGACCGAATGAGAGCGAAGTGTTATAGGTGGACGTGAACGCGCCGAAGGTGGAGTTGGGACGTTCTAAGTCTTCCACCAGAGCGCTCACCATCAGATACTCAAGGGTGTGCCAGACTTGGTGGACTGTTGGCCGGACCACCGTCAGCTTGTAGTGGACAATGACACTGCCGCGACTGCCGGTGAATAACAGCTCTCAGTAAATACTTATTAATTGCGATGGTCTACCAAATATACGTTCTACGAATAAAACTAGTTGTTAAGTGCCATCGAGTAAGACACAAACGTTTAGTGCAGCCATTTGTTCTTTTCAGTGCGGTACAGTTTCTAATCGTTCCATAATTTGTGAACGTTGAACATATTTACATCACTTTAATCAACTGTAAATGTCTAAACGTTTTAAACATTGCTAACAAGACCATATTTGCCTAAGGTCAGCCACTGTACGATTGACAAAGATAAGACTGTGGAGCCAACCATTTGATTAGTCCTTTACGACTGAGCGAGGCATTGCAATGTCATAATACTCAAACATGCCTCTCCTAACGGGCATGTGTTTTGCTACTGTGCAAGACTCTGCCTTGCTAGGATTGTCATGCCTACATGAAGCCAACCACTTCGCACGTTCTGTACCAATGGTTGAGAATACCTCCTTGCAACACCAGCGAAATCTACAAGTATTCCCCCACAGATTAGAGTCGTCCTTATTTCCTGCATTAATTTGTGTTCGCAATATAAATCTCTAATTCGCGCCGTTATTTCAGTCGTGCACATAACAATAGGCACATATGTGGTGATGGGGCACGACAATCCCACAAGGGGGTGAACAATGTTCAAGAGTTACACGAACTTCAACCGACACTTCATTTCCATTTACTTTTAGGGAAAGTTTTGGCGATCGCCAAGTAATGAAGAATTTAATTAGACACAAACAGTTACATACAATGACATGAGGAACATGTGTACCTTTGTGCAGAATTCTTCTTTCATTTGCTTGTATTCGAAGGATGTTGAATCATTGTAAGCGTCAGTGAATTCTAAGTCGTCCAGTTTGCCGTCTCCGGAGAGTGTGTCTGTAACGATGATAGACGCCGTGTAACATTTTGTCAAAACGGGAAATTCGTCACGCATTACACAGTAGCTGTCCGCGTACTTACTTCAAGAATCTATCTTTCGAACTGGCTTTAAAAGGCTGGTCATGCAAACTGCAGTTAGATTCACGCTTGCCTAGTTAAACAACCGCCCGCCTATTCAATCAAAGCCTGTGTTCTTCAATTATTGTCCCAGCTATTGTATACATTCTACTCAATCGAACGAAAACTAGCCCAACGTCAACACAACACAACACAACACAACACAACACAACACAACACAACACAATTTCACTTGGCTTCCTGGCAATTATCTCCGGTGTTGCACATCCGTTTTGGAAAATTAAACTGGCGCTCGTTTAACAAGCGGCTTCACTTATTTCGAGTGGTTTTAGGGCCAGGTATATTAACATTCAGTATTCGTGGGATCATATGGCAGTTGGCTCTTTACTGCGAAAATACACAGTTGTAAAGATCTCCCGCAGTGATATTTTACCGCTTAGAATTGATCAGTCGAGCTAACAAAAGGCTAGCTTACCTGACACGGCGGCTGTCGGTGTCGGTGTTTTACAACGTGAGACTGGAACAAAGGATCAGACGTGTAATATAAAATGAACCTTTGTAGCCTTTCTCGTCACTCAACCAGAACAACAAACTCACCGCGATGTGTTTGAGAAGTGTGTAAAGGTATGGTAGATATGGATTTTTGAACGGCAGTTGATATGTAGGCAGCCAAGAACACGAACTAAGGGGAAAAGGTAGAAAGTAGTTCCCTACAAAAACATGGTAGCGACGACATATTAAAATTTCTTGGCTGGTAAAAGCTTTCGTGCACAACAGATGACAATATTTAAAAAAAATCTCAGTCAGAAAAAAAATAACATTAGAAAAGATCACAAACATTGTCTACTCCGAAACAAATTGCACTGTGCATTAATGAATCCAGAAAACAATAAACACAGAAAAGACGTGGTGAGCGTGTAGCACATTCCATACACCAAATACGAAACAAAGTCATCCAATGCACCCTTCCCATTCCCACCACGCTGCCTAGTGGGTTATAATGGAAAATAAAGATTCGGGGAACAATGTCACGGTGTTTAACACAGGCAAGTGCTTGTCTTAAGACGTTATATACAAGAATATTTGTCGCGTGTAGTGAATTATAACACCACACAGAAATAATATGTAAATATTTTAACTATTGTACTAATGTAATTATTGCTGGTTTTGCATGCATATTATCTACTCAAACTTTGCTAATAGTTGTCTCGCCTGATGCCGAAACAGTTGTCGTGTTTATTTACTGTATTATGTGCATTGATACAAGGGAAACAATTATACAAAACATTCGGCAATGGTGCGGTGGTGCGGTGGTGCGGTGGTGCGGTGGTGCGGTGGTGCGGTGGTGCGGTGGTGCGGTGGTGCGGTGGTGCGGTGGTGCAATGGTGCAGTCGTTTTACCTGCAATGTAGATACTGAGGGCTGGAATGACGGTGACTGTGATGATGGCCAGAACAATGAGCACTTTTCGCGACGGTTTGTACTGCAAGACAATAAAAACACTGGAAATAATTAGCTAGAGATAATAACATTGTGTGAAGTAGCATTATTAAATGTCATTCTCCATTGTTGCGCACCTGAAGCGGCCATTCACGAGAGGAGACTTTACTGGTTCTCTACGATGATACACCCTACGTACGGTTGCCTGATGCCGATACACTTTCTTATTGTCCTGTACTAATTTATTGTATTATGTGCATTGAAGCAAAATACATAATTATACAGACATATATATGTATAGCTTATTGACATTTGTCGGCTATATTCATACGAGTTTTGGTTGATTATAAAATGTGAACACGCGAATCTAGTGGTTCACTAGTGATTGACACGGAGCGCCACTGATTTGCTCAATACAGGCCCGCTCTTTATCGCCAAATATTGGACTAGTAACTGCAGATATCCTTTTAATAATTTGCAATAGACACCATTAGATACAAATCAATGCAACTGGTACTAGATAAGGACAGTATATTAGTACTGCTGTGTGTGAAAAGATACCAACCATGGCTGCTTAACGCGTCTGCCTGTGGTTCTGTTACTTGAATCCTTAGTTCCAAAAGTCGTCACCATGTTTCGACTGGACGGATGTATTGGTCCACGGCAGGGCAGGGCAGGGCAAGGAAAAACCGACTAGACGTCATAAGCATGCTCGTCACGACGCGCCATATAAATAAAACAAATGCCACCGACAAAGCTGCACAACAACAACACTTTAGTCACTTCAAAGGACCGAATCGACCAGGCGTGAATAGAACATACATAATATCTATCTAATTGAACCAATACGGTGTTTACTGCTACAGTCAAGCGTCAGTCTGAGACACGGCTTCGACACAGTCGGTCGTGTGCGTTAGAACTGTTGATATAATTTTCAGTGATAAAGAACTTGGCAGCGACGGTCATAGGGACGGCGCAGTCTTACAAAGAACGCATTATAATGCATCGGCCAACTAATTAAGCGCTGTTTGCTTCGTGCGACAACAATGCATAGCACTTTAAGCGTAACAAAATATACGCCTGGCTGTTTGGGTAAATGTTTCAATGGCATGGATATCGATACTTTTTAATTTGGTTACCGTGAATGGACGACTATATATTACATTGACAATAGCTAAGCATGTCTCACGCGCACGTCATTTATTTCGAATGCATCATTTCTTTGAA
>OY759267.1:48372472-48414972 GCA_963662155.1 Lamellibrachia columna
ATGTTGCGCCACTGGTGGGGAGTTTGGGCGTAATTGTGAATGGCGCCACTGGTGGGGAGTTTGGGTGAAATGGTGAATAGTGCCACTGGTAGGGAATTTGGGTGAAATTGTGAGTGGCGCCACTGGTGGGGTGTTTGGGTGAAATGATGAGTAGCGCCACTGGTGGGATGTTTGGGTGAAATGGTGAGTGGCGCCACTGGTGGGATGTTTGGGTGAAATGGTGAGTGGCGCCACTGGTGGGATGTTTGGGTGAAATGGTGAGTGGCGCCACTGGTGGGATGTTTGGGTGAAATGGTGAGTGGCGCCACTGGTGGGGAGTTTGGGTTAAATGGTGAGTGGCGCCAATGGTGGGGAGTTTGGGTGAAATGGTGAGTGGCGCCACTGGTGGGATGTTTGGGTGAAATGGTGGTGGCGTCACTACGACAGTTGGTCGTAGTTACGAAACGGAAGAATTTAGTAACCAGAAACAGACAAAGTGGCATTACCGGTGACGGGGGTCGTTGCTGTCGCCGCCTTAGTGGTTGAAACTGAAACAACGAAACACTGGGACAGAAAACACATTTCTCTATAAAACATAAGTTAACTTATGGTTACGTTCTGTGAAGCATCCTTCATTTGTCAGCCTTCACCTGTCAACCGTCATCTGTCGGCCGTCATGATGTTAGCTCTGGTGAACCTTCAGGCCCGTCAACAGCTAATTATCGTCTGTTCTTAGGCAGAACAGAAGCTATGTGACACGTGAAAGTAGTGCGGTTCTCGTGTTGTCACGGATCTTGTTGTCACGGATCTTGTTGTCACGGATCGGCGGGGTTTCCGCTGACTAGTTTGGCTCGGGTCTAATGGGGATGCCCCATTTCTACAATTCAACGCTCGTGAATGGTGGTTGCACGAGTGAACAAGACAACAAAGAAAAGTGAAAGAAAAGTAAACATTTAATATACGATAGTTACTGAGTAAATTACATGGAAACAAGTACTCTCATGGATCTACGTAGTATAATCTAATCTACCGATCCTCTGACAATCGTACCGGGTTTAATCACCCTATATAATCGTAGAAGCTTTTACTAACATCTAATCCTAACACACACAACAACTGTACCAATATAAACTCAAACTAAAGCATATCTCATCAATACTCCCACATGGAGATCTACCACATTGGCGTGTAGGCTTATCTAACGTGACTAGTCCTACAACCGCCTCCCTTTGCCCACAGTTACAGCTACACAGTTGATTCTAAGGAGTCTAATGCCTAGACAACATCCTAATTACATGTGAGGCATAGACATGCCTAAACAACATCACATTTGCTTTTGAGGCATTTAATGCCTAAACACCCTCACAGTCGAGTCTCTGCATTCTTACAAAACGTCCATTAGGCCTGCCCTTTGTGTGGTGGCGTGTCCCCATTACCGCCCGTCTTTACGTGGGAAACGGAGGTTATTTCCCGGTCGTTTTTGAAGAACAAATATATTATATCGGATTGCCAACATGATAATTCGCTACGCGTGATGTCAGTGAATCAAGACAGGGAAGTCAAGTTATCGTCTCGTTTGATATCAAATAGACCCTTCACGTGTTAAACAATACCCCAAGCACTATAGGAGATACACATTCATTCAAGCATAAATGCAGAAGAGATGGTTTACCTCCGATGTAGATACTGAGGGCTACAATGACAGTGACCGCAATCACGACGATGACGCTCAGGGCAATGATCACTTTGGTCTGTCGCGACACCCGGTGCTGCAAGACCATGTAAGACATGACGGTGAGAAACGAGTGAAACAAATTAACTACAAATTGTGTAAATGCTAGCAATGTGAATATGTTTCAAAACAAAATCGACAAATACACGAGAAGGAGAGGCTACACATACACGAAGAAGTAATGGAATCTCTATAAGCAAATGGCTTGTCCACTTGCCATGTTGATTTTTAGCTTTAAATCTCGTCAAATCGTGTTACATCTTGTTAAATATGTTTAAAGCTGGTTAATTCTGGTTACATGTGAGAAAATTGACGAGAGATGCATTCTTGACCTATTTTCAGCCAGCCGTTAGAACTTCCTGTTCACAAGGGATGCGACGACGATGGCCACAATCCCGCAAACTTGGGCGGTGCGACCTGAACATCTCACGTAGTAACTACAGTTCTCACCATTGACAATACTATGCACAGGTGATGCTAGTTGATCATTTGTACTCAGGTAAACCTTTTGACATTGAAAATATCCATATCCATGTAATCGCAAGTGCATCTGCACTTGCGCGTATGTAGGCCTGTGTCTGAGACGTGAACATTTGGCTCTGTGACAATGTGACAATGGGCTCAGACATCAGACATGAGTATTACCCGATGCCAACCATCGAAGAAGTCAGTACTCGGCTGAAGAATGCAAGACTGTTCACTGTGTTAGACGCCAAGAACGGGTTTTGGCAGATCTCGTTGGATGAGAAGTCCAGTATTTTGACGTGTTTCAACACGCCATTTGTTCGGCATTGATGGCTGCGGATGCCTTTCGGGATTAACTCTGCACCTGAGATCTGGCAACGCACTATGAACCAACTCGTAGAAGGCCTGGCAGGCACATAGGTGATCCACGATGACTTTCTGAAAGTAGGTGGTGCTACAACTGACGAAGAGGCAGAGATTGACCACGACAAGAACTCGCGCAATTTTCGACTGAATGCAGAGAAGACGAAGCTAAAGATGACGGAAGCCCCATACATTGGTCATCTACTCACACACGAAGGACTCCGGGTGGGCCCACAGAAAGTAGAGGCAATCGAGAAAAGCCTGAAGCAGAGGACGCCAAAGCTGTACAGAGATTGCTTGGCTCGGTGAACTTTCTGGCAAAGTTCGTCCCACACCTGTCCGATATACTCGAGCCCCACAGACGGCTCATGGACTAGGACACTGAGTGGTGTTGGCTGCATATAAAGCAAGAGGCTTTTGATCCTATGAAGAAAACTCTCACGAACTCACCAGTACTGCTATAGAAGCCCGTGTGCATCCAGTGCGCCGCGTCAGATGGAGGTATTGGCGCAAGATTGTTGCAGGACGGACTCCCTCTAGTGTGTGCAACCCATGTACTCACTGGCACTGAGAGAAACTATGCGCAAATCGAGAAGGAGTTGCTCGCTATCGTTTTTTTTTCTGCGAGAAGTTTGATCAATATGTGTATGGAAGAGGGAAGGTGCATATGCACAGTGATCACAAGCCATTATAAGTGACCTTCAGGAAACCACTCGTGACGGTACCGAAGAGATTGCTACTGCGTTTCCGACGCCAGTCTGGATGTGACATACACGCGTGGGTACGTAGAGATGTACACCTTGAGCCGTGCGTACATTCCGGGTGAACCAAGTGTTCACGCTGTTGCACCCGCTAAGATGGATATGACAGAGGGACTTTCGGTGTCTCCCAGGAGACTGAAAGAGCTGCGAGCAGCCACCGCAAGTGACTGTGCTCTCCAGAAACGGATGCAGGTGACCATGAAAGGCTGGCCTACGTCGGACAGCCACCTGGACGTTCGTGCGTATTACAATGTGCGACATGAACTTACCATGCAGAATGGACTCGTGTTCAAGGACTGCAGGATCGTAGTGACGACCAGTTTACGCAAGAACATCATCGCCACAGTAAATCACTCGTACATCAGGGTATACAGGGATGTATACGTCTCGCCAAGGATGCCGTGTACTGAACACTGATGAACCAAGAGATCACATATTACGTCAATATAGTGTTTGCAACATACACAGACCAGAACAGTGCAAGAAGCCCATGGTGCCTCATGACGTCCCAGGCAGGCCTTGGGCGAAAGTGGTGCTGACTTTTTCGAGCTGCAGGGACTACTTCTCCAATTTCTTCGAGCTGATACGACTAAGTTCGAGTATCGAACGAAGTGTATGATCGATGCAATGAAGTGACAGTTTGGTGTCATGGAGTGACGGAAGTAGTCATGGTCCTTAGTTCTCTTGTGGCGAGTTCAAATTGTTCGCGCAGAGATGGGACTTCGAGCATATCATGGGCAGTCGGAGGTATCCCAGAGCAGTGGGCAGGTTGAGCGAGCCATTGGGACGGTGAAGAACCTCGTGAAGAAAGCTATGAAGGATCGCAGCGACGTTCAACTGGCGTTGCTGAACTTTAGAAACACTGTGAGTGAGGGCTACATCACGAGCACAGCTGTTATTCGGTCGCCGATGCCGAACACTGCTTCCAATTCAGCGGACCAGACTGATTCCGAAATTTGCAGCCGACGTGTATCGTGACAAGAAGATTGTAAAGGATGCAGAAATCGCACAATGCAGCAAATCGTCGCGTCACCTGAAACTGTTAGCATCAGGCGATGCGATCCGTATGAAGCTGCCGGGACAGGACACGTGGACGCTTGGAGAATGCATAACGAAGCTCTTCAAACGGTCGTACGTGGTTCTCGTTCAAGGACACACGTAGAGGCGCGACCGACGTCATCTGCGTGTTGTAGATGAGAATCTCCCGCTACCCGACAGTAAGCCGTGGTAAATGAATGCAAATCCACCGTCACTAGAAGCTATTTCGATGATCCGATGTCGACGCCAGTGCCCCGAGGCACACGTACCAGGAAGCCAACATCGTACTTGACAGACAATCAATAGAGCAGATAACTTTCCTAATATTAATTAGCACTTGACATTTGTAAAAGGAAAGGGGTGTAACGTTAATGAGCTCTCTCTGGGTTGGCTCGGCGGTGATCTGCAGTGGTCCGCTGACAGCGACTGTGTATGTCTGTGTAATATATCGCTAATAAACTTTTTTAATTAACGCGTTTTAATGTACATATAAACATATGTACATTAAAACGCGTTAATTGTCATTGGCGAGAACGCAACAATTTGTTCCTTCGACCTAACACCCAACCCCCGAGAGAATTTCAGATATGTTTAACGTACGAACCACCATGGGCCCCGGGTACGAACCACCACCTTGGGCCCCCAGGTACGAACCACTACCATGGGCCCCGGGTACGAACCACCACCATGGGCCCCCGGGTACGAACCGCCACCATGGGCCCCCAGGTACGAACCACCACCATGGGCCCCCGGGTACGAACCACCACCATGGGCCCCCGGGTACGAGCCACCACCATGGGCCCCAGGTACGAACCACCACCATGGGCCCCGGGTACGAACCACCACCATGGGCCCCCGGGTACGAACCACCACCATGGGCCCCCGGGTACGAGCCACCACCATGGGCCCCCGGGTACCTTACACAATTTCAGCCCTATACATGTGAAACCTACGGATATACGAGGGAATAGACAGACATACAGTCAGTGAGAGATACATACATACATACATACATACATACATACATACATACATACATACATACATACATACATTCATACATACATACATACATACATACATACATACATACATACATACATACATACATACATACATACATACATACATACATACATACATACATACATACATACATACATACATACATATATATATATATATTAATGATAATGTGAATACCAATATAGCGTGTTTGAAATGTTTTACACGAGCCGTAAACCCATGGGACGGTTCGTGCTCATCTTGGATATTTTATACCAGCCCAGGCATTTGCGAATTGTCTTTACTACGCAATAAGTTCCAATTCGTGTAGCAGATTAACAAAGCGCACACTGACGACTGACAGCACCAGGCACACAGTACTCCAACCGCTCTGCCCAAAAGGTGCAAGTGTAAACATGTGATTGACTCGAGGCATGAATACATGATTCATATTTCTAATTAATTCGAGACGTCGCTTAGCTGTCTCTTCGAGCTGTTTGCCGTTACAGTTCGCCAGTACATTCCCTCTCACGCAGAGAACTAACGATAATGCAGTACGTTTTTTCTCGCAGTGTTTAGCTGGGCGTTGACTGTCTGTAGAGAGCGCGGTGGTCTACATAGACGGACCCGGGCAGTGGGAACGGCAGTGTGTCAATATGGCGTACCAACGGTGTCTATGCTATAAAGTAGTTTGTGACTTTGTTGTCTGGTTGTCTGTCTGTCTGTCCCCTCATATCTCCATCAGTTTCACATGTATGGTGTTACAATTTTGTAGGCGTGTCCGGGGCCCATGGGGATTGTTCGTACATTACACAAATAAAAATTCTCCAGGGTTAGGGATATTACGAAGGAATCTATGTGGACGTTTCACGTAGATTACGTAACTCGGAACAATAGGAGTTCGTAGTTTCATACAATTGTTAGCAAAGTTAGGCGCATTTTCTACGATTGTTCCGAGTTACGTGATCTACGTCAAACATCCACATAAGTTCCTTCGTACGGAAAGAATGCTTCGTGAAACCGGCAGTTGTAAATGATTTTTGGGTCATGAAGTTGTCATTGCCATTGGTATTGCCCTACCAAACCATGACTGGGCAGTGCAAGTAGTCATAACCTCTTGCAGTGGCTGCTTTCCCGTGCAACGCCGCGCAACGTTTTTTTTCATAAATCGTGGTGCCATTTCTGTAGACGTGCACACGCACGCACGCACGCAAACACACACGCACACAAAACACACACACACACACACACACACACACACACACACACACACACACACACACACACACACACACACACACACACACACACACACACACACACAAATGTCTGTTTTATTTCGGCCTCAAAGAATGCAGGATCAGAGAAACATTAAGCATTAAATGATAATGGAAAATGTCAAAAGAAGAGGGTCAAGAGAGATGGAGGATGAGGAGGATGCGGTATTACGTGGGACGAAATGTTGAATAAACAGCTAAACTCTAATATAGCTGCACTTCATCCACACCGGTCGTTTTCTCAACGCCTGTCCATCACTGAACCAGCCAAGAACGTCGATGCTGTTTTCAATGTATGTATTGGCGTATCATGGATGTAGCAAACGGGGAGGCCAAAGTGGTGGGGCAATCTTAGTCACTCATTTGTTTACCACGCGCCACATGGAAAAATACGGAAACATTCAAAGAGACTAAACCAAAGGGAACACGACCCAATGCCTCCACCATAAACACGTCACTGATTGTGTCCATGCTATCTCCGACACTTACCTGACCCGCCCCGCCTCCTGCCTCCTGCCCCCGGTCGACCGGTACAACGGTGGAACTACGACACGACATCTCAATATACCTCGAATACTGCGAGGAGACGGCGCTTGTCGGACGTTTGTCAACGCAGCACGCTAGCGCTCTTTACCTCGTCCTGGACGAAGGAATACACCGCCGCACGAGCAACTACTTGTCATGACGACAATATGCATAATCGAATTGAATCACTTCGTAGCGACAGTTTGTTTGAGGAAGTAACGTGTAAGTAAACTATCTTGTCACTGGCCGTGGATTAACAGAGACGATTACGTTGTCGAGTCATGATTTAATGCGTAAATATTTATGACAAAATTACAAAAGCATTGATATGAGCAATTTTTCATGGTTAGGTGCTAACCAATAAAAATAAATTAATGAGGTCCACAATTGTTTGTTCGCTGCGTGGTAGGGCGCCACATCCACACAGGGACCGCTCGTTAAAAAAAACTCTTACCTAGATTTAACAAGATTAACCAAGTATGTCATCCAAAGTAAACCCCTAGATGGCAAGTGGACAAGGAATTATTGACTGACTGAGAGTCCAACGAATAAATTGTGTAACACGCACTTGTATGTTAAACATATCCATACTGCTAACATGTTCACAATCAGTAGATCATTTGTTTCATTAATTTATTGCAATGTGTGAGAATGAATATTTTCTGATTTCTCATCTACATTGTTCCGTCACCACTAACGTTACTTCGTGTCCTTATATTCTTTTATTTTCCGTGAAACGTGAAACATAGCCATAACCAATATGACCATACAAAACCAATATGACCATACAATATCTTAAAAACTTCAAGTTGATCTCCTTGTAATCGCCTCGTCTCTAGTATAGTTAAATCGTATTCGTGTAGGCATTTATAGTAACTTAGCTAAGATATCTGGGTTCTGAAGTCGGCTTCTAGTTGCTCTCGTGCTGAAAGTTTCGAGTAACTATTACAAATACGTATTATTTTGAAAAATAACCAAATGTACTTTTACTTTCTGTCGAAAAAAGAAGTGGCAAAAATAGTAAAAATCCATCCCGTTTTAATGTGTGTATCTTTTTTTTGAGATAATCGTTGTATATACGAATCGTCTCTTCTCAGACTATTAATCGGAATATGAATCGATTCTGCATATGAATCGTCTCGAGAAAAAACGTCCTGCATTTGTATACATTGAACTGGGACCTCCACGCGAAATTTGCAAGCACACGAATGGCACTTAACTGTAGGAGTTATGTGAAGTCATAACTAGTTATATAACATTATATTCATAAACGCAGCGGATTTTTTTTTATGTTTAATGTACATTGTCAAATATGAATTCTGCGTTAAACGTGTTTGCCTTTGCTCGTTCAGGTACCAACCTAATACATTCAGTTATGTGTAAAGAACTTCCTAGCAACAGTCGGCTGGAGACTATATTCTAAGAAAATAGAACATAACTCTTGTGTGAATTGTCGTGTCACTCACTACCTATGCGTCGATCTACGTTCAGTCCGACTCTGTCTTGGTGGTCAATGATTAATTGTAAACAGCGACCATCCAGTTAGTACATTTCTGACTCACTACGTGAGTAGACAAACAAATCTGACTGAGCAAGGATGGAGTCCATGTTTCGATGTTTCGATGGTAACTAAAAACCGATTTTGGGGAAACCCGGATGATATGTCCAGTGTGGGTGTATAGGGAAAGAGGTGTAATATCGCTCACAGGACATCAGCGCCCCCTGTCTGCTGTAGGACTACATGAGCATCATCAGCGCTCCCTAGCGACGAAAGGACGGGTCAAATAGTGGTAGTCAAGAGGGGTCAGAGGTTATTCGACGCAAGGGAGCAGCGGCGGCGGCGCCGCCGCCGCTGCTCCCTTGCGTCGAATAACCTCTGACCCCTCTTGACTACCACTATTTGACCCGTCCTTTCGTCGCTAGGGAGCAGCGGCGGCGGCGGCGAACATAATTCGTTAATCAAATCAATCAAAGGGCCTGACGAGGAAACTAGAAACGAACAAAACAGGGTATTGTACGAGTGCACACGTATTTTACTGAACAACACAAGCATGATGCTACAAGGGTAGCGTGTAACACCACTACTACTACAACTATGATGAGTATGATCATGACGTGACTTGCGAGTGTTGACCACTACGCCAGACGTCGTGAGCTTAGGGGTGTCTCCACCTCGCCAGAGGCTCAATGGTGATGGTGAGGTGACTTGCGGGTGTTTACCATCACTCCAGAGGTCGTTAGCTTAGGGGTGTGTACCACCACTCCAGTACCTCGATCGATGAGCTATGTGCGATAGTACAGTCTACCTTGTCGCAGTTCTTTAAGCAAATCAAATACGCGGCTCTCGTTAGCCACTAAATCGGTGCTGAATATGTTGACAAAATTTCTCACCGGAAAGCCGTTACAACGAAACAATAAATAAGCTATACAATATTAGTTAGACAGAGGACTATGGATTTTGAATCCATTCGGAACAATGTTCGCTCATGAAGATGCGGAACGCCGCGTGTCGTGACGGCATGCCATACGAACAGAAGTAATCGCCACGTCCATCGGCATCCAGGTACAGCGCTATCCAATGTTCACCCGGTTCGTCGCCGTCGTCGGTGTTGCACACGAAGGCGACTTGCAAAGCGTCTCTCGTCGTAGGCAGTCCGTCTTTGGGTACGACGCCGCGAAAGATCGACCTGGTGCGCGGGTCCATCGCTAGTAGTCTAGCGATCTGCAGAGTGTCCATCTCAGTAGTCGTAGGTGATGTTGCGGCTCTTGTCGATTTCCAGCACGGACTCGAACAGTGGTCGGCAGCGCGTCACGGAAATGCATTTTGATGCGCATGTTTGTACCAGATGGAAGCAGGCGCCATCGCAGTCGTCGGGGGTCAGGTCAAAGCCGAAGAAGGTGTTGCCATACCGGAAGTCGCTGCGAGACAGTCCGTTCCCCTCGTCCTGCCACACCGGTCAAGGAAAACTTGGTGAGGTAGCTCCTGACGAAGAGGTTGTCGTCGTAATTCGGTTGGAAAGGTTTGGAGAGTACCTGTCGCCCGTCCACGTACACGGCGAGGAAGTTGATGTCGTTGTTCTTGGCGTGAAACGGATTCTTGTACGCATCGTTATCGATGCAGCACAGCACGAGACGTTTCGGCAGGGTGCCGAGGAACAGGTTCTCGTGCGTGTGCGACCGGGCGGCCGCGGGAATGGAGTACACCTTGCAGTCGACGGCCCGCATTGGATACTTGACCGTGCTCTTCTCGAGGACCTTGATGTGCGCCACCTGCACGGACGGATTCAGGGTGGCCTTCTTTGTAAACAAGGTGGCATTGATGATGTTGATCTTGTAATCGGGGTTGGCCCCGCCGGCCATGGGCGCAAACGCGGACTTGCTGCGTAATACTCGGATCTTGCAATCGACGCCGTTGATCAAGAATTTATCCGCAGAAACAGGTCCACGTGGAGACGGCCCATCATCTCGACGACACGACTCCGTACGATATTCGCTCGTCGAGCCACGAACCCTCCATTAGCCGCGGCCCCGTCACCGATCTCGGCGGCATCCACGTGAGTGTCCGTGTCCTTGTGCCACAGATGAACGGTCAGTTGCTTTGCTTTGGCATAGGTGCCGTAACGCAGCAGCGTCTCTGTGTAGGCACGATACGCGTACGTGTTGGTCGAAGGGGTCACGAGCGTACCGTTCAGGTAGACGTCGACTTGACTGAACAGCGAATGTAGCCAGTTATTCACCGGACCACCATCGCCTGTACGTGTAGCATCGTGTCGTCTGTCATCGTTTGAATGAAGCGACGACAGACGCGCGTCTAGTCTGTATAGTGGACGAGGGCCTTGGCATGGATTCAGCTGTTGAATTTGGAGGGGTAGCCGTACCATTTCACCAAAGCCTCCGTTCGTCTGCCCACCTTGCGGCGCTGCAGTACCGATTCCACGCGGTACACTTTATCGGCGGGTACCGACAACTTCTGCAGCTCCGGTTCATAGAAGGTTCCGTCCAGCACTTCACCGAGATCGTCGATCAATCGGTACACGGGCGGACCGGACGGATGAACCTCGTGTATCTTGAAGATCTCTTAGCTCCAATTTGCCTTGTAGCCTTTTTTAACAGTCTCTTAACCTTGCTGGTGCGCACGCGATTCGACCCGCGGAACTTGGGCACGCCCTTATCATCGTGACCGTACAGGCGCTGCCACACCTCTTCTTGATTCTTCGCACTCACCTGTGACTGAGCCATGCCGATGCTGCGATGGCGGGTGTCGTTGTACGACCGCACAAAGTCCTGAAGGACGTCGATGTATTAACGGAAGTCCACCTAGTGCCATTTTGGTAGGCATGTTCTGCGACTTAAGCAACCCCATCGAACAGAGCACCCACTGTCTAATCGGACGACCCCTGTTAAATTGTCTTGCTAAACAAACGTGCGATCGTTTCAACAGGCGGAACTAGGAAGTGTTCGATAGGGGCGTCTTCTGCTCCCGGAGACCACCAATAGTGTCAAGTAAGTGTTCGATAGGGGCGTCTTCTGCTCCCGGAGACCACCAATAGTGTCAAGTAAGTGTTCGATAGGGGCGTCTTCTGCTCCCGGAGACCACCAATAGTGTCAAGTAAGTGTTCGATAGGGGCGTCTTCTGCTCCCGGAGACCACCAATAGTGTCAAGTAAGTGTTCGATAGGGGCGTCTTCTGCTCCCGGAGACCACCAATAGTGTCAAGTAAGTGTTCGATAGGGGCGTCTTCTGCTCCCGGAGACCACCAATAGTGTCAAGTAAGTGTTCGATAGGGGCGTCTTCTGCTCCCGGAGACCACCAATAGTGTCAAGTAAGTGTTCGATAGGGGCGTCTTCTGCTCCCGGAGACCACCAATAGTGTCAAGTAAGTGTTCGATAGGGGCGTCTTCTGCTCCCGGAGACCACCAATAGTGTCAAGTACGTCAACTAAGTGCGCATGTCACCATGTTTGCAATATTAAAATATCAAAAAAAATTAATGTTTTGGAAAAGCGTTTAATTGAACAGTACATCGTACCAAAATGTATTTTAAATGTGCAGTACATAACAAACAAGCATTTCCGAACATTAATTGTTATATGAAATGCGACAAAACATTTTAACTTCTTTGATATATTCTACCTACAACAGTCAAAAGGCATATATCCACACTTCCTAATTAACAGCAACAAATAAAAAACAATGTTTGGTAGAAATGTTATCAGTGAATACAAACATGACACTATCTGGTATTGCGAGCAACATCATTCGTAGATACTCCATCTGATTAACCTTGTTCAATACCGTAACACTCGATGTTCTGATGAATCGGGTAAATGATACAATTGACATTAGATCGCTGTATTGGTGCAGAAACAAGATCATCGGACGTACATGTGATATCAGCGTATTGTCCCGATGTTGTCACTTAATTGATACATTCATTCCTTGTCTATTTTTGCATTGGTCGATTCGTCAACTATATTTCATGGTTCACTATGTCACATGACATTGCAATACGATGAAACTCATATTAACAAGATTCGAATATATTCAGTGATTAATTAACAAGACACTTAGTATTTGTCTAGATTACGTTCACTGATAAAGCAGTTCGCTTATTTCATGATGGTTACATAGGCGCCAAACTATGCATACGCTAACACGCACGCACGCACGCACGCACGCACGCACGCACGCACGCACGCACGCACGCACGCACGCACGCACGCACGCACGCACGCACGCACGCACGCACGCACGCACGCACGCACGCACGCACGCACGCACGCACGCACGCACGCACGCACGCACGCACGCACGAACTCACACGCACGCACGCACACACGCAAGCACGCATGCACGCACAACCACAAGAGGAGCAGTTAACACTCCTCAATTACATATAATATATATTATACTTTTTTGGCGAGCCATTAAATCCCGAAGTCTTTCGACCAGATGATGATGATGATGAAGATATATATATACTGTCTATGAATGTGAATAAAAACCAAGGTCATCATCACCAATATCAAATATGAGTGCAGAATAATAAAGACTGCTGGTGATGAAGTACTTGAGGAAGTAGACGACTCCCGGATCCAGATTCTTGGATACGCAGAACAGGCAAAGTAGTTCACCATCGGATTGCCTTAGCATGACGTGTATTTAACAAGCTGGACTACGTATGGAGGTCCTAATTTTTAGATTTATATTGTGGACACGCACTCATGGCAAGAAAAACAGGGAAACAAAAAAATATATTCATCAAACTGATATGCGAAAATCATGATATTGAACTGGGTGATATTTAATCCTCAATGAACAATAACCTTTTATGGAAAAGGATCGTCAATGTTCCGGTAGACTAATGAGGAATGGCGATGATGATATATTTTTGTTGAGTGGAACTATAACAAAAACTATAACAAAGTGTGCGTAAACAGGGCGTGACCACCGAAGTTTACTGTAAATTCATGAGACATGCGATTCACCAGACACAAGTCGTTTATCTGCCACTGAGATGCTCTCTAACACGATAGTATCGAACACGATAGTATTGCTCACTACGGCTGTGGGTGGAAGTACGTGTAAGTGGCGCACGCCGCCAGGTCAACACACGCTTGATTCGGCTCTCGCACGAAGACGGAGCCGCTAGTGCAGTTGGCAACGCCGGGCTGTCTCCGTTCCCAACCCCCCGACACAAGCAGACACCAGTGAGATAGAGCACAGTTGTCTGGGTCCGGGATGTAGTCCCCGTGACTAAATCCATCACATGTGACCGGATCTGAAAATAAGATCACCATCAGCGAGTTGACGAACATGACTATTTAAATTTAACTCTTTATTCTGGTTCGCACAGATGAACAGCAGGAACACTCTAGCTAACATAAACGTTGTCTTACAAACCTTTCTCGCAGTTGGGTCCGGCTGCCTGGTTGGCGCAGCCGCAGTGGTGACCACAAAGACACGTGTATCCGTTCACGTGATCCACACACGTCGAGGCGTGTAGACAGGGGCTGCTCGCACATTCGTCAATTTCTGAAACCAACAATAGAAGTGGGTAGTAGTAGAATAATATGCAGTCGAGTGATTGATTTATTGGCAATTCTGAAGTGCACGGTTCGTAAATATGTTTCTAAAGTGTCGATATTCATTGTTATGAACTTTATTGCAGCTTCATCGGTCCAAAAATGTCGAATACAACTTTTCGTGCCGTTATACGATACTCTCGTTTGACGTGTTCCTCGGTTTATATAATACGTCTAGCTACGGGGACTGTCATACTTACGGTCTTGGTTTTATTTCGTTATTAACCTGCTCAAACACACTGATGCTGAATTTCACGTGCTGATAATGAATTGCAAGAACAATATTATAGTAGTTCAGTACTGTATACATACTGATACCGTTGTCATATTAGGTCCGGTGGTCTTGAGGTACGTGAGTCCTATTCTTATTCCACATACGCCTGGGTTAAGTAAACGTTTTAGTTAGCATCCCTTTAAATCATGGCACTCGACTCAAAACTAAGGGGCCACCAGGCAGGCTTTCGTCTGGAAAGATCATGCACCGACCAGATAGCAACACTTCGCATTATAATCGAACATTCAATAGAATGGAACTCTCCTGTTTTCCTTACATTTTATTAACTTCGAAAAAGACCATTTGGTAGCTAATGAGACACGATGGAATGCCAGAGAAGTTCAGCTCGATAATCAAAACATCATACAAGGGAGAGTTCTACACGAACGGAAGTCCATAACACATTTGATTTAAAGACTGGTGTGAGACAGGGCTGCATACTGTCACCATCTCTGTTCCTAGTGGCCATCGACAGGACCATGGGAACATCTACAGAAGGACAGAAAAATGGTTTACAATGGTTTACATATTACTATGAGAACAATTAAATGATCTTGACTTTGCCGATGATATGGCGCTTCTTTCACACAACCACAGAAGCAAATGCAAGAAAAAACATCACTAATGGAAACAACTGTAGCCACGTTAGGACTAAATGTGAACAAAGACAAAACCAAGGTCATGAAAACCAACAGCAAAAACAACAGCCCGAATACACTTCAAGGAGAGGTCATAGATGAACTACAGTCTTTCACTATCTAGGAAGCATCATGGACACAAACGGAGGAACAGATAGTGATGTAAGGGCTAGGATTGGGAAAGCAAGGGCAGCCTTCATATTGCTTACTAAGATAAGGAACTCCAGATAGATTTCAATACCAACCAAGCTACGAATGTTTAACACAAATGTTAAGGTTGTGCTTATGTATGAATCAGAGACGTGGCTACCACAAAATCCATGCTACAGAAGATCCAAACTTTTGTAAATAAATGTCTAAGAAGAATTCCAAGGATATGGTGGCCAGAAACAATTAACAAAGAAGCGCTGTGGGAAAGAACAAAGCAGGAACCAATCACACATCAAATTAGAAGAAAGAAGTGGAGCTGGATAGGCCGTACTCTCAGGAAGCCAACACTACACATTACGATATGGAACCCACAGGGCAATAGAAAAAGATGAAGGCCAAAAAATACCTGGCGCAGAGAAGTAGAAGCAGGGATGTCAAAAGCAGAATACAAATGGAGAGAGCTGGAAGTTCAAGCCCAACACAGTGTCCAGTAGAAAGGAGTCGTTGATGGCCTATGCTCCGCCGGGGAGTGAAAAGGCTTAAGTCAGTAAGTCTTTAAATCATAACATTAATTAAATCGAATGCAGAAAACACGTAAACATGTTATTATAAAATCGAGTATGGTTTGGGATTCTTAGTTTCCAATAATAAAACTATTTGCAATTGTTATCAGGTATGTACCTATATTGTATTGCGCCAATACACAATCTAAGTGATAATTACACAACTTCGGTAATAATTAACGCGTGTAGCGAACGTTTCAGAAACGACATATATGGACATGCAGGTGTGACTGACCTGTCTTGCAGTGCAGGCCGCTGTAGCCGGTCGGACAGTCGCAGTGGAAGCCGCTGGAACCGTCCGAGCAGTTGGCTCCGTGCTGACACGTCGTCTTCGCACAGCGCACAATCTCTGTCACACACGTCACACATGACAATGACAACTACATAATACTTACATCTCCAATTGATCTCTGTCACACACACATGCATACAATTACACATCCAGCCGGTGTGAACACATCCAACTGACGTGAACACGTTCAACTGGTATCAGCACATCCAAATGGTGTCAAGACATCATGATGATGTCAACACATCAAGCTGGTGTCAACACATCCAGCTGGGGTCAACACATCCAACTGGTGTTGACTCTAGTTTGAGCAATGCAATCAGATACTTGCCGGGGATACCAATCTGTTGACATCAACAAGAGAACGGAAGAATTGGATGGTGAATGTGAGAACAACTATTAACCTAGCTTCAATTATTTTGGATTGTATAAAACCAGAATGTCTGACGAACAAACAGTGCAAACATATTAATGAAATTTAAGAAATAATTAATACCCACTACTGATGCAGGTCCGAGTGTCTGCGGCCACAGAACGTACAACACTGAATGTATAAACTGGCGTTTGTACAACGTCACAAAGTTGATATATTTGCAACAAAACGGGTATGTTTTATACAGATGTTTCTACGAGGATGACGGAAACAGAACTATTCACAAGTTGCTGTGTTCACGACGATAAGATGTCCGGCGTACACTAATAATAATAATTAACTTCTATGGCGCCTGTATCCTCAGGAACCTGAGCTCACAGACGCAACAAAACAGAATCATTAAGCATAATCGTGAACAGAGACGCACAAAAGTCATTATCAGAACGAGGGACAACAGGAGATTTATGGTGGAAATGATCCTTTTACAAGTATTATATTAATTTTATTTATTGGTCGAAATGTGATAATTTTTTTTCTAGGTCGGCGTACATTATTTTCCATTGTACAGACATGTTGTGTAACGTACCTGCTGTTGTGTAACGTACCTGCTGTTGTCTTCACCACGACGGGGGTCGTTTCTGCAACATATAGCGAACGCACGGATAGATTATTCAGTATAAACAGTTCAAATTCAGTAAAGTTCGGTTCGGTATGCTTCGACATGTTTTATTTAATGTTCGTAAATAAAAATTTCCATATCTGAAAACATACGTTTGCATAATACATTTCATCCCTTCATATTTCCAGACAAATAGGAATGACATACAGCTTCCACGTTTTGGGAGCACAGTTATAAGTCGTTCATGAAATCAGATATGACGGTATTAAACTGCGGTGGCTGCTACTACGGACGTTCCTACCAGAAGACCCGGGTTATTATGACAGGGAACTTGACACTAGACAATCAACAGAGCAACAGTTGTGATAAGTCACTTTAGATTTTCAGTTACTCGGTTTCACGTTATGTAGGCGTACTGAACAGGCAAAATCAACACATCGAAGATTACAATATTGTAGGCATAATAATAATAATAATAATAATAATTATTATTATTAGTCGTTACACTTTATTGAAAATAGTAACATAAGTAATAAATCCATTATTATAGAATCACAATAATACATTGCTATGAGTGTGAGTATGCGCATAGATACCTGGAACGACGGGCTGAGCACACGGTGTATCAACCAAGTATGCACAGGATCCTTTGTCGGGATTGAACACAAGACCTCCAGGACACTGAGACACTGCAGCAATGACCGAGTTAGAGCACCGTACGTACTTGTGACAGTTGTGTGGGTGAGGTGTCGACTGCGTCTTATTGACGCAAATATCGTCGGCTGAAATAAGACGAATGCATGTCGATTATGTTATATTCTGAAATGATAGTTACTAACACAAAAGTAGGCGTAACTGAAGTGATCGTTTGGAACCAGCAGTGTATTTTCATGAGGTCAAATGGTGTAATTCACGCGCACTGAAATGTCCACGTCTCGCATTTGAAAATGTTTCTGCATCATTGCCATTTGCTGGGTCGAACATATTATCTTTTGATTGATATGGAAGTGCATAGACCACACGAGAATTAACACTCTGTACGTATTCGTTACAGTTGTAGGGGTGCGACGTGTACGATTCTTGATTAACGCACACAACATCGGCTGAAATAAGACGAATTATAACAATGGTGTATCGGCGACCCTAGAACTTTCCTTTGTTATAACAAATACATGTAACAGCGTGTAAAGATTGTTCTGCAGACGGTGCTGCTGCTGCCCCGCTTGCTATACATGAATCAGACATTTGTGGCGTCTTCCACAGGAGACTTACCACGGTCACAGGTGGGCGAGTTTCCGCCTTGTGAACAGCCACACACCGGGCAGGTACAATGATATCTGTCGTCGACTTGAGTGCACATGCCGCCATTCTGACACGGCTGACTGGCACACGCGTCCACGCCTACAACACGCGGAGAACATCCGTGACGTAAGCACAACAACACTACTATGACTTGGGAGACACCGCAAAGGCCAGCTGAACTACGACAACGACAACTCTCTGTCTGTCTGTATGAGACAACAGAGGCGCGAGAGTGTCACCCACTATACGAGACTCCACGATGTCCGTGTAGACGTATAGGGTGTCGAACCCCTGCGTCAGGTTCACCACATCGTCGGCCTCGACGTGGAAGGGGTACGACGAGTCGGAAGGGTGGGAGTCGATGGCGATGATGGGGGATGACGTAACCGCCTCCGGCTCGCTGGCTACGGGTCTACGGAATCCTAACATGGACGCCGTCGCGCTGTGGTACGGTATGGTGAACAGGGTGTTCGCTGTCATGTCTAACGTCATTTTTTGAGTGACGGAACTATAGCTCATTTGAGCCTGTGTCTCCTCCGTCCGCATACTGTACAGTCCCTTGTTGACGTGATACAGCAATGTTAACGGATCGTCGTAATACCCACACGACAACTTCGTACGTCGGGACGTGTCCGAAGCATCGATCGTGTTGAGGAATAACCAGACATCGTTCTCTGTGACGTTGTACCAAGTGTGCGGATACTGGATCTCTGCCAACCCACACTCCCACTGGCCGGTAAGATCGATGCGTTGAGGCAAGGACGTGACGTAATGGGTCAAGGTGTTGTTGGGGTGCGTCTTCATAGAAGCGTTGCTAGGCAGCGTCATGTAGAAATCAGTCGCCATTGCGTCTCAACGTGGGATTGGGCAGTAGGAACTACTCAACAGAGCCGTCCACAGATTAGAATCGCCGTGACCTGTCGTCAGGTTGTAAATGCTGATCAGAATGACCGTGTACAAGACGACGACCTGACACAGAAACACTATCTCCTCTTTGGGACACGCGGTACCGAACAGATGCCAGGGAGTGCTGTCTGGCTCGTTCGATGCAGCGTCAGTACAATCCTCGTGTTCTTCCTGCTCCACCTCCTCCTCGTCTATGATGGTGTTGCAGGTCTGTGGTGTCGTGTCGTGTGTCATTTCTCGAATGCAGTGTCGCCATGCGCGCGGCTAGTCTTTATACTGGAGTGGACGAGTGCCCTGGCATCGATCCAGCTGTTGAATTTGGAGGGATAGCCGAATCATTTCACCAAAGCCTCCTTTCGTCTACCAACCGTACGGCGTTGCAGTACCTCTTCAACGCGGTACACTCTATCGACGGGTACCGTCACTTTCTGCAGCTCCAGTTCGTAGAAGGTGCCGTCCAGCACTTCGCCGAGATCGTCCCGCAAGCGGTACACGGGTGGATCGGAGGGGTGAACCTCGTGTATCGTGAACATCTCTTCGCTCCAGTTCGTCTCGTAGCCCTTTTCGAACGTGCCTTTGTACTTGCTGACGCGCACGCGATCTGACACGTGCAACTTGGGCACGCCCTTGCCGTCGTGACCGTACAGACGTTGCCACACCTTTTCTTGATTCTTTGCATTCACATTTGACGGAGCCATACCGATGCTGCGGTGGTGGGTGTTGTTATACGATCGCATCAATGTACCGCCACGTCTGGTGTTTCGTGAAGTATCGCCACATGCGCGTCTTCAACGTTCTGTTGAATCTTTCCACGACGCTCGCCTTCGTCTCCGCGTTGTGCGTGAAGAAGTGATGGATGTCGTAACGCTGCAAGAGAGCCTGAACGGATTTGTTCAGAAATTTTTTGCCTTGATCTGTCTGCAACGTCTTTGGCCAAACGTCGACGAACGTGACTTGCAGCGCTGCCACCAACGATGCCACGGACTTGTTCTTCATGGGAACACACCAGGCCACTTTCGAGAAGACGTCGATCACCGTGAGGAAAAAGGTCATACCTTCTTTGTCTTTTTTCAACTTCGACATGTCTACGAGATCGGCCTGCCACTGCTGATGTATACCACCCACGATGACGCGACGTCTCGTGAAATGACGTCTCGCTGGTTTGTGTAAGGTGTAGGCGTCCTGTGCCGACAACCATTCTGCTACGATCTTCCGCGGCATGCGCGTGACGCGTCGCAAGGCATCGACTCCGCCATAACTGCCTACCCGTTTTGGATCGAAGTAGACCTCACTCATGGGTCGTTCTCTCCTCTGCGCCATCAAAAGAGGAGGAGGACCGATGCGTTGACGGGGGCGGTGACGTTGACTCCGGAGTACGAATGCTGACGAATGACGAGGAGCACACTGAATGTATAAACTGGCGTTTGTACAACGTCACAAAGTTGATATATTTGCAACAAAACGGGTATGTTTTAAACAGTCGTTTCTACGAGGATGACGGACACAGAACTATTCACAAGTTGCTGTGTTCACGACAATAAGATGTCCGGCGTACACTAGTAATAATAATAATTAACTTCTATGGCGCCTGTATCCTCAGGAACCTGAGCTCACAGACGCAACAAAACAGAATCATTAAGCATAATCGTGAACAGGGACGCACAAAAGTCATTATCAGAACGAGGGACAACAGGAGATTTATGGTGGAAATAATCGTTTTACAAATATTTATGTTAATTTTATTTATTGATCGAAATGTGATAATTTTGTTCTAGGTCGGCGTACATTATTTTCCATTGTACATACATGTTGTGTAACGTACCTGCTGTAGTCTTCACGACGACGGGGGTCGTTTCTGCAACACATAACGAACGCACGGATAGATTATTCAGTACAAACAGTTCAAATTCAGTAAAGTTTGGTTCGCTATGGTTGTCCGGATATGTTTTATTTAATGTTAGTAAATAAAAATTGCCTTCTCTTTAAACATACGTTTGCACAATACATTAAACATCCCTTCATATTTCCAGACAACTAGGAACGACGCACAACTTCCACGTTTGGGAGCAGTTATTGATGACGTGTTCATATAATCAGATATGGTGGCTGCTACTACGGACGTTCCTACCAGACGACCCGGGTTATTATGACAGGGAACTTGACACTAGACAATCAACAAGGCAACAGTTGTGTTGAATCACTTCACATTTTTCAGTGATTCAGTTTCAGGTTATGTAGGCATGCTGAGCAGGCAAAAGCAATACATCGAAAAATACATTATTTTAGACATAATAATAATTGTTAGTCGTTAGGTTTTAATGAAATATAGTAGCATAAGTAATGATTCCATTATTATAGAATAATTATAATACATTGCCATGAGCGGGACTATGTGCATATAGTGTGCTGGAATGAGAGAATGTACTTGAACATACCTGTAGTGACGGGTTGAGCACACGCTGTGTCAGCCAAGTATGCGCAACTGCCTTGGTCGGGATTGAACACAAGATCTCCAGAACACTGAGACACTGCAGCAATGACCGAGTTAGCGCACCATACGTACTTGTGGCAGTTGTGTGGGTGAGGTATCGACTGCGTCTTACTGACGCAAATATCGTCGGCTGAAATAAGACGAATGAATGTCGATGATGTTATATTCTGAAATGATACTTACTAACACAAAAGTAGGCGTAATTGAAGTGATCGTTTGGAGCCAGCGATGTAGTTTCATGAGTTCAGATGCGAGGTATTCACGAGCATTGACATGTCCATGTCTCGCACTTGAACATATTTCTGCACCGCTGCCTTGTGCTGGGTCGAATATAGTCTCTTTCGATTGATATGGAAGTGCACAGACCACACGATAATTAGCACTCTGTACGTACTCGCGATAGACAGCTGTAGGGGTGCGACGTTTACAATGCTAGATAAACACACACGGCATCGGCTGAAATAAGACGAATTACAACAAATGTGTGTCGGCGACGCTAGAACGTGCCTTTGTTACAAATACACGTGACAGTTTGTAGAGGTACTTCTGCAGACGTTGCTGCTGCTGCCCCGCTTGCAGTGCGTGAACTAGACACTGATGGCGTCTTCCACAGGAGACTTACCTTGACCACATGTGGGCGTGTTTCCGCCTTGTGAACAGCCACACACAGGACAAATACACTTGTATCCGTCATTGTCTTCAGTACACGTGCCACCATTCTGACACGGCTGACTGGCACACGCGTCCACACCTACAACACACGAAGTACGTCCGTGACGTAAGCACACCAACACTACTAAGATACGGGAAGACACCGCAAAGGACAACTGAAGTACGACAACGACAACTCTCTGTCTGTCTGTATGAGAGCAGCGCCGGATTTAGGACAGGGCAGACTGGACAGTTGCCTCCATAAATTAATTATTTGTAAGGGCCTTATGGCTCCTCTTAGTTTTGGAATCATAAATGTACATAAATAACCTGTTGTGTCACTACGTGGTTGCGTGGAATTTACAAACTAATGGGTAACTAGACTATCTGTTGTTGTTCTTCGTTGCCGAATATTTTGTGTTATGCATATTCTAGTGATATTATAAAAACAATTCTTATTTCTATTTTCTAAGTGACAAAAACAAAGATTCTTTTCATTTTGGTCATTCGGCTGGTTCCCGCCAACTCTACATGTACAAAAAGTAATAAAAAGTGCTCCCATCTGTCAGAAACTAATAGATATAAGCCGGAAGATATTTCAACCGTTGCTTTGAGCTTTGAGCTGCTACACTATAAAAGCAGCAGGGAGCACTTGCGTGTTCTGTTTGAGTTAATGCTATTTGCCATTTTGTACACGTGACTTTTCGAAAAATACCTTCCTAATTTAAAAAGAAAATAGACATCCGAGTATTGACAGATGCTGTATTGTTCAAATCATATGACTGCATTTTTACTACACACATAGTCAGACTCACAGATTTATACAGTACTATGTGTCTATGTGTCTGTGTCTATGTTGGCAATCAAATAAATTACTATGTATTCAGGCGCGTAGATAGCAATGACACGATATAGGAAATCAATCCTGGCCTATGTCAGGACTCCGCAAGAACTATCTCCGTTCCATGGTGACTACTGGGCGCTAGTCGGGATTGGCCTTTACGCGTATCCACAAGGACAAGACGTTGGATGCAGAACATATCATCCACCAGTTCAGTCGTTTAGCGCTAACATTCCGCCCTAATGAAGAAGAGGGTAGTAACTGAACCATTTCTGTAGGTATGATACACTCGTAAATACTTATTACCGAAGCATTATCATTGCCTACATATGCCTTCTTGGCTTATGATTAAATGGCTGTTATTATTGGAAAGGATTTGCGTTTGTCTATTAATATAATTATCATGGTTGATTCTTACTAAATATGGTCATTATAGTACAAGTTTTCCAATTATTTTGAATTACATTGTAGTACATATATGCAATCTATCTGAAAAATCCTACCACAATAAAACTAGTCTTTATTATACATAATTGTATATTATACTGAAGGTCTACTTCCACCTTTTACCAGGGATGGTCGAACAGGCGGGTCATGCTTTCTCCATAGCGGGAGGGGCCTTCTTTACTTAAGTTTTATTTTGACTTCAAGATACACCAGATTGCAAATGATTATAGTTTGCATAAAAAAATGGACACCCAAACTCCCTCTTAGATGTGTGCTTCCACTTGAATTTATACCTAGCTATGCCCCTGGTATTGTGAATGTGCTAATCTAACGTATTGTGGTGAAGTGGTAAATTTAATCGTTGTATTGGACTTGACTGTTTCAAGTTGTACTATCTTAGTTGTAATAATGTTAAATAGCTGTCCATGACCGAACTATGGGTTCGACTGGAGGGTGCACGAGAAAGAGGCCGCTTGGGTCGGCGTGCGCGAGGTGGTTCTGCAAAGACATCACTGACGCATTCATGCAGGCGATTTAGCAGGCCAGGGTGGACGCGCAGCGGAGAAAAGGTGCAGTAATGGGCTGCAGTAGAGTCGTGTCTAACGATGGAGGCAACGATCAGAATTCCGTCTAAAACGGCAAACACACCCGTCCGCTTCCGTCATCCGCACCCGTCACCCGTCATCCGTTGTCGCCGTCCGTTGCTTTAACACAGACGAGCCGCAACGTCGTCTGCTTCCGCACAAATCGCTCCCACACCGATGTGTGCGGAGGCGGACGACGTTGTGGCTCGTCTGTGTTAAAACAACGTAAAACAACGGACGACGGTTGACGGATAGAATCGGATTTTAATAGAATCGGACCAAAGTAACATCACCTGTTGTTGAAGTTTCTGTTATGTATCCGGTGGTGGTAGTTGAGGATGTGGCCGTTCTAGAAGTGGTAATTCCTGCGGTGGTAGTACCAGAAGTTGTAATTCCTGCGGTGGTAGTACCGGAAGTTGTAATTCCTGCGGTGGTAGTACCGGAAGTTCTAATTCCGGCGGTGGTAGTACCGGAAGTGGTAGCTCCGTTAGTGGTGATAACGGAATTGGTAGTTCCGGTGGTGGTAGTACCTGCAAGGGTACTTCCCGTTTTGGTAGTTCCAGTAGTTCCGGCAGTAGTAATTGTAGGAATATATCCGGGAGTGGCAGTGGTAGTCGATTTACGGGTCACAAGTGGTGGCGTCACCGGTGTTGTGACGGCTTTGTCGACGCGAAGATTGTCGAATGTGAGTGTTGCATTCTGGGTGTCCAAATAGATCCTCAGTGTGGAGTTTGGACGTCCTAATTCCAATGCGGACTGCCACCGCTCTTCGATGGTCTTAGAATCTTTATCGCCGGACGACCGGACCACGACCAACAGGTAGTGAACTATCACGCTGCCGGGACTGCATCACAATGGTTAGTGTTGTTATATCATTTCCGGACAGCAGCTATGATTCAACAAGGGAGTTCGTAAGCTGTATACAATGTATTGCAAGTGTATGTTTTGTCACAGATAAAACTGCATGACGGTAATATAATCTAAGCAATTGTTAACATAATATATATTCACGGTATGCTGCCGTTTTATTGCGGTACTTTTTTTGTTCACGTTAGTGAATTTCCAGTCGCTTCTGAGGTTTTATGAATTGAATGAATTTGAAGCAGCATGCAAATGTTCCGGCTCATTAAATGTGTTAGGATGGTGATATGTACCTTCTAATATAATATAAGGCTTATTCAGTTGTAATGATGCAAGTAATTTCAACTTTCTTCGCACGCAGGCATGTACACTCGCACACATTTAAATTGAGTCAAAGTAATTTACTGAAGTAGGAAACACAATTAGGATTCAATGTATCCACTTCTACGTATACCGTGTATACACCACATCTACTTGCAACACATTTAATGATACAGAAAGAAATTATAATTTACTGTATATTTTATATAATTTAAGGATGTCATAGGCATATTGTAAACAATATATCATACACAAGAAAATATACTTTGAGTTCATTGGAATACATAGAATAGGCAAACATGAATAAGATTCATGTGCCAGTTGAACATAATATACTTATTATGGATACCTGTTTCTTTTCAATGAATATTATAATCAATCATACCTGAAGCCATTCACACGACAAGTATCGTACCACTGAGCTAGGTTACCTCCACGCAGCACGTCGGCGATCTACAAGTGACAGGCGTTATGAACAAACTGACATGCCTCGTGAGCTAGTTGGACGAATGTATGGTTTCCTTACCAAGCAAGATTTTTCTCGTCGTTGTTTTTTCACAAGGAGGAGAAGAAGACAACCCCAAATTGTGGAGGACAGAGGAGCGAGGGAGGTAGGACGAGACGTCGGGGGGGGGGGGGCAGAGGAGAGACGCTAAGACGTATGTCATGTGCCCAAACACGCAAGGACGTGTTTTGTCAGGATTTCACTTGTCTTGTTATGACATCTTTGGTAAAAATGTATTCACTTACAGTGCTACACGATATATAAAGGTTACGTACATGTTTGCAGAATGGTAATTCCACTTTCTTGTATTCGGTAGATGTTTTATCATTGTAATCGTCGATGAACGTTAGTCCTTTCAACGTGGCGTTTCCAATAAGACGTTCTGTAATAAAGTCAAAAGTCACTAATAATATTTGTCATGATACTAATTGTGTTTTTATCGAGAAAAGATAAGTCCTATTGTATGATATTCTTCCGTTCTGTGGCGTTGCTCATAAACAATAAAAAAAGAAGCGAAATTGTGTTCGCTACGTTTACCTATTATGTTTACGGCATATATTGTACACGACGTGGCGGTTTCAGTACCAGTGCGCGGTAGAGAAAGCAAACTTACCAAAGACTTGGACTGGTGTCGTCGTTGTCGTTGTTGTGGTGGACTTTGAAACTGGAACAATACACGTACCTATTGTGTAAGAAATACATTTAGCTTCACACTAAAAGACACCTAAATTACGTTGATGTGTGTACGGTTGACTTATGCATTTCCTAAGCGAAACGCCGTCGTGTCCTCTGAGGAACTTTTAAAGGCCCCTCCTCAATTCGATGTTTTACTAGTCTAATTTCAAATTCATTTTGCGGAATATCAAACCTACCTAGCATCCACTGTACATGCTAGCTCATTTGTACAACTTTTGTATGTCGTTTTTGTGAAATCATCAGACAAATTATTAAATTACTTAATGTCTAGTCAAACATCAATTGAAGTGAAACTGGAAAAGCTGGAAACTCGAATTTCACATTTAATGAAATTTCGTAAATTTATCATCACGTGATCGACGAGAGGATGAAAATCCCGTCCATGATCGGCATTGACCAGCAACGTGTTTACCATTTTGGATATCCAGTATTTGGCACCCTGCCAGATCTAACAACTAAAATCTATTCGTTTGATGATTTGAACAACCATATGCATGTTTTATTACATCGATAGCGGATGTTACTTGAACTATTCACACATTACATATTTGGGCATCAACGAATAGGATTCGCGATAGGTTTTCATTTCTTCAACATTGCGGTCTTCGTTGCAGCAAACACTGCAGTCTAATTTGCAGTTTACATTGCAGTCGACATTGCATCCAACAAAATTTAATAATAATAGATGTTTTATCTTTGCAATCGTCGGTGAACGTTAACCCTTTCAATGCGGCGTTTCCAGCAAGGCGTTCTGTAATAAAGTCAAATTTCACTAGTGAAAATGCAATAAAAAGCATTAAAGTAACATATTTGTCATGATACTAATTAGATGTTGTTATCGAGAACAGATATCCACCTGTTTTGTGGCGTTGCTGATACAAAACACGTACATGTCGTGCACAAACACATTTAATAATACTTGGCAAGATTGCCATCCTGGGCAAAAGGCCCAGATGGCAAGTTGACAAGGAAGCCATTCGCTTGTCGAGAATCCAATACTGTTTCATCTGAGTTATTTGCTAATTTTGTTTTTGACCATATTCATGTTATAAGAATTCTGTAGATACTAGGCTCTTTCATTTAGTGTCTTCTGTGAGAACGAGTACTTTCTGAAATCCAATCTACACTGATCCTCACTAATGTTACTTCGTGTTCTCTGGTTCTACTATCTTTCTTAAGAAAAAAAAATAGTTCTATCAATATTTTCATACCACTTCAATATCTTCAATTTGATTTCCTCTTATCCTCTGGGTTATTAAACCACATTCTTTTAGGCGTCTTCATAACCGAGGTCTCTCAGTTCTGGAATAATTTTAGTTGCTCTCCTCTGTATTCTTTCTAGCGCATCTATATACTTGTTACGATATGGTGATTATGGTCTCCAAGCCTGTATACAATATTCCAAATGAAGACTAATTATTGCTTCATACATAAGTGTAATTAGCTAGTTTTCCTTTTCCGTTTTCAACCCAAGAATGTGATTAACATTTGAGGCTGCAATACCACATTGCTCTGGCACTTTCATATCAGCACTTATAGTTACACCTAAGTTCTTTTCTTTTATTGAAGCCCTTTTAAGTCATGTTATTTAGCACCACACAAACTCTGAGTTCCGCTGACGTTTGTATGGTGGCATTATGTATATTGTACATAACACATCGTCACACATACTGTGGAGAAACGTAGAGTTTGTAATGACACCAACGTTGATCATTCACATCGAGTACTCACAGTGAATTACCATGATGGGCTGTATATCGTATGTCGTTTAAATGGTTGAGTCTATATTAACACAAACGAATATCGCACCACGGACAAACAGTAAACATGTACGCATAATCACCCGTGTAGGTGAAGTGTGGATGTTTTACCTGCAACGTAATAACTGAGGGCTGCAATGATAAATACCGCGATGACGACAATGACGGACAGAGTGATGATCACTTTGATATGTCGCGTCTTCTTGTGCTACAAAAAAGTAAAATACATTGGAAACAATTAGAAGAAAATAATTTTGTGTCAACTAGCATGAATGTCATACTCCGTTGTTATGTTTTTTCTTACCGACTAGTTTACTCTGCCTATCTTATTGTTCGACGGCATCTATCAATTGAAATTTTATATCACTATTAAGTGGTTTCATTGCAAGTTGAGTAGGGTGCACTGCGAACTACTGAGTTGGTCAGCTGTGGTAGGAGCGATAATTGGTCAGTTACAATAGGAGCGAGAGTTGGTCAGATACAATAGGAGCGAGAGTTGGTCAGATACAATAGGAGCGAGAGTTGGTCAGATACAATAGGAGCGAGAGTTGGTCAGATACAATAGGAGCGAGAGTTGGCCAGATACAACAGGAGCGAGAGTTTAACAAGATTTAACAAGATTTAACAAGTTTGCCATCCCAAACAACAAGTTCCAGATGGCAAGTGGACAAGGAAGCCATTGGCTTATCGAGAGTCCAACAATTTTCTCATCTATGTGTAGCCCGTCCTTATCAGATATATGTCAATTATATTTTTAAACATATTCACACTACTAGCATTAACATAATCATTTGGCAGTTTATTCCATTTATTTATCACCCTCTGTGTTGGTCTGTGTTGATGAATCTGAGTTGGTCAGCAACGCTACGAGCGAAGTTCGTCAGTTACAATAGGAGCGAGAGTTCGTCAGCCACGCTAGGGGCGGCAGTTGGTCAGTTGCAATAGGAGCGAGAGTTGGTCAGTTACACAAGGGGCGAGAGTTGGTCAGCTACAATAGGAGACCCCATGAATTGTATTGTACAGCTCGACTGCTTTTCTACGCAAGTCATAAACTTCGGTGGCGCAAGCTGAGTCTAGTGCGATCTCTTCGATAATTGGTTCACCGCTGCGACGAGACAGCGAAGTGTTGTGGGTGGTGGTGAACACATCAATTACTACTGTTCACTAGGACGCCCGTAGAAATAAAGTAAACACCACTGACAATAATGAAAACAAAGCAAGGTTAGTGTATAACCGAACATAATAATTACTACTACCACGGTTTCAAGTATATACTTAATAATACGGCTGACGTAGGTCTATGGCTTAAGCTATTATATTGTGTGTACGCACTCGAATTGAATAACGTCACACGTGGAATTCCAGTATACATATTGTTCCACAATGAATGCTCATTTTCTTATTGTCTATTTGCGACTGTACAGTATTTTATTGATCACTGCTTCGAAACAATCGCTCGTGTGTGGGTTTTATTCCTGTGACAAAGAACTTGACACTGACGGCTACAGAGACCTCGTTGCATTACAAAGAACGCGCTAACATAGGCCTATATTGCAAGACGCACCTATAATCAAAACACCCAGCCGAATAAATAAGCGGTGTTTGCTTGGTGCGATTAGTTTAGACATATGGGTGTACACCACTAATCATAATACAGCAGATATACCACAGTGGTTGAACGACATTTGTAATAAAATGGATATCGACACTTGTTATTTTCCATTCTGCAAATCAATTACCATGACAATAACATGTAAGTTAATGTCGGATTTAAATATATATGCAATGTACAAGGGTCATGCGGTTGATCGCTCGTTATTGCACATGTATCGTAGGTTGTAGGCCTACTAACAATATGAACGATACTTACCTGAGGCGCGCGGTGGATTTCCTCATACTCATTTTGGGAACGTTGTAGACCGTCGAGGACCTGGTATCTGTCCTCGACTGAGATCGAGCGAGGGCTGGAGAATGTGGATATGTCGTCAAGTTCCCGGCCACTCGGCTCAACGGGGGCACTGTTCCACGAAAAGGACATTGCGCAGGACACAGCTGTACTCGACGTCTGGCGGACCTTCGTCAAAATAACTGATTGTCTAGGCAAGCCGTGCAGAACTTGTATCAGGTATGCAGGTACAATGCTTCCTGAGCCACCAAATAATTAGCCACGTACCACATAATTAGCCACGTAGCAACAAAGCAATAGAAGAAGTATGTGCAGTAAACAAAGGAAAACCCATGAATGAACTATTGTGTTATATGCAGACCTGCCAAGTCTTCCGCTTTTGGCAGAAGATCTTCCGCTTTTTCGGGTTTTTGAGAAAACCTTCCGCTATTCCGCTATGCTTTGAAAACCTTCCGCTTTTTTCCGATTTCCCCGGTGATCGGAGACCAGCTGCTTGAGACCAGAGTGTGGGAATGACACTGAACTGTGGCAGTATCGACTCATCCACAGTCCCGTCCACCCGTCTTTTGGACGGGTAAAATGCGTAAAGTGCGTTTTTGGACGGGTAAAGATTTATTTTGGACGGACTAGCCCGTCCATGTCGTTTTTATAATCCGACATACCCGTTATCCAACGCAATGCTTACTACAACAAGTGGTAAATTCAGTTGACTGGCAAATTCAGACTGTGAGAAATAGGTCAAGCCAATATAATTTTCTTGGAAGCCGGCCGCCCGCCAGTAATTACATTGTATCCACCTGCCACTCAACATCTTTGATATGTGTGGGGGGAAACCAAAAACAAACAGAACTTAATGATTTTACATGTTTCTACATAAAACATCATAAAAACAATACTGCTCAACATATTTGATTCATGTTTGCTGAATTTATGTTAAAGCTTACACATATGGCTACATGTGTCCCACTGGATATAGGGACATTCAGCAACTCATAAATTATCTAGTAGCAGGTTGAAATATGTTTATTATTTGCTTTGTGTTTTGATACTCATTTTAAAAATCGTCAACGTTTGACATGGTTCTACAAAAACCGTGATGCAAACAAAACTGTTCAACGTATTTGATTAATATTTGCTTTATTGTATAGCTTACATCTTTGGCTACATTTTCACCACTGGATGTAGGGACATTCAGCCGCTCTAAAATTGTTTGGTAGCAGGGTGAAATCTGCTTTCAGTTGTGATGAAATGTTTTATTTCAGATAGTAATGTTCCCATGATTACATAATGTGTTGTATTTATTATCATTCTATTATAGAAAATAGTATCTTAGCAACCAACAAAATGATACCTCATTCATACTTTTATGATGATAATTTGCAGAGCTATGATGTTTTCATTGTGTGTGGTACAGTATTCCCAGGCACTGAATGGACTCACGTTAGAAGACGATCTATGTTTGTCAGTTGTTATTTTGAATTATTAATGATTATTATTTATGATGCACACAATATGTACAGGTAAATGTATTGGTAGTTACCCCTGTCTTTTAAGACTTAGTCAAATGATTATGTAAGTAAATATACATATATATATATATTTTTATCGTATTGTTAACTTGATTATATACGAATATTATACTTACATTTTTGATCACGCGAGCGAGCGTGCGATCGAGCGCGCACATCCATTTTGTTACATTCTGAAAATATTTTGGACTGGCAAATTTGTTATCCCGGATGAGCCCGAGTGGCAGTGGCTAGTTTTAGCAGTTCTTTTAAATTGTACGCCATGTTTGTTATTTCATTGGCATTGGTCGCACTTTTTTGTTGTACATTTTTGTTTTCCAAATTTTTTCAATATAAAATTTGGTTGTTTTTCCGAGCAAAAAGTCTTCTGTGTTTTTTGTACAGTAAGAGGAAGATCTTCTGCTTTTTGTTCATAAAATATTGGCAGGTCTGTATATGTCTTTTCTTTCTGCGTCAACAATTCGTCGTTTCTCCGTTGCCACGAATTATATTCAGACTGGCACAGTTTTGTTGTTAGGTGATTTTGTTGTAACCATATAACACGAGTTAATGTAAATATATGATAACAATTATAGACTTCACCTTTCATTGGTCGCTAGGTGGCAGCAGCTGTAAAACGTTCAAATTGGTCGTTTTTACATTTCTAGTAATTATTCAGGACTATGGTTTCATATGTAAATTCAAACCATGCAATATTATCTAAATAGTTTGGTGTTATAGTAGGCACTTATCTAGAATCCGGGCCAACCTCAATGTCACCGCTATAGCATCTAATATGTTTAGTAACCATGCACACTGCATGCACACTGCATGCAAAGTGTCGCCATCTTGCGAATAGAAGGACCATCTGACGCTCAATGCATGTTAAATATGCGAATTCGAGCTTCGAAAAAAGGATGGAAATACGTGTAGCTGGCGCACCCGGCCAGGTCAACGGCCACACATGCAGTCGCCGGGCTGTGTCCGTTCCATTGACCCGCCTAGAATCAGACACCGGTGAGACAAGACACAGTTGTCTGGGTCCGGGATGTATAGCTCAAGTCGTCAAATCCATCACATGTGAACGAATCTGTAGAGAAGATCACAAGCACCGAGTTAACTAACATGGCTATTTTACTTAGAAACATAATACTGTATTCAGATAAATGTTCTAAATGGTTTCAAGAAAACCAATCAAGTTGGAAACACGATTAGTTGCATTCAATTATGTCATCACAACCAAAAACAAATTAAAGATTCCTCCTCAATTCGATTTTTCCGCTAGTCTCATTTCACATTATGTTTTGCTTAATATCAAATCTACCTAGTATCCGCTGCAACGTGCTAGCTTGTTTGTGCAACTTTTGCATGTAGTTTTTTGTGAAATCATCAGACAAACTATTAAATTACTTAATGTTTGGTCAAACATTAATTGAAGTGAAACTGGAAACGCTGAAAACTAGAGCTTCACCTTTGGTGAAAAATCGTAACTTTGCCATCACGTGATCGGCGAGAGGATGGAAATCCCGTCCATGATCGGCATTGACCGGCAACGTGTTTATCATTTTGGACATCCAGTATTTTGAGCCTTACCAGATCTAACGACTAAAGTAAATTCTTTCGGTGATATGAATAAAACTGCGCATTTTTTTATATCAAATCGACTGCAGATGTTACATCAGCTATTCACACACTACGTATGTGGACGTCAGCGAACCGGATTTGCGATAGGCTAAATCAGTTGAGGATGGAGTTTTAACTCGCTTAACGACTTCATTGGTTGGATCTATATTTTTCGTCCAATGAACTGTTTCCACACTAAAACCACCAGAATGTATATCCGCAGCACGGTATAGTGTGCATTTAACGTATGGACGTCACCCGTCTCGGTTCATCGTGTAGAGCTTTTGTCAGATTAAGATGACATGCCTCATTCTTTTTGTGTTGTAGCTTCATATCTCATTGAGTTGCCGATTAGATTTTCGTTTTAATCGCCTGATCACTGATTATTGATGTCTAGTGAACTTGTTTTATCATATATATATATATGTATGTAGTATAATGACTGCTATCCACTGTATGTCCGCCAACAAACCTCGCTTCGAACTGTAGTCAACATTAACCTTATACGTGGTTCCACCATAAGTAACAAGGACGCATGCATAGTGTAACGTGTGTATATATATATATATATATATATATATATATATATATATATATATATATATATATATATATATATATATATATATATATACATATAAATATTATATATATATATATATATATATATATATATATATATATATATATATATATATATATATATATATATATATATATATATATATATATATATATATATATATATATATATATATATATAGATGTAGTTTCGACAGCACTAGTTGTTGTGGTAGCTTTGGAGGAATGTGTACTTGTTTCAGAAGTAGCCCCGGGAGCTGTAGTTCTGGATTGATCTAATGTTTGAGAATAGAGAAAATTATTGTCATTGAGGTCGTAGTTTCGGACGTAACAGTAGTAACAGCTCCAGTCGTAGCAGTTCTGGTGCTGGTACTTTCGGCTGTGATAGTTACGGAAGTGGAAGGTCCAGAAGTGGAAGGTCCGGATGTTGAAGACGCGGAATTGGAAGGTCTGGAAGAGGTAGTCGATCTACTGGTCGTCATCGGCGTTGTGGGCTCGAAGAACTTGTCTCGGGTAGCCAGGTTCAATATTATCTGAACCGCCAAACAATTAGCTGTACCACGTACCACTATAAATACTCCGATCATAGCAATAAAGCAATGGAGGAATTATTTGCAGTAAACAAAGGAAATCAAATGAATGAACTATTGTGTTATATGTATTTTCCTTGTCATCAACAATTCGTCGATTCTCTGCGACCACGAACTGTATTCGTCGTGTGCATTCAGACTGGCACTGCTTTGTTTTTGCCTGTTGTTTTTGATTTTATGGAAACAACATACTTCTAATTGGTGTAAGTGTATGATATAGACTACGTGTCGCGCAATTGGTACGTTTGAGGTTGTGTTTTGGATTTTGTAATAAAGATAATACTTTTGTTCTGTCTTGTTTTTATAAAAGTACTGTACGATGTTGTGTTAGTACCTTGATAAATGATACACACACACACACACACACACACACACACACACACACACACACACACACACACACACACACACACACACACACACACACACACACACACACACACACACACACACACACACACACACACACACACACACACACACACACACACACACACATACACACACACACACACACACACACACACACACACACACACACACACACACACACACACATATATATAGTGCTCGTAAAATGTCATTGGACCATTTAGTATGTCAGATATATTCTCTTGGACCCCACAAAAAACTGAGCATCAGACATTATTTAAATTGTCAGCATACATGTATGTTGTTTCTATGTCATAGATGGGAATATTGTTTTTTTAATATGAGTTATGTGATTAGTAGTTAATTAATTAACAAATTATGAAAACAAATTGTAAATATTAATTAACAATTAAACTGGAGTCCCCAAGACTGGCTTAAATCGAAATACTACTAAACTAGGTTCTTGTTTTAGTTGTATGTCGATTTAAGCCAGTCTTGAGCACTCCAGTTTAATTTTGAATTAATATTTTATAAATGTTTCATTATTTGTAAATTAATTAACAACTGACTAATCATACAATACATATTTTTAAACAATATTCCATATCTATGGCAAAGATACAACATACGAATTAAAAAAAATTCTGATGTTTAGTTAAACAATTTTCCTGAAATACAAAATGGTCCAATCACTCACGGTACTATATATATATATATATATATATATATATATATATATATATATATATATATATATATATATATATATATATATATATATATATATATATATATATATATATATATATATATATATATATATATATATATATATATATATATATATATATCGCCCCTTTATGGAGCCGGACGTCCCCTATCGAATCGACCACGCATACCCTTAGCGGAAAAACGTTAGCGGACACATGTAATATGTTTTGTACAGGTCAAGCAAGGTACGTTATTATACACGCCGGTATCCAGTCCGTAGACCTGTTCATTCAAACACCAACTCAACGTCTCTGTGAAGCATTCAGCCACACTATATTTACAGCGCGAATACTATTCACATATCCACCACTGTCTATAGCCAGGTACTCGTTTATACAGCTGCGTGAATTTGTGCAACATTGTGCAATTTGGAACGAACGAAATTGCCCAAGTTTCGAAACGGCACCAAGAGAATTCAAACCCGGCTTCTCTCAATTGAGAGTCCGGTGTTCTAACCACTACGCCACCGCGCCACGTGATTGTTTCTGGTGTGCACGCGATACGACAGTATTTACTGGCGGATAGTACGTCAATTTTGCGTAATTCCGATTTGAGTAATTCCGAATTCACAAGCACACCTGTCGATCAAAGCGGCCCCATCGAATCGAACGAACAAATGTTGTGACGTGGGCGCTTACCAGACACTATTCGTGATGAACCGCAAGTTCTTCCTTTGTTTTGACGTATTGCCCGCGATCTGGCCGCCCCATGCAGCCCCCTATCGAGTCTGACGCCCCCTTTCAAATTATTTCCATAGCGGACAAATCCATAGCGGACAAACTTAGTGATGTACGCGCGTACACGACACTATTCATGATCACTTAACGCAAAACTCGTCACTTCGCGCGACCCAACAGCACATTTCGAAACAAACACTTTCTTATCAAATCTAGCGCCTGCTGCTGATTCGAGCACTCTTTTTGACGAGTCGATTTCTCCTCGTGCCTCGCGTTCACATTTCGGACAAACGTTACTCGTGGTGAAGTATGGGCTAGCGTGATAATATTAATTGTGAAACGGAAGTCCAGCCATTTCGACGTCATTTTTTGCGACTCAAGCAACTCCAACGAATAAAGCACCATCTATCTATCTATCTAACTATCTATCTATCTATCTATCTATCTATCTATCTATCTATCTATCTATCTATCTATCTATCTATCTATCTATCTATCTATCTATCTATCTATCTATCTATCTATCTATCTATCTATCTATCTATCTATCTATCTATCTATCTATCTATCTATCTATCTATCTATCTATCTATCTATCTATCTATCTATCTATCTATCTATCTATCTATCTATCTATCTATCTATCTATCTATCTATATATCTATCTATCTATCTATCTATCTATCTATCTATCTATCTATCTATCTATCTATCTATCTATATATCTATCTATCTATCTATCTATCTATATATATATCTATCTACCTACCTACATACCTACCTACCTACCTACCTACCTACCTACCTACCTACCTACCTACCTACATACATACCTATCTATCTATATATCTATATATCTATCTATCGATCCCTGTTGAATTATCTGGCTAAACGAACGCGCGATCGTTTCAACAGGTGGAACTCGGTATTGTTCGATAGGGGCGTCGTCTGCTCCCTGAGACCACCAATAGTGTCAAGTAAGTGCGCATGTCACCACGTTTAAAATATTAAAATATGACATATATTAAATATCAAACAAAATGAACTGTTTTGTAAATGCGTTTAATTGAAATGTCTTATCAAAATGTATTTCTAGTGTGCAACGCATAGCAAACAACCACTTCCAAACATTAATTGTTGTACGGAATACAACTAAACATATTCACTTTCCAGACATGTTCTACCTAAAATAATCAAAAGGCATAAATCCACATTCCCTTAATTAACAACAAATAAAAACAATGCTTAGCAGAAATGTTTTCAGTGAATACCAATACGACATTATCTGGTATTGTGAACAACATCGTGCATAGAAATTCCATCTGATTAACCTTGTTCAATACCGTAACACGCGATGTTCTGACGAATCGGGCAACTAATGCAACTGACATTAGATCGCTGGTGCAGACACAAGATCATCGGAGGTTCATGTGATATCAGCGTATTGTCCCGATGTTGTCACTTAATTGATACATTCATTCCTTGTCTATTTTTGCATTGGTCGATTCGTCAACTATATTTCATGGTTCACTGTGTCACATGACATTTCAATACGATGAAACTCATATTAACAAGATTCGAATATATTCGGTGATTAATTAACAATATACTTAGTACTTGTCTAGATTACGTTCACTGACAAAGCAGTTCGCTTATTTCATGATGGCTACATAGGCGCCAAACTATGCATACGCTAACACGCACGCACGCACGCACGCACGCACGCACGCACGCACGCACGCACGCACGCACGCACGAACGCACGCACGAACGCACTCGCACGCACGCACGCACACACGCACGCACGCACAACCACAAGAGGAGCAGTTAACATTCCTCAATTACATATAATATATATTATACCTTTTTGACAAGCCATCAAATGTCGAAGTCTTTCGACCAGATGATGATGATGATGATGATATATATACTGTCTATGAATGTGAATAAAAACCAAGGTCATCACCACCAATATCAAATATGAGTGCAGAATAATAAAGACTGCTGGTGATGAAGTACTTGAGGAAGTAGACGACTCCCGGATCCAGCTTATTGGATACGCAGAACAGGCAAAGTAGTTCCCCATCGGATTGCCTTAGCATGACGTGTATTTAACAAGCTGGACTACGTATGGAAGTCCTAATTTTTGTACAAATAAGAACCAGTGTGAAGATTTATATTGTGGACACGCACTCATGGCAAGAAAAACAGGGAAACAAAAAATATATATATTCATTAAACTGATATGCGAAAATCATGATATTGAACTGGGTGATATTTAATCCTCAATGAACAATAACCTTTTATGGAAAAGGATCGTCAATGTTCCGGTAGACTAATGAGGAATGGCGATGATGATATATTTTTGTTGAGTGGAACTATAACAAAAACTATAACAAAGTGTGCGTAAACAGGGCGTGACCACCGAAGTTTACTGTAAATTCATGAGACATGCGATTCACCAGACACAAGTCGTTTATCTGCCACTGAGATACTCTCTAACACGATAGTATCTAACACGATAGTGTTACCCACTACACTATGGGTGGAAGTACGTGTAGGTGGCGCACGCCGCCTGGTCAACACATGCTTGATTCGGCTCTTGCACGAAGACGGAGCCGCTAGTGCAGTTGGCAACGCCGGGCTGTGTCCGTTCCAAACCCTGCGGTACACGCAGACACCGGTGAGACAGAGCACAGCTGTCTGGGTCCGGGATGTAGTCCCCGTAACTAAATCCATCACATGTGACCGGATCTGAAAATAAGATCACCATCAGCGAGTTGACGAACATGACTATTTAAATTTAACTCTTTATTCTGGTTCGCACAGATGAACAGCAGGAACACTCTAGCTAACATAAACGTTGTCTTACAAACCTTTCTCGCAGTTGGGTCCGGCTGCCTGGTTGGCGCAGCCGCAGTGGTAACCACACAGACACGTGTATCCGTTCACGTGATCCACACACGTCAGTAGTATGTATTAGCTTTTCAATCCTCTACTACTCACGTCGAGGCGTGTTGACACGGGCTGCTCGCACATTCGTCAATTTCTGAAACCAACAATGGAAGTGGGTAGTAGTAGAATAATATGCAGTCGAGTGATTGATTTATTGGCAATTCTGAAGTGCACGGTTCGTAAATATGTTTCTAAAGTGTCGATATTCATTGTTATGAACTTTATGGCAGCTTCATCGGTCCAAAAATGTCGAATACAACTTTTCGTGCCGTTATACGATACTCTCGTTTGACGTGTTCCTCGGTTTATATAATAGGTCTAAGTACGGGGACTGTCATACTTACGGTCTTGGTTTTATTTCGTTATTAACCTGCTCAAACTCACTGATGCTGAATTTCACGTGCTGATAATGAATTGCAAGAACAATATTATAGTAGTTCAGTACTGTATACATACTGATAGCGTTGTCATATTAGGTCCGGTGGTCTTGAGGTACGTGAGTCCTATTCTTATTCCACATACGCCTGGGTTAAGTAAACGTTTTAGTTAGCATCCCTTTAAATCATGGCACTCGACTCAAAACTAAGGGGCCACCAGGCAGGCTTTCGTCTGGAAAGATCATGCACCGACCAGATAGCAACACTTCGCATTATAATCGAACATTCAATAGAATGGAACTCTCCTGTTTTCCTTACATTTTATTAACTTCGAAAAAGACCATTTGGAAGCTAATGAGACACGATGGAATGCCAGAGAAGTTCAGCTCGATAATCAAAACACCATACAAGGGAGAGTTCTACACGAACGGAAGACCATAACACATTTGATTTAAAGACTGGTGTGAGACAGGGCTGCATACTGTCACCATCTCTGTTCCTAGTGGCCATCGACAGGACCATGGGAACATCTACAGAAGGACAGAAAAATGGTTTACAATGGTTTACATATTACTATGAGAACAATTAAATGATCTTGACTTTGCCGATGATATGGCGCTTCTTTCACACAACCACAGAAGCAAATGCAAGAAAAAACATCACTAATGGAAACAACTGCAGCCACGTTAGGACTAAATGTGAACAAAGACAAAACCAAGGTCATGAAAACCAACAGCAAAAACAACAGCCCGAATACACTTCAAGGAGAGGTCATAGATGAACTACAGTCTTTCACTATCTAGGAAGCATCATGGACACAAACGGAGGAACATATAGTGATGTAAGGGCTAGGATTGGGAAAGCAAGGGCAGCCTTCATATTGCTTACTAAGATAAGGAACTCCAGATAGATTTCAATACCAACCAAGCTACGAATTTTTAACACAAATGTTAAGGTTGTGCTTATGTATGAATCAGAGACGTGGCTACCACAAAATCCATGCTACAGAAGATCCAAACTTTTGTAAATAAATGTCTAAGAAGAATTCCAAGGATATGGTGGCCAGAAACAATTAACAAAGAAGCGCTGTGGGAAAGAACAAAGCAGGAACCAATCACACATCAAATTAGAAGAAAGAAGTGGAGTTGGATAGGCCGTACTCTCAGGAAGCCAACACCACACATTACGATATGGAACCCACAGGGCAATAGAAAAAGATGAAGGCCAAAAAATACCTGGCGCAGAGAAGTAGAAGCAGGGATGTCAAAAGCAGAATACAAATGGAGAGAGCTAGAAGTTCAAGCCCAACACAGTGTCCAGTAGAAAGGAGTCGTTGATGGCCTATGCTCCGCCGGGGAGTGAAAAGGCTTAAGTCAGTAAGTCTTTAAATCATAACATTAATTAAATCGAATGCAGAAAACACGTAAACATGTTATTATAAAATCGAGTATGGTTTGGGATTCTTAGTTTCCAATAATAAAACTATTTGCAATTGTTATCAGGTATGTACCTATATTGTATTGCGCCAATACACAATCTAAGTGATAATTACACAACTTCGGTAATAATTAACGCGTGTAGCGAACGTTTCAGAAACGACATATATGGACATGCAGGTGTGACTGACCTGTCTCGCAGTGCAGGCCGCTGTAGCCGGCCGGACAGTCGCAGTGGAAGCCGCTGGAACCGTCCGAGCAGTTGGCTCCGTGCTGACACGTCGTCTTCGCACAGCGCACAATCTCTGTCACACACGTCACACATGACAATGACAACTACATAATACTTACATCTCCAATTGATCTCTGTCACACACACACATGCATACAATTACACATCCAGCCGGTGTGAACACATCCAATGACGTGAACACGTTCAACTGGTATCAGCACATCCAAATGGTGTCAAGACATCATGATGATGTCAACACATCAAGCTGGTGTCAACACATCCAGCTGGGGTCAACACATCCAACTGGTGTTGACTCTAGTTTGAGCAATGCAATCAGATACTTGCCGGGGATACCAATCTGTTGACATCAACAAGAGAACGGAAGAATTGGATGGTGAATGTGAGAACAACTATTAACCTAGCTTCAATTATTTAGGATTGTATAACACCAGAATGTCTGACGAACAAACAGTGCAAACATATTAATGCAGTTTTAGAAATAATTAACACCCATCACAAATAATACAACCACAGTCTAACTGGTGCATGTAACACAAGCGTGTTACATACGACACAGGTGTGGTGCTCACCTGTCTCGCAAGTGCTGCCCGTGTGTGTCGATGGACAGAGACAGCGAACGCCGGGAGAAGTGTCCTCACACGTGCCGCCATTCAGACACGTCACACTGCTGCAGGTCCGAGTGTCTGCGGCCATAGAACGTACAACACTGAATGTATAAACTAGCGTTTGTACAACGTCACAAAGTTTATATATGTACAACAAAGCGGGTATGTTTTAAACAGCCGTTTCTACGAGGATGACGGACACAGAACTATTCACAAGTTGCTGTGTTCACGACGATAAGATGTCCGGCGTACACTAATAATAATAATTAACTTCTATGGCGCCTGTATCCTCAGGAACCTGAGCTCATAGACGCAACAAAACAGAATCATTAAGCATAATCGTGAAC